>CM028137.1:625775000-626297500 GCA_016271365.2 Neoceratodus forsteri | reverse complement strand
GTCACAGAGTAGATTTACTAGGATCTCTAGTCTAACAAACTGATATTTTCCAAAATGCAATGAACAGGAACTCAGAGTAAGAGATAAGAAATCAGTGTCAGTATGGTACAATAAATCCAGTTCAGTAAACAGAAGCATGTACTAGCTCAGTTAGTGAAAGCAGCACCATTCAAGAATGGGGGACATACAATGGGGAGTTCAAGAATGTATGGGACAGACATAAGGCAATTCTAGATGGAGGTAAGAGGATGTAGGCTGTTGGTTTACTAGGATCTGCAGCTTGTCCAGTAGGTAAGGAAATGAGCAGAATAGGTGGGCCTTACCTGCAGTCAAAGTCAATGTTTCTATGTCTCTATTAATTTACTCACTAAGCTCTTGCTTAAGAATATTTATTTATTTAGTTTCTGATTACCAGGTTACTGCACTACACAATAATGTGCCTATTTTCAGTCACGACCTAGGAGGAGTACAATCACAAGCACAGTGGAGTACAGATATTGAGAATAATGCATCTATAGGTGTGTGATATGCAGTTTTTTTACACACCGTCAGCGTGTGATATATAAACCTCAAGAGCGAAGCTCGAGAGATTTACATATTATCACACACTGAGGGTGTGTAAAAAAACTGCACATCACACACCTACATATGCTTTATTTTTTATAATAACTGATGCATTTTTTATTTTGTTTTAAAGGAAATGAATACAAGACTAAGGAACACTGTCAGCCTTTTCGGATGAATTTATGAGAGTACAAACAAAGGTGTGAGGAGCTAGCTTTAGTAATGTAAAATGCATAAACACTCCTAAACATAGAAACATAGAAGTTGATGGCAGATAAGGATCGCAAGGCCCATCCAGTCTGACCATTTCTTTTTCTACTTTATAAATGTGCCATCTGCCTTTGCTCTGTCAATGACCTATCTATTCATACTCATCTGTATTGCTCCCTTATGCCTATTCCATGCCTGTTTGAAGCCCTTCACTGTATTCATATCCACCACTTCCTGAGGTAGGCCATTCCATGCATCCACCACCCTTTCTGTGAAAAAGAACTTCTTCACATTACCCCTTAATCGGCCTCCCTCTAATCTCATGCTGTGTCCTCTTGTCCTGCTATTTTTCTTATATTGAAACATGTTAGACTCTTTCACCTTGTTAATGCTCTTGAGGTGTTTGAATGTTTCGATCATATCACCTTTCTCCCTCCTTTGCTCTAGAGTATACATATTGAGCTCTGTTAATCTGTCCTCATATGTTTTCTGATGCAGTCCCTGTACCATTTTGGTTGCCCTCCTCTGGACTGCCTCAATTTGGTTAATGTCCTTGTGAAGTTGTGGCCTCCAGTACTGCACGCAGTACTCCAGATGGGGCCTAACCAGTGTCTTGTAAAGAGGGATGATTACCTCCCTCTTATGACTTATGATACCCCCACTAATACACCCTAACATCCCCCTAGCCTTACCTACTGCTTTAGTGGTCTGCTTTGATGATTTCAGTTCATCTGTGATGATGATGCCCAAGTCTTTTTCTTCCCTTGTGACTGCCAGCAACTCTCCTCCCAGCCTATAGGTGGCTTCAGGGTTTCTCTTCCCTATGTGCATGAGCTTACACTTCTTTGCATTAAACCCCAGTTGCCACTATTCCGACCATTTTGCCAGTTTATCCAGATCTCTTCTCATTCTGCCCATCCCATCTGGATCATCTACTCTGTTGCAGATCTTGTTGTCATCTGCAAACAGACAAACCTTGCCCTCCAGTCCATCTGCAATGTCACTGATGAAGATATTGAAGAGGACTGGCCCCAGGACTGATCCCTGAGGTACCACACTTGTGACTTGCATCTCTTCTGACTGTATACCATTTACCATCACTCTCTGTTTTCTGCCCATCAACCAGTTGACCAACTTCTGAGCCACCCCGAGCCTACCCAGCTTATTAATCAATCTTCTATGTGGAATAGTAGCGAAAGCTTTGCTGAAGTCAGGGTAGGTGACATCAACTGCTCCCCCTTGGTCCACCACTCTGGTTACCCAGTCAAAGAAATCTATGAGATTAGTTTGGCAGGACATTCCTGTTGTAAACCCATGCTGTCTTGGATCCTGTGCTCCTATGGATTCCAGGTGTTGTATTATCCTTTCCTTAAGGAGTGCCTCCATAATCTTGCCCACTACTGAGGTAAGACTGACTGGTCTGTAGTTTCCTGCCTCCTTCCTGCTACCACTCTTGTGGAGAGGGATCACATGAGCCATTCTTCAGTCTTCTGGGACCGCTCCTGTGCTCAGAGACTCACTGAACAGTTCTGATAATGGCTCTGCTAGTTCTACCCTTAGCTCCTTTAGTACCCTGGGGTGCATGCCATCAGGTCCCATTGCCTTGTCTACCCTGAGCTTATTGAGTTCTTGTAGGACCCTCTTTTGTGAAGGGACTAGTGCACACCTCCCCCCCCCCGTGTCCATAGTACTGAGCTGTGGGCCTTGCCCTACCTTCTCTTCAGTAAATACTGAGCCGAAGTATATATTTAGGACAGATGCTTTTACATGGTCCTCCTCCTCACACGCCCCCTTATCCCCTTTGATCTTAGCAATACTTCCTCTGGACTTTCTCCTTTCACTAATGTATCTATAGAAAGTCTTGTCACCTTCTTTTACTGTTTGTGCTAGTGTTTCCTCGGTTTGAGCCTTCGCCTGCCTTACTGCCTTCCCTGCTTTCTTTAGGGAAGTTTGGTATGCCTCCCTATCTTCATCCCGCTGCATTCCCTTATATTTCCTGAAGGCCAGCCTTTTGGCTCTGACCTTTTCTGCTACTGTTTTTGAGAACCAAAGTGGTTTCCTTCTTCTTTTGCACTTCCTTTTCTCTCTAACACAATGGGATGTTGCTTCAAGTATTGGATCCTTAATGCTTGCCCACTTTGCCTGTACCCTCTCACCTGTATTTCTTCTTGCCAAGGCTAGCTTAACTCTGTTGGCCATCTTATCAAAGTCAGCTCCTCTGACGTCCCATATTTTTGCCTTGGAATGGGATGATTTAGTTCTAGTGGCCAAATTGAACATACCATGTGATGGTCACTGGCTCCCAGGTGACCTACTACCTGGAGATCTGTGATCCTTTCCCTGTTAGTCAGTACTAGATCTAGGATAGCCCTGTCTCTTGTGGGTTGTTGTACCAGTTGTTTGAGGCCCTTCCCCTGCAGGGAATCCACTACGTGTCTGGTTCTGGCAGATGTTCCTGCTGGTATTGATCAATCTGTATCTGGCATGTTGAAGTCTCCCATTATCAGAACCTCCCCTTTAGCTGTCATTTTGTATATCTTCTAATAGTAATGTGTCTATATAGTCCCCCTGGTCTGGAGGCCTGTAGACAACCTCAGTTCGTATGGCTGTCCCATTTCCCTGTAGTGCACAACATTTATTATTTTTGTAAAAAAATCACCTCACAAGTGGTCCATCCAAAATGTTGGCTCTGCACAACCAAAAACTAGTGTGGCATGGAGCCAAGGGGATGCATAATGAGCATGCACAGAAGTACGGCTTTATTTTTTGCAGACAAAATATAACAAACTTCAGCACCCGTTTAAGAAAATGAGTATGTTTGCCCAACTTTTTGCTACATACTGCACCACATGAGACCTTTTCTGAGTATGGCACCGAAAATAAGTAGCACAGACATGAATGAGCATCCCCCTTGCTCCATATCAACTCGGTGTGATGCCGTATCAACTCGGTATGATGTCATATCAACTCGGTGTGATGTCACACAGGGTTGATATGACTTTTGAAAATGTCAAGAAGCGAGTTAGTCTCGGGGTCACCAGTTATTATACAATGAATAAGGCACAGGCAAAGCATAATAATGCGATACTGAGGATTGTGATTTCTAATCCTGCCCTTTTCAGCTTCCTAAAGGAAGGAAATAAATCTCAATGGAAAACTAAATTGCACCCATATGTAATTTTCCTTCTAAAAGCTGTGTTTCAAATATTCGCTTGCATTCTGTAATTATTTTACTTTTTTCTGGTCTTTTACTAATTTTAATGGGGACTTCTTAGGACTGTGCTGTATTGCACTGTTTGTTACTCATGTATGTTAGCTTATGATGAATGTAGTTTTGCTTTGTACTTGGGACCTTGTATACTAGCTCATCCTCTATGTACCTTGCTGTGTACCAGTACTGTGTTTCTCAATCATAGTAGTTCTGCTCTGTATTTTAATTATTTTATTTTCTTGCCCATCATGTACTTTTACTATTGTGCATTTTTTCCTTGTTGTGACCTGCCAGGTAGTGCCTGAACATAGGTACAGTAACTGTTTTGTCTAGTCCACCTACCCGGTAAATAAAAAAACAAAATAAATAAATTCCACCAGTGGAATTCCTGTGGAATTGCCATTCTAGTTTTAATATTTGCTGTGTTATATTTGGAAAAAATTCCACAAATGAGTAACCATTTGAATTTTAATCTACAAAAGTGAGTACTGTGGATTTGCTTTTGCTAAGGTTAATTTAAAATGGAAGTATTTTGCACTGCGGGTTTCTTGCTTATAATGTAGCAAAGCCATCAATGTAAAATTTAGAATTTTTGAAAATAAACTTAATGTAAACCACAGATTTCTTTTCCACAGTTTTTTTTTACTCACATATTTATTATTTATTACAGAGTACTAGGGGATTTTGTCATTTTATTGTGTGGAAAATGGCCAGATTGTGCAGATTTCACAAAATTCCAGGTAATTTCATGGAGACCAAATTTCACACTTCCACCATGCCTTAATATTTCTGATTTTCACTTTGGTGGTAAGACCGATTTACAGCTTTGTGATATTGCTTGCAGTATGTCCCTTTCAACTGCAAAGTTGTTGTTCTGTGTTGCCATGTTAGTCAGGGTCAAAGTCAAATCCCCCACCAATAATACCTTTTTTTAGGCTAACCAAAATACTATTCTACATACATGCTTTTGCCTTTTGGGACAAACAAAGGACCCTTCATCAGGCATAGAATGCTTGTGGCTAGAACAGTCATTTGGGTAGTCAAATAAGATATAACCACTGAGTTCTGTGATAGAACCTGCATGTGTTGTAACTCTTTTGTAGAACTGGATGCATTGTGACAACAACAATAAAAGCTTAAGGCAGCAGTATGTGTTAATCTTCAAAAAATGTCATATAGTTTTTAGGGAAAAATGTATTTCTGACATCCTTAGGTTCATCCTAAGTGTATTTTTAGTTTTCTCACATATTGTTAAAACAGTTTTTATAGCTAATTGTGTGATTAATGTCTCACATTATTAAATATGGTCACCATTGACAATTTGTAAAAATCTCTTCTGTTGAGGATACTTGTTGAATCTACATGCTAGATTCATAAATGTTGATGTATATAGTATTATAATAAAGGTAAAAGAAATGGAGCTTTCTGATTGGCTGCAAACATTCTAACAGCCTTATGTTAATCTTTTATTAACATACATGTAGAGCTTAGCCATATGCTGAGCAAAGTTTATCACTGTTTAAAAACATTTTTTTATTATAATAGCAATAAGGCACTCCCAGGGATTATGTTAATGGTCAGTTAATCACCCTCTAGGTGCATATGGCACTCGGCTTCACCTCGTGCCACAGTACACTCCTAGAAGGTGATTAACAGACCATTATCATAACCCTTGGTCATGCTTTATTGCTTAATTACCACTTGTTTCTGATGGTAGCAAGCACAGCACTGTACCAAAATATTAAATGTTTACAGCTGCATGGGCAGAGCCATGCTGACTTATTACTATTAGTAGGGGAGAGAAAAGGGACAGTGGAAGCAGGGGACTGAAATCTATCCCAGTTGTCTTCCACAGTGCTGTGGCCATCTTCTGCATTGCTGCAGTCTTTTGTATTGTGTAGTGTCTGCACTGCCCCTCTCCTCCATGGCTGCATTAGCTGCCCCCACTTCACGGGCACACTATTTTATTGTCCATCCCGTCTAATGAAATAAAGGAGGTCACCGTGCCCAAGATGGCCACCAGAGCTCAGTGCGCATGCCCACTTCTGGACTGCCAGATGAGGAAGATGAAGAAGATCACCCTGCCACAGCCCGGTTCTGGACTGTGGGATGAAAAAGACGATGCAGACTCCACTGGAAACAGAAGTCCGGATAAGGAAGTCTCTGGAGTTCAGAGAACTACAGGATTCTGGTCTCCAAGGCTGGATGAGCCAAGGGCACATGTAAAACAACAAACCATGCATTAGAGTGCAATGAAGTTTGGGAATCCAAGGCCAGATGAGCCAAGGGCACACTTAAAACAACAAACAGATCATCACTCAGAGAAATGGAACAGACGATCCGGACGGTGCTCTGATGCGGACATCAAAATAAGAAAACGGATGCAAGATTCTGCACTGCGCAAAGCTGTACTTGAGGAACTGTCAGAGGAAAACAATAAACATGGCATTGCAACTTGATACGACTGCGGCATGGTTCTTCATGAAGTTGCTGCTAGCTACTCCTGGGATGCACTGGAAGATGATTCCTGAAGAATTGATGAAGACTGAAAGGGATGCACACTGGTGAAGTGACTCTTGAGATTGCTGAAGACTGATTCGGGTACTTCCCCAGCACCGAAATGCTAGCACAAAGCAATGCAAAGACAGTTTTGGCACTTATACTGTTCGTATGATGAATAGAAATGCAATAAATGTCACAGTTCTTACTGTAGTGGTCAACTGCACAGTCTCAATATCCAGACCACAGTAAATAAACAGGCATTTTACTATTCTGGGTGAACTCTAGCTTTTAGTGGACCTAAGGGGTCCCTCTAGCTAAATCAGGTTCTCCTGTTACTGTGGATACACTGCAGTTAGGAATAGGCTCTCTGGAAAGGCTATAGACTCAGATATCTGACTAGACTCCTTTAATACCTGTGGGCCTATGTGGCTAGCTAGGCTTCCTTAACATCTGGGATTGATAATGCTGCTGGGCCCCTATAACACCTGTGGGCTTAAATGGATAGCTACAGATCCTGGGCCTTGTGTTGCCCCTTTACATGGATGTGGGCCTATTGAGTCGCTGGGCCCCTTTGACACCTTGGGTTTTCCTTGACTGAGCCCTTAAAAATGCTGTGTGCCTATTCTGCTGCTAGGCTCCTTTAATACCTGGGGTCTAAATTGTTGCTGGGCCCCTGACTGGCTGTGCCCTCTTTGATTCTGCTAGGACTACTTGCCTCTTTGAGACCTGGGCTGCCCTTTTACTCTGGGCCCCTTTAAATAGACATTCAGGCCTGTTGCCCCATTAAGACCTGGGTGGCACTTTTGCCCTGGGCCCCTTTTTAACTTGGGTCTGAAGACTAGGCTTCTTTAGATACTGGGCCCCGGACTAGGCCCTTTTAAGAACTGGGCCTCTCTCAACTAGGCTCCTTTAAATCTGGGGGGATCTGTTATCCCTTTAAATGCTGGGCCTTTGCTAAGCCTGGGAAACCTGTGGGCAAGTTGCCTTCTTAAACAAGCGGGGCCGTTCTGTGGCTGGGCTCCTTTAAATCACAGACCTGGCTGGGGCCTTGCTGTCACTCTTTTCTCTCTGTCCCGCCTTGTTCAGCCCCCTTATGAATATTTATGCATTCTTCCTATGGGACTTTAGGTCTGGCCTCTCCTCTGGGCATCACCACGCCTGAATATTAATTTATTAATTAGGAGCCCCCTCCTGGCCTTCCCTTTTACATGAATATTTATTTCTGCAGGGCCTGGTGCTGTCCTGTCCCTCCCAGTATCCCCGGAGTGCAAAATACAATATTTTTTTTATAAAATAAAATTAAATAAAATCCTGGCAGCCAGCACGCTTCACTGTGCTGCCACCCACTCACCACCCCGGCCTGGGGTGTAGCTGCTGCAGATGGGAGGAGGGAGGTTTGCTGAAAGAGGGAGAGATTTTGGGCAGATGTTAAACAGATGACTGGGGGCATTGCGGGTCTTTTGACACCTGACAGTAATCTTCTTGATGTGGCTCTCCTCACACCACCGATGAGGGACTGGAGAAACTATTTTTTTAAAAATAACAAACCGGGGAATATTGGAACCCAACCCGACAAACAGGATGCTGCTCCACTTCTTTTTCTTCCGTGTGGCTGTCACACACTACGCTGCCATAGGAACTACAGGGCAGGGGAGAAGAGACACACAGCACAGCCTTCAGGACAGCTTCAACCCCTCCAGATAAGCCTATCAGGTCCCCACTCACTGTCTGTGCCTTCTTTCCTCGCTGCTAGTTTTTCAACTGCCAAAAAAAAATGATCTCCTATCCAAAGAAGCACTCGGGGTTCCAATTTTTGAACCCCGAGTGCCTGCCACAAGTTTAATGTATTTTTTTTTTAAACTAACGCCACTCTCTGGGCAGGGACAGCAGTCCAAGTGCGTGGACAGCCGCAGCAAGGAAACATAAACTTTCTTTTCCTTTTTTTTTACTGCTGCTGGTGTGGGAAGGGGAAACACTGACAGGGGCTCCTATACACTGCCCTATGCTGCCCACACATGGGAACCCTGGGACAGCTTTACCCTCTTCTGATGTGCCCCCAACTTTGGGGTATTACATGTTTGGCCCTGCTAAAATATACATGTCCCCATGTATCCTCCTAAACGTCTTGAGAGGACACAGTACTTTAAAACTTTAAACATTCTTTATTTTAAATTAAATCAACGTTATTATTTATAAAAACAAAACAATTGTCCACTGAGCAATGATACAGAACACTGTAACCTGGAATCCCAAAAGGCTCCCCTTCCCCCACCCAACCTCATCACCCCCTACCACCCCACACTCCTCCCCATACGGAGTGTGTATAAACAACCCAACAGAGAGATAACCTAGAAGATAATACCATCAATAAAAAATCTGCTTGTTACCGGTATAGTTGGTGGGAACCAGGGATCATCTGGAAGGAAATTAATTCAAATAGAGGGCATAGAGTTTACCCCATTTCTTGTTAAAAAGAGGCAGACAATGGCGGGAGCTAGCAATCAGGACTTCGGTCCAGAGAGAAAAGGAAAGTTCATGCAGCCATTCATTATAAGAAATAGGAGATTGATCCAGCCAGTGTCTAAGGACCAGTTTCTTGACAGCTAGGGAAATGAGCGCAATATGATATCTTCTGTCCCTGACTGGGATCTGTGAGTAATCACCAATAATACATACTTCCTGGGAGAAGAGGCCATGCAGCCCTTGAAGGGGGTCAATCCATTCTTCAATTAGTTCCCACAAGGGTGATACTTTCTCACAGGACCACAGGATATGCAATAGGGTACCATCTGCCTTGCCACATCTGGAACTACAGGTGAAGGGAGGTGACCCATCTTAGCTAATTTGACGGGGGTGTAGTACATATTATTTAGGATATGATATTGGGTAAGTCTGAGCCGGTCCTGAGTTAAGCAGGTATATAAATCCTTCCAGAGATGAGGCCAGTTGAAAGTAAAATCTGGCATCAAGGTCTCCCATACCTTGGAACCAACCAGAGGGGAAGAGTGGGAGGTGGTGAGCAAACATAGTTATAAATAGGATATACCATGGGGTTTGAATGCCAGCTCTTGGATCTGATTTAGGAGGTCACTGAGCACAGGAAGTACCAGAATGGAGCCAAACTGTTGAAATAATAGATGCTGCAGCTGATAAACTTTGAAGATACATGTTAGGCCCCACCGGAATTTCTCTAATAACTCGGGAGAGGTAAGAAGTGTGGTCTGGGAGTAGAAATCAGCCACGCTGGATTACTGAAAATGAGGAAGCCAATCTGGGACAAGCATGCTATCTCCAATCTTAATGTTTAGATTAGAAAGGATGGGTTGTGAGAAATCTTTAGTGGGAGACACCTTTAAGAAAGTACAGATTTGTGAAAATACTTTAATAGAGACACTGATTGGAGAAGAGCAAAGAGAAACTGGTAGAGATTTCCAAGGAGAGAAAAGAATGGTGGAGGGAGAGAGGTTATGGGAAGAGAATAAATGGGCCTCTATCTGTAACCAGATGGGACTATAGTCATCTTCAGAAGATGGCTGGGGGGCAGCAAGCCATTTACCACACTTGTAAAGGTAACTGACCCAGTAATAAAATAAGAAGTTGGGTAGTCTAAGTCCACCTGATTCTTTAGGGTTGCCCCAGCTTAAGGTAAGAACGCCTAGGGGATTTATCTAACCAAATAAAGGAAGTGATAAATGAGTGCATAGTTTAAAAAGAGGAGAAATGAAGCCAAACATTGAGCATATTTAGTGGATAGAAGAGTCAGGGAAGAATATTCATTTTAATAATGTTAATTCTGCCCCATAGCAAGAGTGGGAGCTCCTTCCATCTTAGTAGGTCATGTTGTAGTACAACGAGGAGATCATCTAAATTCAGTTTCTTCATAAGAGTGAGATCAGTTGTTAGGAAAATTCCAAGATATTTAATAGCCTGAGGGGCCCAGCGTATACCTAAGCCAGTGAAGTCCTGACGACATACGAGATGGTTGAGAGGGAGAATTTCAGTTTTGTTAAGGTTCAATTTGTAGTTGGAGTGGCGACTAAACTGGTCAATGACTTTCAGGGCCTTGATGAGGAAGGAAACAGGACTCAAGAGATGCAGTAGGATGTCATCAGCATATATACCGAAAGAGGTGATGCCAAGTTATCGATCGAAATACCACATATATTAGAGGAGGCTTTAAGGTGTCTAATGAGCAGTTCAAGGTACAAGTTAAACAGGAAAGGGGAAAGAGGGCAACCTTGATGGGTGCCCGTATGTAAGGAAAATGAAGAGGAAAATACATCATTGCAGTAGATTTTAGCAGACGGAGAATAGATCACTTGAAGCCATTGCAAGAAGGAGGAGCGAAACCCATCTTCCGAAGGGTTAACCATAGAAAAGACCAATCAACTCTGTCAAAAGCCTTTTCAGCATCGAGAGAAATTAATGCCATTGGAAAAGGAGAAGCTCTGGCCCCCTGAAGAAGATGACATAACTTGCAGAGGTGGTCTGCAGAGGACCTGCCTGCAACAAAGCCTACTTGTTCTGGACTAAGTAAACACGACCAGAACTTCCTAATTCTTGTGGCAAGAATTTTAGCTAGGATTTTAATGTCACAATTTAGTAAGGAAATAGGGTGATAGCTCGCTGGCTGAGAGGGAGGCTTATCAGGCTTAAGAAGAAGAATTATAGTAGTCTCTAAAAGTGAAGGATCTAGGGAGTCAGATGAGAAAATAAATTGATAGAGGCGAAGTAAGAAAGGTGACAGATCTTTAAGAAAGAGTTTGTAGAAATTTGAAGGAAAGCCATCTGGGTCAGGTGCTTTATCCAGAGCCAAACTGTTAATGGCAGCTTCCACCTCTGACAGAGAAATAGGAGAAGAAAGAAATGCCCGGTGGTGATCTAGGAGCTGGGGAAGGGAAACTGAGTCTAAGTAAGACAACATATCCTCGGTGATTGATGGAGATGAGCGTTGGCCATATAGAGCCCCTTAAAAGTTTTCAAAAACCAATACAATCTCCCTGGGGAGCATTTTTGTGGATCCATCCAGGGCTGAGAGGAAGGGGATGATTCTTGAGGCTTCCAATTTCAGCAGCTGAAGGGCAAGTAAACACCCTGTTTTTTCCTCTTGTTCGATGTATTTGGATTGGATCTTTAGGATGGCATATTCCACTTTTTCCTGTAAAAGATCGGAGTATTTATCCCAGAGAGACAGTAAGGCCTGTAAAGAGTCTGGGGAGGAAGTAGGAGAAAGAGACTGCTTGAGGGAACGAATTTGAGCAAGTAACGATAGGGCTTCTGACTCCCTATGACGTTTCCGAGTGGTGGCTAACCAGATAAATTCACCCTGTAAAAAGCATTTCAAGGCACACCATTCGTGGTCGCCCCTCTTTACTGAGTTCTGGTTGGAGATAGTGAAGGACTGAATAAGGGTTGATATTCTGGGAATAACATGATCATCCTTGAGCAACTGAGTATTTAGCTTCCATGAGGTATCACGTTGGAGGTCGGTATTAGGAGTGAGTACCACCCAGGCCACAGCATGATCAGAAAGCACTATGGGTTCCAGGCCAGCATTACACAGACCGGGGAGGAGAGAAAGGCTGGTGAGGATATAGTCCAGCCTGGAGGAAGTGTGATGTACCATGGAATAGAAAGAGTAGGTGCGGGAAAGTGGGTTGAGGACATGCCAGGGATCACAGAGACCCAATAATTCCATGAAGTCCCATAGGGTCCATTGTGCTGGCAAGAGAGGTTTAAGGGGATAATTGGAGCAGTCTAGGTCTTCAGTGGGAGTAAGGTTCCAGTCACCCCCCATAATCAAGAGAAGAGAAAGGTATGGGGATAGTTTGTCAGCTAGCTCCATAAAGAAGGCTGGCTCTCCCCCCACTGGTCTGTAGACACTGCCCAGCACCAATTCTTGGTGATTGATCTGGCCCTTGACAAAGATATATCTTCCCAGTGGATCAGATATAACTAGGTCCACCTGAAGAGAAACATTCTGAGTAACTAAGATAGCAACACCTTTACTTGAAGAAGAGTCACTGGAGGCAAATACCTGGCAAATCCCCTGTCTGCGGAGCTTGTTAGCCTCTTGAGAAAGGAGATGTGTTTCTTGAAGAAAAATAATACGGGCTTGTAATAAGAAAAGATGCTTTAAAACCTGATACCTTTTGAATTGCTCCCTGATTCCACGAACATTCCAATTTTAAAATTTAACTAGATGGTTGGCCATAATTACAACAGATAACATGAGCATTGCAAGGTTTAACAAGAGGAAAACACACTCTGTCCCTCCACCCCAGGGCCTCCCACCCACACAAAAGGATAAACAGTAACCATTGTAATAATAAGAATCATATGAGGCTACATTTAAAAGTGCCTCCTAGGTTACAAAGGGGAGATGGCAGGTGAGGACCCCCATGGAAACCCCCAATGTACATTATCAAGAACAATATAATCAATGAAACAGGCTACAATAGCCGTCCCCCTTCCGGTCCCTCCCCATCCCTCCAACCCTGTAACTATATACACAGGTCCCTTGAGCTGTATAGACCCCCTGGTAATTGCGTAATTAAGGAGAACCGTAAGGACCACCCCAGCAGAGCCTTAATTCCTCTTTTCTCAAGCATAAGAATCTGAAATGTGAGCTAGGTAGGAAAAGCTGGGAAGAAGCGGACAGGTAATGTAGATCGAGAGGAGTGTTAAAGAGAAAAACCTGTCTGAATATGATGAATCTCATTCCCAGGTCCTGGTATAAGAAAGGCCATATAGGCATAAAGGAAGATTCAGGGCTAACCCCTGCCATTGTCCAGGATGTGAGGCACATCACACCACTGAGCTGGACATCCCAAGAACCCCCCCACCCCCATCCCATCCAACCACCCATCCAACACCAAAACACGAACAGCAAGGTAAAATAATCAATTCTCCGAACAAAGAAGCTAATAAGGCCTACTTGGTAGGAGGTATCTTCTGACCAATTGAAGGCATAGGACCACCAGCGACCAATCCCAGCTAGGAAGTAAAAAGGACAGAAACAGAAAAAATAAAGGGGAGAAGGGGAAGGGGGGTTGAAGGAAAAACTAGGGAATTAAGGAGGAGTAAGAGGGATAGGAAAACAAGGAGGGATATAGAGATACAGCAGAAGGAAAAGCCTGAGAAGGGAGAAGTAAGGGGGGGGGTCTAGCCCATATTCGCAGGGGTGAACCCAAATGCTTGCACAGGCAGATCAAGAATAGTGAGGGACTTTAAGGGGTAGTCACCGGTGGATCCAACCCCAAAAGCATAGCACACAAAACAAACCAGTTCCTGACCAGCTGAAGTGGTAATAAGTCCCAAAAGACTAATCAAAAAGAGTATGAACCCCCCCCCGGAACACCGGAGGATGGTGCAGTCACGGGTAAGTCAGAGGGAGCAGAATTAGGATAGAGCCAGGTCCATCTAGTTCTCATCCCTCCGGAAAGTGGCGAGTTAAAACAAAGTTCCACAGGGCATGACTGCAGGTCGAAGGTTCTGGGCTGGCTGAGCGAGCAAATCCAGGGCACACCGCACTACACCTGGACTGCCCCAGGCAAACCGTAGGTAACCAGGCATCTGAAGTGGACCAGGTGAGGCCAAGGAAGTCCATCCCATCCACAAACCACAATGGGAGCAGCATCCATTAGGTCAGGATTCAACGAGCAGGCTCATCAGATAAAAAGGAAAAAACAAAGCCATCAAGAGATCTGGGGTCGCCGGCCCGGTGGTGCTGAGGGTTGAGGTGCTGGACGCCACACCTCATGCCACGCCAGTGACCCGGGCTCTGGAGTGAGCCCAGGGAGCCAGGGGTCGGCAGGAGAGGGAAGAGATCGAGCTTCCGGAGGACAGCTCTCTCTTCCCAGGTGAGGTTTCCAGGTCCCACCACGCTGTAGCGGCACCTGGCGGTGGCCGGGATAGTGCCAGCTTGTGGTGGCAATGTACGCTTGAGGGGCAGAGTTTGGCAGGCAGCAGAACATCATGTCTAGCTGCCATTGCATGCCTGAACTCCAGGAGTAAAAAAGTGAAAACAAAATCCTCCTCTCGGGGGATATGCGATGGCTCTGCCGTCCAGGGTCCACACTCCCAACGCTGGTGGTATGCCACTCCAAGTTCCCCCACTCTGGCCCACTACTCTACACTTACAGATAGAGTGCCTTGGGTGGATAGGGCGGCCCTTCCCCGTGGGGGTTCAGATCCAGGGGGGTGATGCTGGGTCAGGGTGCGGAGTTGTGTGAGCCTCTCAGCGGGAGGCAGAGATCTTTGAGCTGGCAGTCATCGGAGAGAGTTCCCTCAGGTAGGAAGCTAGAAATAAAGTTAAAAAAAAAAGAGATCTGGGGTCCATAACAAAAGCTAGCAACCAAATCCAGAGCTACTCCACTCATGGGGCTTTGAAGAGATTGGGTAGCCGGGTGGCCAGGTTAGTGGAGGCTTGACCAGGGGAGTCATAAGAGAGCCAGGTACCAGCAATGAGGGCTTGCAAGCTGGCTGGGTATGCCATCCGAAATTTAAACCCAGCAGCTATTAATTTACTGATGATCAGATGGAAGGCTGCCCTTTTCTGCCTAATCTCTAGTGACAAGTCCTGAGTTATGCGCAAATGCTTTCCTTCCCACGAGATCGCTTGCAGATCTCTAGTCTTAGTCAGCACATGCTGCTTTTTGAGGTAATTCAGAAATGTAATTATTATGGGACAAGGAGGTGCATTTTCTGGTGGCCTGGGATGGAGGGAGCGATGGGCCCTCTCAATTAGATAAGTAAGGTTGTGAGGAGAGGGGCCCACAACTTTAGCCAGGAGCTTCTGAATAAAGATGATGGTTGAGGAGCCTTCCTCAACCTCGGGCAGGCCGAATATCAAAATATTGTTCCTACGGCTTCGGTCCTCGAGGTCCTCGGTCTTAAGCTGGAGCTAGGCAATTTGCTGGCAGAGTTTGTGTAACTCCGGGTAGGATCTATGTCATAACAGCGAAAGCCTAAAGGCGATCGCCACTATGCAGACGTCATGAGTGCCGAAAATTTATTTCGACACTCTGGCGCTCAGCAAAAGGGTGACAAGGACTTCGTTTTTAATGTTTTCTGTGGGTGCCTGTGCCCCCCATTAAAGGATTCTCAACTCCAGTGGGATGCATGTTGGGGAGGGGGGTGTGAAAACATTAAAAAAAAAAAGATTTGGGCCGGGTGCAACAAAAACGCACCAGCGCCCAGACCTGAACCCAGTACCCTGCTGACCGACTGCTGACAACCCACCCACCATGTCACAGGGTTGGCATGGTAACTGACAGCGGCACCATCCCCACATCCCTCACAGTGCGTGCCCTCTCCCACCCCCCTGTGCGCACCTACTATAGCGACAGGATGTCACTATAGTCGCCAACCCCCCATCCGACTGCCGTATCTCCTCAGATCTGTTCCTGCAATGCATTGGGGAGTGGGTCGCCATTATCATCGGCACCCTCTCCCCAGTTCCCTCATCACAGGCTACCCTCTGGGTCAGTTTTGTCCCACCAGGCCTCCAGCGAAGTTGTACGTGCTTCAGAGTCGCCAATTCTGCGGCCCAAGTCCCCCATATCTGATCGGAGGGACTTAAATTTAGCCAAAATGTCTGCAAGCATCTCCTTAAATGGCTGCAACTCTTGAGGAAATCTGTCCTCAGTTAGTGCAGTCACGGAGGTGGAGGACCCAGGATGTTTAGCAGGCTGTGGGGTTTGGGTCTTAGATTTCTTGGCCTGCTTCTAGGTAGTTGCTGGCAGAGTGTGTTGAGGAGGGGCCTGTTCATTTCTATCTTCATCACGGCATTAGTTGCCAATTACGATGTTCCAAACAGGGATATTTGAGGACAGCAGACAGGTAGCTGCAGCGTTAGGTGGTTATTGACTTCTTTTAAGAAGAATTAGATGTTGATTAATGTAGATGAGTGAGATGGGTGGTAGGAGCCGATGGGATGAGCTGCTATTGTGCTGAGAGCATCACATGATCTCCAACTTTAAACATTCTTGACTTCTACCATTTACCATTTCTACTGTTTAACACTTCTACTATTTAATATTTCTAACTGTAAGATAATTCTATATTCTAATTTTGTTCTGTATTTTTGCTTTATTTGCAGGTGACCCTTTTGGGATTATTGGATTTTGTTCTATCCAATGTTTTAGAGGGATACCCTTTGTTGTATGTGCAGAGCTATGTACAGAACCTTCAGTAGACCTGGCAGAAATGGGGCAGAACATGGTGATACCTGGTAACCAAGGCCATTCTAGTGGGACTCCAGGGTAGCCATGTCTATCCTTGTGTGCTCCTGCCTCTCCCATCTGTCTTCTTTGTCATCCTGATCATTGTCTAGACCAGAGGGTTGAAACATACAAGGCTTCAGAATATTTTGGTGCACTATCTAACTCAAGTGTCCTCCCATTTCTGATTTGATTCTATATACTGGAAGTCCTGGGTATGGAATTTCAGTGGTCACAAATGGTGTAGGTTCCCACCTGGATGCAAGCTTTTGTCTTCTGATATGAGTGTTCTTCAGTAAAACTCTATCTCCTACAGACAAAGACACAGTGTGTGCTTTACTGTCATACTGTTCTTTTTGCCGATGTTGTGCATATCCCATCTGGGTTGACATGATATCATCTGCTTCTTTGAGTCATCGTTGGTTCCTCTGTCTTTCAGTATGTCAGCTGTACATCTAGAACAATGTCCCTTGGGAGTCTTCCATGTCTGCCAAACATTAAGTAATAGGGCGTGTATCCTGTGGAACTGTGAACAGTACTGTTGTAAAGGCAACAAAATTCAGGAAGCAGTTCAGGCCACTTTGCTTTCTTTTTTTTTTCAACTTCTTTTTCTAGCTCTGACATCCCAGGGAACTCTCTCAGGCATCCACCTACTCCTCCAGCTCTACCTCCGGGCCTGAAATGCCTCCTTACTCCTGGCAACAGCTATCCCCCCAGCTCTGAGCCCCCCGAGCTGGGGCCACCCTGTCCTCCCAGGGTGCTCTATCGGCAGTTCAGGCTGGGCTGGGTTCAGCCCAGGAGAGGAAGACCAGTGGAGTGTGGAAAGAGATAGGTGGTGCTGTCACCTATCCCTGGGGACGGGGATTTTTCTGCTAGGTTTGGCCCTCCCCCAACCCCCAGGCGGAGCCATGAGTGTGCAGTGACACCAGGGGATGTCTGTCATGGCTCTGCATCCCTCTTTGCATGTCCTGAGTGGTGCAGTTATCCACTGGAGGCCACTGCAGTGCCGGGCAGCCCCTGGAACCTCCTCCAAGAGAGGAGAGCAGTCCTCAGGACACTTGATCCTCTCTCTCCCCTGCCGACCCCTGATGGCCTGGGCTCATTCCTGAACCCAGGTCACCAGTGTGGCACGAGGTGTGGCATCCAGTGCCTCAACCCTCAGCGCCACCGGTCTGGCCAGGCCACTTTGCTTTCTGATGCTCTGACATTGCTGTCAACATCTCCAATAGGGTGCGATTTGCTCATTCACATAACCCATTTGTTTGTGGGAGATAGGGGTCTGTTCTCAGTTTCTTACTGCTGTACATGGAACACAGTTCTTTGAATAACATTGTTTCAAACACATCATCTTGATCAGTCAATATCTGAACTGGATACCCATACGGATGGACGAAATGCTTCCAAACTGCTTCAGCCATAATCTGAGCTGACAAGTCCTTCACTGGTACAGCCACCATGAACTTTGTGTAGTGGTCAGTGATCATTAGCACATACTGGAATCCACTTCTACCAGGTTTGATCTTTAAATGATCTACAGCAACAATCTCCAATGGTACTTTGGTTACAACCGGGTGCAAGGGTGCTCTTTGTTTACTAACTGCCTCTCTCTCTTTAGGTTGCAGGCCATGCAGTTCTCGCACCATTGTCTAAGCGTGGCTCAGTTGGTAGCACATCTGCCTCTGGACCAGAAGTTCGTGGGTTCTCGTCCCATACCAGGATTGGACTTGCACCTAAAAATTGCTGGCATCTGAGTGCAGTATTAGGGGGTGCTGTACTGCTGGGGTGTGCCGTCCTTCGGATGAGACGTTAAACCGAGGTCCCTTCTGCCCATTCTGGTGTTGTCCTGGTGGGTGTCCAGGTGGAAGTGAAAGAACCCAGGGCACTCTTTGCAAAGAGCAGGGAACATTCCCAGTGTCCTGACCAACATTCCCCTTCCCATAAACCAGATCATGCAATTATCCAGGCTGTGTGTGGGTGATGATGTGCGATATGGCCGCCACCACACATTCAGTCACTTCACTACCAGTCTAGCATTGCTTGTAAAGCGCTTTGGGATACTGTGTATGAAAAGTGCTATATAAATGCTGATTCTTCTTCTTCTTCTTCTCTCATGCCGATCCAGTAAAATCTCTCTATCATTGTTTTCTCAGTCTTTTGGTGTCCAAAATGACTTGACCCATTGTGGTAGGCCTCCAGCATGGTATCTGCTTCTGTCTGTGGAATGAGAATCTGAACAATCTCTCCTTGGGTTCTCGGATCTCGAGTCTTCCACACAATCTTCCCTTGCTCTAGGCTGAGGTACTCCTGTTGTCTCAGCAGTTTGGTCAGTTCTGGGGGGTAGAGTCTTTCTTTCCTGTGCACTTATTGTTCTTTTGGTTCTGTGTATTTCTTTGAGTGCCTGGATCAGAGGATTCTGATTCTGTATCTGTGTCTATAAATCTGTTCTCTCATCCCCTGGCAATGTAGGTGTTGTTTTCTGACAGTGGTTGACACTCTGTGAGTACTGACAATACAATTGGACTATCTTTGCTGGAATCCTGATGAATGGTGGCATTTCTAAATCTTCCCACTCGGTCTCAACTACTTCTTCATCACGATCAGGCAATCTGGAGAGAGCATCCACATTACCCTTTGACTTCCCTGAATGGTACTTTACTGTGAAATTAAAGCTGGCCAGCCTGGAGGCCCATTGTTACTCCAACGTCTAGAGCTTCGCTGTGTCAAGATGTGACAAGGGATTGTTATCTGTATATACAGTGAGTGACGTAGCAGTGAGGTAGTGTGGACATTTCTCCATTACAGCCCAAATGAGAGCTAAAAACTCTAGCTTGAAGGAACTGTATCATTTGTCATTCCTTTCTGAACCCCTCAATCCTCTACTCGCATAGGCAATCACTTACTCTTTTACCTCCTGTACTTGTGCAAGTACAACTCCTAGGCCTTTATTGCTAGCGTCTATGTAGAGGTTGAAAGGTTTCTGATAATCCTGGTAGGCTAGTACTGGTACTGTGATGAGCACTGCCTTAAGGTGATCACATGCAATCTGACACTCTGGCATCCAATTTACTCAACTGTGTTTGCTGACTTTATTCCCTTTTGAGTGGCATAGCAGTTCATTTAGAGGGGATGCTTGTTTTGAGAAATCTTTCACAAATTTACGATACTATCTGACAAATCCCAAGAATCATCTAACATCTCTGATGGTGACAGGACATTGCCATTCCTTTACTACTTTTATTTTCTCTGGGTCTGGAGCTATCCCTTCTGTGGATACAACATGTCCCAAACAATTTACTTGGTCTTTCAGGAAATGACACTTTGAAGGCTTGATTTTCAGTCCATATTTCTTTAGGCATTCAAAAATCAGCACCATGTGTTTTAGGTGCTCTATGTAAGTTTCTGAATAGACTACAATATCATTCAGGTACAGAAGTACTGTGTCAGAATTCTCACTGCACAAGCACTGTTCCACCGTGCACTGAAATGTTCCCGGTGCATTACAAAGTCCAAACAGCATCCGGGAAAACTCATACAGTCCCATTGGAGTCACAAAAGCTGTCTTTTCTTGGTCCTCTGGTGCCATGGGTACTTGCTAGTATCCTCTTGCTAAGTCAATTGTAGAGAAGAATGCTGCTGACCTTAATGCTGTGAGGGCATCATCAGTGTGGGGTAATGGATAGGCATTCCAGTGCGTGATTTGTTTGTGTTTGCTATAATTGATGCAAAATCATATCTGTCCATCTTTTTTCCTAACAAAGACAATTGGTGCCGCCCATGGGCTGTGACCCTCTCTTATGACACTTGCCTCCATATAGCTGATAATAGGAATATCCAAACCATTGCCAGCAACCAGATTCATCCACTTTTTAGGGGGTTGGGTTAGTTGCTTTCAATTCAGGAGTCTAGCCAGAAATTTCTGTTTTGTACACAATCTCCAACAGTTACACCCCCCCATTAAAAAATGTACACATCCTTTCCAAATGGCACCCCCTTCCAAACAAGTCAGATTGTTGTCAGATGATTACTCTACTCTCTAAAGAGGTTATACATGTATCAGACACTCCTCGGTGGCTTACACTAACCCAAATACTACAGATTTTAATGATAATATTAACAGAGTGGCTTATGGTTTGTGACAGTCACTCAACAAAACTGTACACAAATGTGTACAGTGAGTATGCCTGGTCTACACCCATGTGCAGTTCTCTCGTCCAGTACTCAAAGAAAGTCTTGCCCTGCAGTGTCATCACTTGTGAGCCAGTGTCCAATAGGGCTTTCACTTGTAACCTCCCCTGCAAATGGGGGTTCCCAAAATTCTTCCAGGAGCTTGCTATAATGCTTCAAGCCTGGATGGTGTTTGGCATCTAAGCCGTTTATCTGTGAGTGCTTTTAGAGCCTCTGGTACTGTCTCTTTAAGAGCTGTCTGCCTGCAGATATAATTAATTTGGATGGGGGACTGTGTGTTTCCCTGCTTGAGTCCCACTCGAGCTGCTGCCAAATCGCTCCGTTTCTGCCATCACTAAGTGGGCAGAGTGAGCACTTTTCAAAGATGTAACTGTTTGCCAGAAATCATTTAGAGTAATAATGAAAATACAGTTTGTCTAACCTGCTTTTCTTTGCAGTCAGAACTGTGTTTGCCTAGTCCCCCATTCTGGTTTTGAACTGCTGAACTGGACCAATCAGTGTGGGGGGACCTTTGAAATAGAGCCTGCTGCTGGCATATCAGAGCTTGGAATCTCATTGTGGAGCCAGCCACCTATGTACTGTATGGCCAATGCTTCTGGGAATTGTAGTTTGGACTTCGGCACCTTTTTTCCACCAACAGGGGTAGTTTACTGTGAGTGACAGCCAAACCAGCCAACTGAACTGGAAGGAACTCAAAGGAAATGCCCGGCTCAGTCTACTGGAAAGATCAGATGAGGTGAGACAGTGAAGAGAAAAGGAGCTATGTGCTTCTGCAGTGTATAGTTTTAGCACGGTAAGCACGTGTAAGGCCCTGAGTTTCGGTCTGCAGCCTGTGCAAGTGCCTGTTCAGACTGAATCCAACCTGTGAAGAGAATCAAGAAGATCTGAAGAGCAGAAACCAGGCTCACCCTGTAGAAGACTGGCGAAATTGCTGAATCGCGCTCGGTCTGTCAGGAACTGAATCAGCTGTGTGTTCTCCCGGGTATTGTGCAGTAATTGCGATTGGGATCGAGTAGCAGCCTGCCTGGTATAGTACTTTCCTTTTGTATATAAATGTGTGTAGTGCTTGTGGGGAATCGCGTTTCAAATCCCCTGTACAGTGAATTGAGTGCATGAAGCTGGAAGTAAACCCCTGCTTAATCCAGACTACATCTATTTGCTCTAAACTGCAGTGGGGTCCAGTCACAAGGACATTTTCCACATGCTCTGCTCCTCCTAGCAATCCAGGACAATCTGCTTTCCATTCAGTTCCCAGCATTGAGTCTGTGAGTACAAAGCAGGGTAGCTCCCTGCCATCTGTTTATCAAATTGCAAGTGTGTCATTTATTTGTTGCTGTTTCATTTCTTCATGAACTGAGCCATCTGGCTCCGGATTACAACTGGGTATCGTGCAAGTGTTTTTCCATCGCAGGGCCCCATCCAGCTGTACCGATCCTGGCTAGCCCCCCCCAATCCTGGGTACCCAGTGAAAGTGACAATTTGGGACTCTGAACATGTGCACAGTGCAGATTATTAAGGTGTCTAAACTAATTAACCTGATTTTCCCCTGTCCTTGTTATATTCCCCTAAATAAATGAGATCTGTTTGTTTCAGCAAAGTTACACTGTCTGAGGTATTCATTTATGTTAAAGTGTTGTACGGTGGCTTTTGCATTGTATCATCTTGTTTTACAGGGGGTCCCCAGAGTCAAGCTGATCGAACCAGTCCTGGGGGTAAGTGTATACTGTGAAGGTACTTCTGATATATTGTGTGAGCCACTAGTGGGAAGAAAGGGGGGTTGCAGTGACCCAGAGGGCTGTGACCAAGTCATACCAGACTGTCTTAACCCCGACCTCTGGGTGGAGGCACCCGCTATTGGACCTAGGCCCCTTAACCTGTTAGCAGTTACGCAAGCAGGGGTAGTAGCCCTTGGGATAGCGCCACCTGTGGGTTACATCTTGGAGGCTCACCGCTGGGATTGTGTGTCCTCTAGTGGCCACATTTATGAATTACTGTTAAAAATACAGTAAATGGGTACCCTAGCAGAAGCGACTGTACACCAGTTGGTGAAGTGGTGTACTGGGCAAGAGATCGACCCCCAAAATGCTGTACTTGTCTTGGATATCCCACTGGGTAGCAGTACAGACACTGTAGAGGGAATACTTTCCAAGGTCAAATGTTTACGAAACCCTGTGGTGGTGGGGCGGCTGGCTGATCTGCTCACCCAAACTTTCATGGCTCTAACAGAGTGTAAGGACCCTACAGACAGTTCTAAAGTGCCACAGACCATCACCCCAGAAGAAGCCCTCACTGCCTGGAAAATGATAACTAAAGACAGTAAACCCCAGGAGAACAGGCCCCCACTATCTGAAACTTTGTGGAGAATTTGCTAAATTGTTGCTGGAGGAAGGAAAACTGTGGAGGATTTAAAGAAACTATGATTGCCACCTGAGAACGTTCCTCCAACAACACCCTCTCCCTTCCAGCACCCGTTATTGCCCCTCCTTCTGTGCCAGTGCAAGCCCCTATTTCTGTACCTGCCAATAGTCATGACTCTTACCGCAGGTTGAAAATTTTCTCCAGCACCCTCCCGGCCCCACAAGGGGAGGATGACTGGGAGACCTGGATAGACTATGTTGCCCCTCAAGTGCTAGAATGGCAATGCTCAGAAGCAGAAAAGCGAAAGAAGACAAGTGAGAGCCTCCGAGGTCCTGCCCTGGCTACCATCCATGCCAAATAGGCCAGTAACCCTGAAGCGACTGCTCAGGACTATCTTGAGGCCTTGGAGAATGTGTATGGGAGCCCAGATTCCAATGAGGACCTGTGGTGGAGAGTAAGAAATGCACAACAGTATCAAGGGGAGTTGTTGTCTGTGTATGTATCTTGGCTGGAAAAATTGTTGCAAGAATGCCTCAGAAAGGGTAGTTTGCCAGCGATTGAATTGGACCGAACCAGGCTGGACAGGATCCTTAAGTCTTCCCCCTTCTCAGAACTGCTGTTGCTTCAGTTACACCTGGCAAATTGACTGGAATCCCCACCCTCCTATGATGAGCTAATGAGAGAAATTCGAGGAGTTGAGAAAAGGTGACCCCAGGAGGGACTTGCACCAATAGCTGCTGCTACGACCCGAATGACTGAGGGTGACCCGTCAAGTGAAGTTCAGGGGCAAGGGTTGGCAGTTAAAGAGTGTTCTGAGAAGGAAAAGGGTGTGCCATCATGGGGTGAACTGCTAAGGGAGATTAGGAAAGCAACAGACAGTCTCATCATGAAGGCCGCTCCTACGAGTACGGGTACTGACACTTGCCCGCCTGCTTCTGCTATGGGGGTGGGGTGCCCACCCAGGCACCTCATGTTGACAACAGTTCAAAACTTGATGCCTTGACTATGGAAGTGAGGGAACTGAAGAGATGTCTCCAAATGTCCACCCCACCACCAGCTGAGGTGGCACCAAGGTTTTCTGGTGACAGTACCAATGCCGCAGCCCCCAATGTGATGCTTCGGTCACCCCAAACTTCAGCTGATATATTTTGCCATAATTGTGGGAAGGATGGGCACATGAAGAGGGAATGCCAGTCTCGGAAAGACTTGGAGAGAGTGGTGAGCTGGCTACAAGGAGAGCTTTGGAGCACAAAACAGTGGTTAAGAGGTGCACAAAATGACCACAGTGAAGGTCCCAAAAATGTTAACTCATGTCCCTTAGTGGCATGGTCATTTGCCCAGGCCCCCGCTACCGCCTCTCCAGACTGGTCCAGGATAGTGGGTCCCTCCATGGAGAGCACTGTAAAGGTGAATGGAGTGTCTACAAGAGCTGTATTAGACAGTGGCTCCCAAGTGACAATTATGTTCCAAGACTGGTATCAGAAGCATTTGTCCGATGTACCCTTACAACCATTGGAGGGGCTGCATGTCTGGGGGTTAAGTGAGAAGGTCTACCCCTACTCGGGATATATCCGAATTTGGCTGTCTTTTCCCACCTCCATGGCTGGGGTGGCAGAGCAAGTAGAGACTCTGGCCTTAGTGTGTCTCCCTACTGGACTGTATGATGGGGTTCCTTTACTAATTGGGACTAATGCACATATGTTTGGACAGCTGGCACAGTTGTGTTATGAAAAACAGGGGTCAAGGACTAGTAGAGCTCTAAGAATTCCGGCCTTGATCAAGAAGGCCTATGAGGCACAGAGAGATGCTGACAAAGTGGAACCAGAGGAACCGGTTGGAGTTGTCTGGAAAAAGGATCCTGAGTCTCTGATCCTGGTGCCAAATGCCCAGTGTACCTTACAGGGAGAGGTCTGTATCAGAAAGGATGTCAAGAATAAAATATTAATGTTGGATGCACCAGGCGATGGAAAATTGCCGGAGGGACTGCTGGTCAAGCCTAGTATTTTGCCTGCTAGAGCCCATGCTTATGCCAGAAGGGTAATAGTTCAAGTTCATAATGTGTCTGACAGAGAGATTCGAGTAAATAGAGGTTGCACCCTGGCTAATGTGCATTGTGCAGACACTGCAGTGCTACCCAGTAGCAAGAGTTTGGGGAAGAATGACATTGTAACGCCTGACTTGTTTGATTTCGGTGACTCCCCGTTGCCAGCTGAATGGAAAATGAGGATCAGTGAGAAGCTTGCCCAGAGAGACCAGGTGTTTTCTTTAAAGGAATGGGACACAGGATGCATGCAAGGAACTGAGCACCATATCCGGCTGCATGATGAAAGACCATTTTGTGAGAGGTCTCGACGCCTGGCACCTGCTGATATAGATGATGTGAGACGGCATCTGCAAGAGATGCTAGCTGCTGGTGTAATACAAGAATCCAGAAGCCCCTATGCTTCCCCCATTGTGGTAGTGAGAAAAAAGAATGGGGCAGTAAGGATGTGTGTGGATTATCACACTTTAAATCGGCAGACTATCCCTGATCAGTACACAATGCCCCGCATTCAGGATGCTTTGGACTGCCTAAACGGGAGCAAGTGGTTCTCTGTGCTGGATCTCCACAGTGGGTACTACCAGATCCCGATGGCCCCAGAAGACCATGAGAAGACAGCCTTTATCTGTCCGCTTGGCTTCTATGAATTCATGAGGATGTTTCAAGGGATTTCGGGTGCCCCAGCCACTTTTCAATGATTGATGGAGTGTGCAGTGGGGGATATGAACTTACTAGAGTTCCTGGTATACGTAGATGATGTTATTGTGTTTGGCAGCTCACTGGAGGAACATGAGAGCAGATTATTCAAGGTGTTGGACCGACTGGAAGACTTTGGCCTTAAACTGTCCATTGATAAGTGTCAATTCTTTCAAACATCAGTAAAGTATGTTGGACACATAGTATCTACCGAGGGAATAGAGACCGACCCAAGTAAAGTCGAGGCCTTGACCACCTGGCCACAGCCCAAAAATCTAAAAGAACTGCAAAGATTCCTGGGATTCTGTGGTTATTATCAGCGTTTCATCAAGGACTATTCAAGAGTGATCCACCCTTTACTTAACCTTACTCAAGGGTATCCCAACCCACAAAAAATACAAAAAGTCAGCGTCCCTCGAGACTGAAAGAGTGTATTTTCATCCAAGTGAAGTATTTGGGGCCCGCTGGACTCCTGATTGTGAGACTACTTTTCATGAGATCATATATCAGCTTACCCACACTCCAGTGTTGGCCTATGCTGATCCAACAAAACCTTATGTCCTGCACACTGATGCTAGCTTGCAAGGGTTGGGGGCTGTGTTGTACCAAGAACATGAGAATGGCCTGAGACCAGTGGCCTTTGCCAGTAGAAGCCTGACCCCATCCGAAAAGAACTATCCTGTACATAAGTTAGAGTTCTTAGCTTTGAAGTGGGCTATTGTTGACCAATTCCACGAGTACTTGTATGGGGCTAAGATACTAGTAAAAACTGACCATAATCCTTTGACCTATGTGCAGACTTCAGCTAAGTTGGATGCCACTGGCCATAGGTGGCTTTCTGCATTATCTACATACGACTATGCTGTTGAATACAGAGCAGGCCTGAACCACAAAGATGCTGATCCTCTCTCCCGGAGGCCTGTTCTCCAGAATGACTGGGTCAGACTGTCAGAACTTATTATTCGAGCACTCTGCCAGAAGTTTGACAGGGAGGAACAAATGTCCACGGACGCAGTGGACTGTATGCTGGATTGTTTGGGACCCTCTGAGAATTGCATACCTGCTGCTTATTGCCACTTTTCTGCAATTGACATTGTGCACTGCCTCAGCTGGACAATGATAGTATTCGCCGGGCTCAATCCCGCGATCCCATGATCAAATCAGCTTTAGAAGCCCTCTATGCAGGGAAAGATGTGTCCAAATTATGTTCCACTGATTTGAGAACTGCATTGTTATACAAAGAAGGTCCTAAGTTGAAACTGTTCAATAGACTGTTATACAGAGAAACAGTAGACAGAGGGGGACAAGTAGACAAACAACAACTAGTGCTGCCCACTGCCTTTCGAGACTTAGTACTGAGGTCCTTACACAACCACACGGGGCACCTTGGTATAGACAGAACGCTTGACTTGGTGAGATCCAGATTCTATTGGCCTAAGATGCGGGCTGATGTGGAGCAACACATTCGAACTTGTAGTCGCTGCTTACAGAGGAAAGCTTTGCCCCAGAGGGCTGCCCCTTGTTAACATCACCACCAGTGCACCCATGGAGCTGGTCTGTATTGATTTTCTAAGTTTTGAGTCAGATCAAAGAAATATTCGTAATGTGCTAGTGGTCACTGACCATTTTACGAGATATACCCAAGCTTTCCTCACCAAGGACCAGAAGGCATCCACTGTGGCAAAAGTACTTGCAGAAAACTTTTTTGTTCACTATGGGGCTCCACAAAGAATCCATTCTGATCAAGAGAGAGACTTTGAGAGTCGTCTGATCAAAGAGATGCTTTCTCTGTGGGGAGTGTGAAAGTCCAGAACCACCCCTTACCACCCCCAGGGGGACCCACAGCCTGAATGTTTCAACCGCACTTTGCTAGATATGCTAGGCACCCTCCACCCAAAGGACAAGCCTAGATGGAGCCAACAAATTAGCACCCTGGTACATGCCTACAACTGCACCAAAAGTGATGCCACTGGGTTCTCCCCCTACCGCCTGATGTTTGGAAGAGAAGCTCAATTGCTGGTAGATGTGTGTTTTGGGGTGTCTCCTGATGGGGTTTGAGCTGACAACTATTTACAGTATGTGCAAAAGTTAAAGGCCCAACTAAATCATGCGTACCAACTGGCTCAAACCATGGCTGCCAAAAGAAATCTGGCCAACAAAGAAAGGTATGATAAAAAGGTGAAAGCACAGGAACTCCAGGAGGGAGATCAGGTATTGCTAAGAAATCTGGGACTGCATGGCAAACATAAAATTGCTGACTGGTGGCACCATCTCCCTCACATTGTAGTGGGCAAACTAGATGATCTGCCTGTGTATAAAGTAAGGCCGGAGAATAATTCAAAAGATGTTAAAACAATGCATAGAAATCATTTACTGCCCATTGGACAAATCTTGATTGAGTCTGAGTCCCCAGAAAATGCCCCCTCTGGACCAGTGACTAGAGCTGCTGCTAAGAAAAAAATCAAGAAAGTCTGCAGCTACAGAAGCTGAGTTAAAGTGTTCCCCTCCACAAGTCCCAGTTGAACATGACTGTCAGTCCATGTCAGAGGAAAGTGAGTGTGGTTTTGAATACTACCCTTCTTACGAACTGAGTCAATTGTTTCAGGGCAATCCCCTAGTCAATCCTGGAGATGAAGCTGGGCCTTCTGGACTGTCTAAGCCCCCAGCTTTGTCCCTGGAGTCAATGCTCCCAGAAAGTGAAGTGCAAAGCATTAAGTCAGATGATATGGAATCATTGTGTATGGTTGAACTGTTTGAGCTTTCAGAGAAGGAAACTGATGGACTGGAACAGACTGGTGACATACCAGAACCAGAAGAGTGTATTGAGTGCCCTGATAATTCACTGTCAGTGTCAGAAAGCTCTCCATGTGAGTCAAGTGTTGTGGACTCAGAGATTGTAACTCCTGGAGCTGAAAGTGCCCCAAGTTCTAGCCTCTCTACCCCAATGGAGACTCCCCTGACAAGTGAGGACAATATTGAAAATGAGGCTCAGAGTGCAGAGACTGTAAAAGTTCCCCCTAGAAAGACTGGTCGAGCTATAAAGCCTGTGGTGCACCTCAGTTATGATTCCCCTGGGAGGCCTGTGGACTTGCCTCTCAATGTTGTCCATAAAGGAGTATATGTGTCCCCGAGCTCATTGCCCAAACTGAACATCAGTGCTAACTCCAAGTTACTTGTGTTGCCCTCTAGGTATGGTGCCCCTGCCCCATCCATCCCCAAGGTAGCTGATAGGGAACGGCCCCCTCTCTTCAGGTTTCATGTACAAGAGGTAATAACCTGAGTTATGGTACAATGTGTGTGTAATACTGTATAAAGAGTGACGTACTGCAAAGTTTCAGAAATGTGTTTCTGGTAAAGTGATATATTGACTGATGATTACATGTATGAGCCTAATGTGATCCTGATGCAAATGTATATGGTTGCAACTGAAACTTATGGGGGTACTTGCTTGATGCGGACACCAAGCTTTTTCCAGGCCGGGAAGGGTGTAACCGCCCTGCAAATGGGGGTTTCCAAAAGTCTTCCAGGAACTTGCTATAATGCTCCAAGCCTGGATGGTGTTCAGCGTCTAAGCCGTTTATCTGTGAGTGCTTTTAAAGCCTCTGGTACTGTCTCTTTAAGAGCTGTCTGCCTGCAGACATAATTAATTTGGATGGGAGTCTGTGTGTTTCCCTGCTTGAGTCCCACTTGAGCTGCTGCCAAATCGCTCCGTTTCTGCCATCACTAAGTGGGCAGAGTGAACACTTTTCAAAGATGTAACTGTTTGCCAGAAATGATTTAGAGTAATAACGAAAATACAGTTTGTCTAACCTGCTTTTCTTTGCAGTCAGAACTGTGTTTGCCTAGTCCCCCATTCTGGTTTTGAACTGCTGAACTGGACCAATCAGTGTGGGGGGACCTTTGAAATGGAGCCTGCTGCTGGCAAATCAGAACTTGGACTCTCATTGTGGAGCCAGCCACCTATGTACTGTATGGCTAATGCTTCTGGGAATTGTAGTTTGGACTTCGGTGCCTTTTTTCCACCAACAGGGGGAGTTTACTGTGAGTGACAGCCAAACCAACCAACTGAACTGGAAGGAACTCAAAGGAAATGCCTGGCTCTGTCTACTGGAAAGATCAGATGAGGTGAGACAGTGAAGAGAAAAGGAGCTATGTGCTTCTGTGGTGTATAGTTTTAGCATGGTAAACGTGTGTAAGGCCCTGAGTTTTGGTCTGCAGCCTGTGCAAGCACTTGTTCAGACCGAATCTGACCTGTGAAGAGAATCAAGGAGATCTGAAGAGCAGAAACCAGGCTCACCCTGTAGAAGACTGGCGAAATTGCTGAATCGCACTCGGTCTGTCAGGAACTGAATCTGCTGTGTGTTCTCCCAGGTATTGTGCAGTAATTGCGATCGGGATCGAGAAGCAGCCTGCCTAGTATAGTACTTTCCTTTTATATATAAATGTGTGTAGTGCTTGTGGGGAATTGCATTTCAAATCCCCTGTACAGTGAATTGAGTGCATGAAGCTGGAAGTAAACCCCAGCTTAATCCAGACTACATCTATTTGCTCTAAACTGCAGTGCGGTCCGGTCACAAGGACATTTTCCACATGTTCTGCTCCTCCTGGCAATCCAGGACAATCTGCTTTCCATCCAGTTCCCAGCATTGAGTCTGTGAGTACAAAGCAGGGTAGCTCCCTGCCATCTGTTTATCAAATTGCAAGTGTGTCATCTATTTGTTGCTGTTTCATTTCTTCATGAACTGAGCCATCTGGCTCCGGATTACAATTTGGTATTGGCAAGTGTTTTTCCATCACAGGGCCCCATCCAGATGCACTGATCCTGGCTAGCCCCCCCCCAACCTGGGTACCCAGTGAAAGTGACAATTTGGGACTCTGAACATGCGCATAGTACTGTGATTATTAAGGTGTCTAAACTAATTAACCTGATTTTCCCCCTGTCCTTGTTATATTCCCCTAAATAAATGAGATCATTTTGTTTCAGCAAAGTTACACTGTCTGAGGTATTCATTTATGTTAAAGTGTTGTACGGTGGCTTTTGCATTGTATCATCTTGTTTTACAGGGGGTCCCCAGAGTCAAGCTGATCGAACCAGTCCTGGGGGTAAGTGTATACTGTGAAGGTACTTCTCATATATTGTGTGGGCCACTAGTGGGAAGAAAGGGGGGTTGCAGTGACCCAGAGGGCTGTGACCAAGTCATACCAGACTGTCTTATCCCCGACCTCTGGGTGGAGGCACCCGCCATTGGACCTAGGCCCCTTAACCTGTTAGCAGTTACGCAGGCAGGGGTAGTAGCCCTTAGGACAGTGCCACCTGGGGGGTTACACACCTCAATTCCGTTAACTTTTATAGTGGTGGCTGGACAAATTTCCGACGAACCTGGCTTGAGCGGAGTTTCTTAATGGACCTACTGTGGATTGTCCTGAGGCTCAGTCCACCACCGTGGGGACTTCTTGTTTAAAGCTATGGCAGGAGTGCTCACCTCCTGAGTACATCTTCTCTCTATGTGGCCACTGATTCCACACCTTCTAAATATGGGCCTCCCATTCGCATCAAATGGGTCAGGTGGCCTTCTTTCCATATTTCTGGCTGCTGGGGGTCTGGACAGGCACCACTCTGGTTATTTTGCCATCTGGTCTCTCATTTCATGTCTCAAGTCTTCCCTGATATTCTGGAGTTCCCAGTTCATATCATGCCACATCTGCATGGACAGTTCTATCTCCAAAGACTTCTGCCCTTTTCTGTTCATCTCCTGGCTGGAGGTTCATGGTGCAAACTCACCCATACACTGATCTCTGTTGTATCGGTAACTGTGAAATCCCCGAGGTCCTCCTCAGTACTTGTGGGTCTGAGGTTCTTTTGACACCCATTCAGTTCAGCTGTTTGAAACTGCAGTCCGACAGCATACTGGATGTCTTATCCAACAATTTTCTGGCATTATTCCACAAAACAGCTGGAGATCTGATCTGTCGCTGGGACATTCATGTCCCAACAACTCAATGGCTTTCTCTTTGAAATTTAGAAATTGCATGTCCTGGTTATGTTTTAATAATAGCTGTAATTCTCAGCGGAGAGTCTCGCTTCTCACCCCTTTTATAAATCTTTCTTTTAGTAGTTCATCAGAGTCATGGAGATCATGAGGATCCAACCTTTCAATCACCTTGAGGGCCTCTTGCAAGCTGAGAGCATATTCCTGTAAAATTTCACCAACTCCTTGCACCCACAAGAAAAAATTCATTTGTAAGTCAGAAAGCATATGTTTATCAAGCATCCTACGTAGTCTGTTGAAAATGTGTTCCATATGCGCCTTTTCACACTCTGGCCTAGCACTAACTTCTTGGTGGGCCGCACCAGTGAGTTGTCCAATCAATATTTCTACTTGCTGTCGCTCAGAAATCTCATATAATCGAAACATAGACAGCATTTTACTTTGGAACTCTCCCAAATTGGTGGTAGATGAATCTGTAGGGTCCCCAGCGAACCATGGCAACCAGGGTGCACCAAAGTAGTATGGCATTGTAGTCAGGTTTAACCTTGTCCCTTCTCCAGCTCCACCTGAGGTTTCTGGCCTTCTGGATTCCATTTCTGCCAAACTTTTTCCTGCTTTGGACTCCAATTAAAGTATCCTGTCCATGATGCCAGGTGAAGCGAGCCAAAAGAGATGAGAGAGATGTGAAGATGATATGGGTGCTTTGATTGTCTTGCCTAAATATTAGAAATCAGACTTTCAAAGCACATTCACTTGGTGGTAAGGCAGTTCATCTCCTATTTGGCTACCTGTTGTTACTTTCACCAAAATGGAGAGGCAGGAGGCATGATTCAAGAAAGGAACCAGTTTATTGAACAACGGACCACAGGGTAGGGAACAGGAGAAAAGAGGGTACAACAACATTTAGTTCTACCTCTAATGTATCTTATTAATGTCCTGATACCTTATGCTAAAACTCCAGTCTCCTATATGAGGAGAACTGTTAAAAAAAAGAATTGGCTGTAACAGCTACGTTGTAAGAGCGTCATATTTATACTCCCTGTAAGAGGGTGACTCCATAATAAGATTAGCAAAATGATGAATTGGCTGTAACAGCTATGCTGTAAGAGCATCCTATTTCTAATTCCTGTTCAGAACTTTCTAAGTCAACACCAAGGTGCACCTCTAACTGTTACCTGGAGTACTCCAAACTATCAATTGCTCTACATACTTTAGGAAGAGTCTATACGTATGGCAGATGGCAGTTCATGCATGTTCAGATTTTCTCTGTCATCGAGAAGAAAGTGTAATCAAAGGAATTGTTGTGACAAGAATCAACTCAACTGGCTTTCCAGTGCAATTCTGAGAACCTTTTTGGAAACTAGGGGAATGCAGAGAGGATTTTTAACAGACCATGAGTTCTCGGCCACACCCCACCTCTCTAGGATCACCGGAAAACAACCACAGGACCAAGATTTCTTTGGCTAAGAATCCACTGAGGGCTGCCAGAATGGAAACACACAAAATCTAGCCACAGTCCACTTCTGGACTGCCTGGAAGAGGAAGCGATGCAAACCACCTGGTCACAGTCTGCTTCTGGACTGCCAGGTGAAGGATTAGATGCAAATCACCCTGCCACAGCCCGCTTCCGGACTGCCAGATGAGGAAGATGAAGAAGATCACCCTGCCACAGCCCACTTCTGGACTGCTGGATGAGAAAGATGAAGAAGCTTACCCTGTCACAGCCTGCTTCTGGACTGCTGGATGAAAAAGACAATGCAGACTTCACTGGAAACAGAAGTCTGGATAAGGAAGTCTCTGGACATCGGAGAACTACAGTGTTCTGGTTTCCAAGGCCAGATGAGCCAAGAGCACACATAAAACAATAAACTGTGCATCAAAGTGCAATGAAGTTCGGGGCTCCAAGGCCGAATGAGCAAAGGGCACACTTAAAACAACAAACAGAGTGTCACTCAGAGAACTGGAACAGACGATCTGGATGGTACTCTGATGCGGATGTCAAAATAAGAAAACAGATGGCAGATTCTGCACTGGGCCAAGCCGTACTTGGGGAACTGTCAGAGGAAAACAATAAACATGGCATTGCAACTTGAGATGACTGTGGCATGGCTCTTCATGAAGTTGCTGTTGGCTGCTCCTAGGATGCACTGGAAGATGATTCCTGAAGAATTAATTAAGACTGATAGGGATGCACACTGGTGAAGTGACTCTTGAGATTGCTGAAGACTGATTCAGGTACTTAACCAGCACTGAAATGCTAGCACAAAGCAATACAAAGACAGTTCTGGCACTCATACTGTTCGTATGATGAATAGAAATGCAATAAATGTCACAGTTCCTACTGCAGTGGTCAACTGCACAGTCTCAATGTCCAAACCACAGTAAATAAACAGGCATTTTACTATTCTGGGTGAACTCTAGCTTTTAGATGACCTAACTACCAAGGGGTCACTCTAGCTAAATCAGGTTCTCCTGTTACTGTGAATACACTGCAATAGGGAATAGGCTGTCTGGAAAGGCTATAGATTTAGATGTCTGACTAGGCCCCTTTAATCCCTGTGGGCCAATGTGGCTAGCTAGGCTTCCTTAACATCCGGGGTCAATAATGCTGCTGGGCCCCTATAACACCTGTGGGCCTAAATAGTTAGGTATGGGTCCTGGGCCTTGTGTTGCCCCTTTAAGTGGCTGTAGGCCTATTGAATCACTAGGCCTCTTTGACACCTTGGGTTTTCCTTGACTGGGCCCCTTAAAATACTGTGGGTCTATTCTGCTTCTAGGCTCCTTTAATACCTGGGGTCTAAATTGTTGCTGGGCCCCTAACTGGCTGTGCCCTCTTTGTTTCTGAAAGGCCTACTTGTCCCTTTAAGACCTGGGCTGCCCTTTTGCTCTAGGCCCCTTTAAATAGACATTCGGACCTGTTGCCTCTTTAAGACCTGGGCCGCCCTTTTGCTCTGGGTCCCTTTTAAGCTTGGGCTTGAAGACTAGGCCTCCTTAGATACTGGGCCCCAGACTAGGCCCTTTTAAGAACTGGGCCTCTCTCAATTAGGCCCCTTTAAATCTGGGGAGGTCTGTTATCCCTTTAAATGCTGGGCCTTTACTAGGCCTGGGAAACCTGTGGGCATGTTGCCCTCTTAAACAATCTGGGCCATTCTGTGGTTGGGCCCCTTTAAATCACAGGCCTGGCTGGGGCCTTGCTGTCACTCTTTTCTCTCTGTCCCGCCTTGTTCCACCCCCTTATGAATATTTTTGCATTCTTCCTATGGGACTTTAGGCCTTTCCCCTCCTTTGGGCATCACCACACCCGAATATCATTAATATTTATTTCTGCAGGGCCTGGTACTGTCCTGTCCCTCCCAGCAGCACCAGAGAGCAAAATACAATTTTCTTTTTAAAATACTGTCCTGGCAGCCAGCATGCTTCACTGTGCTGCTTCCCTCTCACCGCCCCGGCCTGAGGTATAGCTGCCGCAGTCGGGAGGAGGGAGGTTCGCTGGAAGAGGGAGGGATTTCGGGCAGGTGCTAAATGGATGACTGGGGGCCTTGTGGGCCTTTTGACACCTGACAGCTCTCTTCTCAATGCGGCTCTTCTCATGCCACTGACGGGGGACTGGAGAAACTATTTTTTTTTAAATAACAAAATGGGGTGATTGGAGCCCAACCCAATGAACAGGATGCTGCTGCACTTCTTTTTCTTCTGTGCAGCCGTTGCACACTGTGCCACCACACTGGAGACTGCTGGCAGAGGAACTACAGGGCGGGGGAGAAGAGACACACAGCACAGCCCTCGGGATGGCTTCAACCCCTCCAGTTAAGCTAATCAGGTCCCCACTCACTGTCTTCTCTTCTTGCTGCTATTTTTTCAACTGCCAAAAAAAAAAGATCTCCTATCCAAAGAAGCACTCGGTGTTCCAGTTCTCGAACCCCGAGAACCTGCCACAAGCTCAATGTATTTTTTTTTAAATTAATGCCATAATCTGGGCAGGGATGGCAGGCCCAGCATGAGGACAGCCACAGCTCGTGCTACCTGCTTTGGGGGGGTGTTCTGAGCAGGAGCAGGCAGCAAGGAAACAAAAACTTTCTTTTCTTTCCTTTTTTACTGCTGCTGATGTGGGAAGGGGAAACACTGGCAGGGACCCCTATACACTTCCCTATGCTGCCCACAAATGGGGTCCCTGGGACACCTTCACCCTCTTCTGATGTACCCCCAACTTTGGGGTATAACACAAGCAGGTGCAAGTTCACTTCCGCAGTTTCAGTCAAGTTGCGCATGTGCACTGAGCTCATGGCAGAACAGTTTGCCATGCCCAAGATGGTCTCCAAAGCTCAGTGCACATGCACAACTTCATGCTGAACTCCAGTGGCTATCTTTGGCATGGCAGACTGTTCCGCCTTGAGCTCAGTGAGCACTGTTAAAGCGCAGATGCAGCAGTGTTGGCTCTGACAAGAGTTTGTTTATGGTAGGCAAGACAGGGGAGCAGGGACTTTTAAAAACTTCAGAATCCCATATCTTGGTTCAGGAATAAAAGAAAACAAAAATAAAAAGTCTTGACATTTTTTTTGCCAGTGTAACCCCTCTTGTTCCCAGGGGTTATTAGAATCAGTGGCAGGCAGGGAGAGGCAGCTTGTGAGTTGCCAGTTAAATGGGTTTCACACTGTCACACTCTGTTTGTGGTCTCAGCTGAGCTGGAGTGATGATGTCACCTTAGAATTTTCACAGCAGCATAAGCCACAATGGAATGCCAGCTGCAGGAGTTAGCAGTAGAATGCTGGGACAGAGTGAGAGTTCAAGAGAGAGTCTGTAGAGTAAGGAGGCTGCAGAAGGCAGCTCCTCAGACTTAGCTCTGACAGAGAGTTACCTCTGGAGATTGGGTAGTGTGTTCTCACCCTAGAAGAAGAACACAGAAGACCAGTGAGTGAAGTGGCAGAGACCATTCCTAAAGGGTTTTCCAGTGCCCCATCCCCGGAGGGATGGGGGGAATTCCAGGATTCAGGGGCAATCCCCTGGTCCAGCCTGGATTGTGTTGAAGCTGCCTGAGATTTGTTTGTTCTGTGAGTACCCAAGACTTTTGTGTGGAAGAAAGCCCTGGGGCACCTGTATTCCTGTGGTGAGTTTTTCTGTGTCAAAAGGGACTCTGTCACCAAGACTGTTTCTGTTAAAAGTGTCTGCCAACTTTGGGGTCTGGAGAGAGACTTGCCAAGTACAGAACTTTTAAGACTGTTTCTGTTAAAAGTATCTGCTTACTGTGGGGTCTGGAGAGAGACTTGCCAAGTACAGAACTTTTAGTTTGTGTCTGATTTAAAAGCAACTGCTAAAGTGGGGGTCTAGTGTAAAGACATTGTCAATTACAAAACTTTTAATTTCACGACACCGCAGAGGTGTGAGAAGTAGAATGTTAAATGTGAAAGACATTTCAAGATAGCATCTACAAGAGTTTTCTGACAAAGGTGTTATTAACCAGATGAATGGCCAAGTATAAATTTGGAAGCAAAAGGTGGGAGACCCCACCATCTGGAGTAACCATGTTTACCTCTCTGGGTTCACTTTGGTCACCTTTAATTTCTCTCAGTGCACTTGGCCAGTGCCTGAAGATTTTCCCAGATATGGGATTTTGGATTTTTTGTGAGCCTGAGTGTGCTCGGTGGTGGTTTAGGGTGACATCAGTAATTCCTCATGAAATATGGGAAAGTCTACTAGTACTGGCCAAGGGTGCCTAGTCTGGGGAAGTGTACCAGTTGGGGCCATGTGAGCCAACTTCCATTCAGAACCTGAGGATTCATTGTGTGTGTGCACTGTACCTCAGTAATCTGCATTACCAGTGGGAGTAGCCATGGGGAGTCCATCTTCGCTTTGTATTATTCTCTGTGTATGTGAATAAAAGCCACACTCACACTCTAGAATCCCAACCTGGTTTGGACAGTACTGTTATTGCTTCCATTGTATCTGGATTTACTTGGGTGCCCCTGACCAGAAGTACAAACCTAGCGCAATTCTGAGCAAATGTTTTCTCCCAGGGACCCAGGTTAATGGCCATGATAAATGGTCCCCCCAGGTGTGAGCCAGGTAGTTGCCACACTTGGTTTGCCTGTCTGAGGATGGCAGGCTATGAAGTGGAAGTATTGGTAAACAGAACTGCTCATAGTGACAACCCCCATATCTCTTGTTGACACCATGTGTGAGAGTAGCAGCTGTGCTAGTTGAACAAGGGGGGCCGGTGGGGGGAGGTTACAAAATGGAGGCACTGCTGGGATTTGTTTGGAATTTGGGAGAAAACAAGAGATGTTTGCTCAGGTTGTGGCTAGCGTTTTGTCTGTCTGGCAGTAGGTAGCCCAAAAATCCAAAGCTTTGCACATAAGGGATTTGCCAGAGAAGTGCCATCTGTATGTGTTGCTGTGTGCCTGCTGTTCATGTGCTACTGTGATTGTGCTAACATTTACCAAGGAGCTGTAAAGTTAGATTGTGAGTGCCCCTTGTCCTGCATCAAAAAGAATGTTTGCCAGCTTTAATTTTCAAGCAGTGACAAGAAAAAGTACTGAGAACTGTGGGAAACAAAGAGACATTTGTCCCTTGAAAGTTTAAAATGCTTGCTGTGTGGACTGGGGGAGTCGCTAGAGAAATTGCCATGAGAAATGCTTAAAAATGGTGCTCCCACTGAGGAGTTACAGTTGAAAAGAAAAAAAAGTTGTTTTGCAGTTTAAATTTTGCCCGCTCAACGATCACCGTGGAGGAGAAGAGCACGAGAAGAGAGATAGGCTCATTTGCATGGCGTCGAGTGATTGGTGAGACTGCAATCAGTCCTGCCCCCAAGCCAGCTTCAGAGTGCTGCCCAGTGTTCGAGAGGGAGATAGCGAGTGGTGTGTGAGCTGGTTAGCCAGGAGGAGCGTCGCAGTGACTGTAAACATTCTGAAACTTAAAACATCAGACTTTTCTGTACTAAACCAGGCTCAACCCGTATTCCGTTCAACTGGGGGAGAAAGCGTGGTGTTCGTAGGGACAGTAGGTAAGACCACCAGCCCGTTTCAACCCAGAGGCCTCCAGGATTGGCTGTAGGCCAAAATTTCCATCAAAAAGCCAGCTACTGATTCAGTGAGTACCATTCAGCAAAACTGAGCTCAAACTGTGTGTGATTTTTCAAAAAACAGCTGGATCTGTATGTAAACAGTGTGATTGTTTTTGCAAAGAAGGACTGTGTAAAGTAAATCAAACCCAAGCAAGAATTCTGAGCATTAGACTGTGCATTATGGACTCAGCAACAGTGTAATTTTCTGAACAAAAAGAGAGACTGTGAGTTGTATGAGAGGCAGCAACAAACAGGCAATCCTGTTCATGAAATACTGTGGCTTTAGTGACTTTAAGCAAATAAAAATGATTGAAAGCTAATGTAAAGTCCTAGAAAATCAAATAGATGTGCTGAGGAAACAAAACAGTGCAGTCTGTGCAGTTTGAGTAAAATTTATCAGTATGCAGTAAATAGGATGCGCAGTGGCTTGAGTCAGATGCAGAATGCTGATGCGCCAGGAGTGCTGCCACCGCCATTTGAGGGTGGGGTAGTAATGTAAACACAGCAGAAGGGAGCCATTTTGTGGGACTGTTCAAAGTAAAGTGAACTCAGTGATAACAGTGAACTTTTGTGTGTTTTTCTACAGTCATGGCTTCGGGATCATCCCGCTACCTGGATCATGCCCGGGCTATGATAGTTGAAGAGGTTACCAAGCTGAAATAAACAGAGAAATGTTTCTACGGTGGAAGTTTGCCTCCTCATGTTGTGATTCCCAGATACTCTGTGAGAGTATGCATTATGTGCCTCAAGGCTGGAAGGGACATCTTCATGATTCCTCACTGTTCTGGGTGCTTAGAGAAGCAAGGCCTAACTAGTGCACCCAAGATTCATTTGGCTCCCACGTGGACAAAGCTTCAAGGCCCTGCAAGTAGCAGCACACAGCATCAGTTGGAACCTGTTGGAGGAGGCCCAGCAGAATGTGGCACAAAGGAAGAGGGTGTAAATGTATTGCCAGAGCAGAGTCCTTGTGATGTCTATATGCCTGTGTCGCAGATGGACAGTGAGGAGGGGGAATCAGTGGATACATGGAGAGAGGGTCCAAGTCCTAGCCTCATTGGAGAAGATGAGGATCGAGAAACCCCAGATTGGGAGGTGTCTACCTCCACGCCCAGTGAAGAGTGGACAGTCTCGGGAGTGAGGACGACTGCTCACTACTGGGCCCAGGTCCTAAGTGAGGAAGAGGAGGAGGAGGGAGCTATGTATCTTTACGATGAAGGTGCTAGTCCACAGCCTTGGGCTCTTGCCTCGCAGGAACCAGAAGAAGAAGTTGATGACTCCACAGCCTTGCCCCCAGAAGGAGGGGTCAGGGGCCAGTTCTATGTAGCTTTGAGTATGCGACACTGGCAGAACCAGGACTGGCCACCCCTAAGCCAGGCCAGTGGTCATGAACTGATCAAGAGTAGTAAGGAGGAAAGACTGGTTCAAAGGAAGGCAGATGAGATCTATGGAATGTTCTTTCCTACCTTTCCTCAGAGAGTCTGGGAGGAGACTGAGAAAAACAGGAGAGCCCGGCTAGTGGAAGCGGCAACCAAAAACATGCATCCAGATGCAACTCGATATGTCAGAGACAAAGTTGTCAGAGACAGATTCAAGTTTTGGAAAGTGGGCAGGACACTGTTCATAGACACTGTGCGTATAATGGACAGAAATGGAAACAAGACTTTCTATAATGTGAATTATGAGAGTCCAGACAGGGTAATCATTCTTGCACCTGACCCATTGTGGTACTACCCTCAATGTAACCAGCTTCCTGTGAATGTGCCCATGCCTACCAAGTGGAAATCAGAACAGTGGTAGCCAGTGCTGCCATCCAGCCATTGCCGTACCCATGTTGTTCCACCAGTCTGGTATTCCAGGATCCAGAGGTGTGTCCAGATTCATCAGCCTTGCAGTGTGCCTTCCAGTTCCATCGCCTGGCCTTCTAGATGACATCAACTCAGCTGTTTCCTAATTCATCGCTTTGGATTTCAGATGACTTCAGTCCAGCTGTTTCTTTCCTGTTCCAAGGTTCCATCTCTTAGATTACATCAGCCAGAGATGACATCAGCTCAGCAGTTTCCAGACATCCATCCTGTTGTTTCCAGAAGATTTCTGCCCAGCTGTATCCGAAAAATGCTCCGAGGGAGAGTCTTCAGCTGGAGATCCAGGTGCTGTTCCATTTTGTCATTCTTCAAGGGACAGGTACAATAAGTCCAGACTTTTCTTCTTTATTGACATTGCAATACACATCCTACACCTGGCAGACTACAGACTGTTGAACTGTCCACAAAGACTCTCCCCTTTGGGACTACAGTACTTCAAGAACTGTGCTTCAGCGGGCTCTGGCCCAGGAAAGACTCTTTCATGGACCTTGCCTTCGGGCACTGTTGTCACTAGTTGAGACATTTAAGGCATTCCATCTCCAAAAGGTGTATTATATATAATGTTGATGTTTTCTACTGTTTTCTATTTTTCTAAAAAATATTTTTTGGGATTCTCCAGTGTTTTGATGGTAAGGGTTATGGTCGTGTACTGTGTTTGCAGATTTGGGGTGTGTTTTTGTCTTTTCTCTTTCAGGTGGATCCTGATGAAGGCAGAAGAGAACACAGGAAGAGGACTGGAGGGACTCATCGGAGTTCCTCAGTGCTTTAAAGTGTTGTTTTTAAAGTACTGTGTAGTTGTTAACATGTGTTAACTTTTCCTTCCACAGGTGTAGTTGTGGGGGAGTGTGGGAGTGTAATGCTTGTGTATAGTGTTAGCTGCAGTGGTTGTTTTGCAGGTGTCCAGGGATGGAGGGAGGTTCCCCAGTTTTGGGTAGGTTTGTTTTGGTTAGATAGGTTTTCTCTAGAGGGCTAGCGGGATAGACAGACTGTGGTCCTGATCTGCAGTAGGGGCCACAGTGCTGGTCTATTAGGGCTGTGCTCGGGACAGTTCTTCCAGGGCCACTGGTTACCATAGTAAGATCGTAGTGTAGGGGCTGATGCATCAACCAATGGCCTCTGGGCCCTTAGTGTTGTCTGCCTGTGCCTGGCACATGGTAGGGGAGAAGGTAGCGTTACGTCCCCATAGTTAACACATAGGGTAGGATGGCCTGGTACCGGGTAGGTAATGACTGGGGACAGTCATTTTCCTTGCCGAGGGTGGGTGTAACCTCCTTATTCCCAGGGGTTACTAGAATCCCACTTAGAATCAGTGGCAGGCAGGAAGAGGCAGCTTGTGAGATGCCAGTTAAATGGGTTTCACACTGTCACACTCTGTTTTTGGTCTCAGCTGAGCTGGACTGATGATGTCACCTTAGAATTTTCGCAGTAGCATAAGCCACAATGGAATGCTAGCTGCAGGGGTTAGCAGTAGAATGTTGGGAGAGAGTGAGAGTTCAAGAGAGAGTCTGTAGAGTAAGGAGGCTGCAGAAGGCCACTCCTCAGACTTAGCTCTGACAGAGAGCTACCTCTGGAGATTGGGTAGTGTGTTCTCACCCTAGAAGAAGAACACAGAAGACCAGTGAGTGAAGTGGTGGAGACTGTCCCTAGAGGGTTTTCCAGTGCCCCATTCCCAGAGGGATGGGGGGGAATTCCAGATATCAGGGGCAATCCCCTGGTCCAGCCTGGATTGTGTTGAAGCTGCCTGAGATTCGTTTGTTCTGTGAGTACCCAAGACTTTTGTGTGGAAGAAAGCCCTGGGGCACCTGTATTCCTGTGGTGAGTTTTTCCTCTGACAAAGGGACTCTGTCACCAAGACTGTTTCTGTTAAAAGTGTCTGCCTACTATGGGATCCAGAGGGAGACTAGCCAAGTACAGAACTTTTAAGGCTGTTTCTGTTAAAAGTATCTGCCTACTATGGGGTCTGGAGAGAGACTAGTCAAGTACAGAACTTTTAAGACTGTTTCTGTCAAAAGTATCTGCCTACTATGGGGTCTGGAGAGAGACTTGCCAAGTACAGAACTTTTAGTTTGTGTCTGATTTAAAAGCATCTGCTAAAGTGGGGGTCTAGTGTAAAGACATTGAAAATTACAGAACTTTTAATTTCACAAGACCTCAGAGGTGTGAGAAGTAGAATGTTAAATGTGAAAGACATTTCAATATAGCATCTACAAGAGTTTTCTGAGAAAGGTGTTATTAACCAGATGAATGGCCGAGTATAAATTTGGAAGCAAAAGGTGGGAGACCCCCCCCCATCTGGAGTAACCATGTTTACCTCTCTGGGTTCACTTTGGGCACCTTCATTATCTCTCAGTGCACTTGGCCAGTGCCTGAAGAAAATACCTAGACGTGGGATTTTAGATTTTCTGTGAGACTGAGTGTGCTTGTTGGTGGTCGAGGGTGCCACCAGTAATTCCTCATGAAATATGGGAAAGTCTCCTAGTACTGGCTGAGGGTGCCTAGTCTAGGGAAGTATACCAGTTGGGGCCGTGTGAGCCAAGTTCCATTCAGGACCTGAGGGTTCTCTGTGTGTGTGCTCTGTACCTCAGTAATCTGCATTACCAGTGGGAGTAGCCCTGTGAGGTTCCATCTTCGCTTTGTATTATTCTCTGTGTATGTGAATAAAAGCCCCACTCTAGAATCCCAACCTGGTTTGGACAGTACTGTTATTGCTTCCATTGTATCTGGATTTACTTGGGTGCCCCTGACTAGAATTACAAACCTAGCATAATTCTGAGCAAATGTTTTCTCCCAGGGACCCAGGTTGGTGGTCATGATAAATGGTACCCCCAGGTGTGAACCAGGTAGTTGCCACACTTGGTTTGCCTGTCTGAGGATGGCAGGCTATGAAGTAGAAGTATTGGTAAACAGAACTGTTCATAGTGACAACCCCCATCCCTCTCATTGGTGCCATGTGTGAGAGGAGCAGCCCTGCTAGTTGATCAAGTGGGGCCGGTGGAGGGAGGTTACACCAGAAAAACATTACTGTTGAAAAAACTATATGGTAACTAAAATACTGCGACTCTGCAACGTAAACTACATTACAAAGTTTTACAATGGTCTTTACCACTGGTGTGTAACTATAACACAAACTGAATTTACTCAAGGATATTACATGTGGAACAATTACAGAATGTGAAACAGTATTTTAAAATAAAACTTCTGCAGAAATCACAGGCTTGGAAATCAAAGACAATTCTCCTTTAAAGAGTGAACTGATATTGGTAATTTCTTTTGTTCTCTCAAGACCTCCTTTCATTATTCAGGTCTTTTCTAGGTGTCAAGATTTCCATTATTTGATATTGTTACATTTCCAACTTTAATTAAACAACATTTGATGTCTTTATATAAATGAGACCATGCAGAACGTGTAGAATTTTGTGCCTAAGAAGAAACAGTAAATGTTCATTTGCAAGTCTCTTAAATGATGATATAAGCCTCTGTTTGTAATACAAAGTGACATCACCGCCATTTTTCAGGCATGGATACTTGAACTTTAGGCAGGTCAATGAACAATGAAGATCAAAGGAAAACAATAAATGTCCGAGCTGTAGATCATTTTTTTGAATGACTGTAATACCATTGTCTGACCTTTTCCCTTCGACACATCATTTGTTATCTGGATTGATAGCAAAGGTTGCTGACAGTCCTTCAGTTTTCAAATTTAGGTCACTGGTGACGTCACTGACTTCATACTAGAACGATTTCATTGTGCTGCAGCACAGTGCTTGACATTTACTACATTAAAAGCTCTTCTAAAATGTTAGTATCTTGATTGCTAGTCCATCATTTATGCCTAGACTAATTTCATGTGATTCACTTCAAGGAGACCTTGGTGGAACAGTTTTTTTATGAAAATATGATTAATTTTTGGTGGATAAACAAAGATTTGAGGGTGACTTTAGTTATTTCAGACTTGCCTATTCAGTTTGCAAATTTTAATTTTAAAGCTAAAATGAATCATCCCCATAACTTCTGAAAGACTATGAGCTATTTTTCTCTACTCCTGCCATGAAGTCATTATAAAAAAAAAAAACACTATTACCTATCTAGTCTTTAATATTTTTGGTTAGTTTGAGTGAAGTGTCACTTTTCTAGATTGCCATTGAAAGTGTTCTTTCCCACTTCTACATAAATGTATACATGCCCTGATCAGTTGATACCCTGCCACCCAACATACAGTTTCTTGGGGACACTCCCATACCCAAGTTGACAGGCCACATCAGGGAGGAGACAGATACACCACTCACTGATCATGAGCTTAATACAGTTCTCTCTCAGCTAGCCAAGGATTTAGAAAGGAGAAATCAGGGGTTAACAAACTCTGCACCTTGCTATCTGAAACTATATACTGCAAAGGCTGCCTCCCCCATGGCTGCACTAACAGTCAATTTCCACAAGGCTTTCAACTTTGTGGAATGGGGCTATCTGCACACTGTGCTTGAACTTTATGGATTTGGTCCCTCATTCCGGGGCTGGATGGCAATGATTCTCAGTTTCTCACTAATAAAACAATCTCCATCCCTTTTCAGCTACAACATGGTACCAGATAGGGCTTCCCCTGTCCTCCTCCTATTCTTGCTTGCCCTGAACACAGCCATGATTCCGGGGATCAACATAGCAGGCAAGTTGTATCCGGTTAACACTTATGCCAATGACCTCCTCCTCACCATGACACAGCTGTAAACATCTCTCCACTTGGTCCTGGACATGCTGGCCTCCTTTGCAGACATATCTGGCCTTTCTGTGAACCTAAAAAAACCTACACTCTCCTCCCTAAACACTCTGCATGACAGCTCTTGTTGTCATAGCACAGAGGTGACCTGGGCAGAAAATGGTTTTAAATATCAGGGAATCATGGTCCCATTTAAATGGGTTGATCTAGAATGTGACAATTTTTCTCCTTTGCTAGTAGATCTGGAGTATGAAACCAGGGGCTGGAAAAAACTGAATCTTTCCCTTATGGGAAAGGTGGAGGCAATGAGCAAGTTTGAGGTACCAGAAATTTGCTTATGTATTCAACAACTTTCTCATTAATGCATCAGAAAAGCTTTTTGCCAAAGCCAAATGGTTCCTGAGCTGGTTCTTGTGGGAGGACAAGCCCCAGAGGCTGAGCAAAGCAAAACTTTAAGCTCACTGGAGCAAAGGTGGGCTGGCTCTACCATGGCTTGATGGATATGCTCTGGTGTACTGCATTACAAGCTATTAAATGCCTACCCTGAAAGACCAGTTTCCCCAATGGGTTGTACTGGAATGAGCTGCAGGACAAGTCCCATGTCTAGACCTACTACTGGGTCTCAAGCTACCAAGGCAGCTCTAGAACCACCCCATCCCATCCTGTCTACCACCTGCCATGTATGGGAATGCTGTGTGGTGCTTACCTCAGTCCTCAAGACACACAGGACTCTCCCAGATCTGTCACCTACTTATGGCATAATACCCACATTACAGTGGGGGACAACCCATTTGGTGGTGGGACTTGGAACAAAAAGGAATCTGTCTTGTCTCTGACCTGACACTCTCCAGTACTAACACTGTTCTCTTTCCAGCAACTTCAAGCCAAATATGGTATCAAGCAGGCTGATTTTTGAAAATACCTGCAAATAAGAGCAGCTTTCTAGACCTAGACAAGCCCTCGGGATATCTCTACATGTGCTTGGCTGCAGAAATTAATGGCTTCCTCTTCAATTAGAGGTCTGCTTGGGAAAGTATATTTCACAGTCAGAGAGTCCTGGTAGTTGAAGCTACATGATGCCAAGGTGAAGCGGGAACAGGAGCTTGGTCAGGTTATTCCCAATAACCACTGGGAAACATGTATCACCATGACCTACCATGCCTACAGGAATGCCAAATGCAGTCTGATACAATCAAAGATACTGCACAGGTGATACAGGACCCCCAAAGCCCTGCAGGCTATTGGTATTCTCTCTCTGCATGCTGGAGATGGTCATCTCGAGGTGCTGGCCTCCTCCACATCCTTTGTAGTCACCCCAACTTGAGAACTTCTGGAAAGGCACACTACAAAGCTGATCCAGAATCCTGGAGCACCCATACTTCATTCCCTGGAACAAGTACTGTCAGGCATCACTGCACATGTAGGGGCACTAGCGAGGGCATTGCAAAACTGGCTACTAGCTGCTCTGATGGATGCTAAAAGGCTCATATTGATGTAGTGTTGCCCCTTCAATGCTTAGCTGGCACATGTTCCTCCTGAAGTTATTCCTGTGTTAAAGGCTTTCCTTCTCAACTGTGGGCAGGATGGGAATCTTTACCAAGAAATTGGGTATTTTCCTCACTTCTCAACTTTGCTTTGTTCTTCTACCACAACCCAGATAACCTCCTGTAATCAGCCAGCTCAGAGAGTATTTCAGGGTAACACAAGGAATCTGTAAGTAGTTTCTGCCATCACAGTTTTCATGTTGTAGATTAATTGATTAATCTTACTCTGTCATCTGTTGTGCTTTCAGAAGCAATGTATGTATGAATAAAACTCCACACTACGTATAGTTTAGTGTTAACTTTATTGTAATTTCACTTTTAATTGAATGTGCTTCCTTTTTAAAAAAGGTGACTCTATTATTATGTAGATCTTTATGTGAACCACTAGATATTGGAGTTTGCTGTGAATGACTCTTTTCATCCCTATGTTTTAATGTTTCACATGTTCATGTCATGGTATATGATGCTTGCTGGTGTGTTATTTTGTATCTGCAAGACTTTAATAAAATATTTTGGGTTAAAGAGAAAGAGTTCTATCAAAATTGGGTGCCTGAATGCCATTTATGGAGGGCTTTCAATATAAGGAGCAAATAAGTATGTACTCCATGTAAACTGGATAAAACAAAACAAAAAAAATCATAGTTTTTATTATTCCATTTTCTTTTTGTGGAAAATGTTATGCCTTCCATTTTTTAATTTCATGTTTATTGATTTTATAAAACAAAAGCAAATAAGTATAACAGAGAAAGTTACAATAGATAAGAATCTAGTTGCAGGAAAATAAAGTGACACAATACATGGCTAACGTAATAGAATAAAATAGACCCCAGCTATGCACACAGATACTGCAAGCCCAGCAGTTTTTAGCTCATGGAATACAATGGTATTATTCAGTTTCCCTTTACAATCAAAGGAAATACAGTACTGTAAGTGCAGATAACATCATAAAATTAGTGATGCATTGAAGTCCCCCATCATTTGATAAAACGTTCAACCAATGTCATAGAAACAGAAAAGATTATGGCAGAACAAGACCATTGGTCTAGCTAGTCTGCCCATTATATCCCATCCTACCCACAAGACCTAGTGGGCCCAATTCTCAAAAAAGCCATAGAGTGGCACATCGTGCACTGAATGCCGTGTGCGCCCATGCAACTTACGCCAATGCCTGTGTGCCATATTCACATAAAGAACCCCCCTGCATCAGACACAGCATGTATGATGCAAGAATGCATGAAGCGCTATATAAACAGGGCACGCAGGTCATATGGTGCATGCAGCGCCATCACTCAGGGACATCAAAATGGCTGATGCACAGAGGATGCAGTGAGCACAGAGGATGCAGGGAGTGACAAGGAGACAAACTAGACACTCCAGGAAGAAGAACATTACAGACCTGGAGACAGACATCATCATTGAGGAGGTAGAGGCCCAGGTAGGTGGGAAGGGGAGGCACAGTGCAGACATGCAGGGCACTATGTGCAGCAGGGGATGTGACATGTAATGGCCACCCAACAGGTGGACCTGCTACTGTCCCGGGGAGGTGACCAGGAGCTACAGATACAGCAGCAGCAAGTATGGAAAGAGGTCACCAGAAAAGTGAATGTGGTAGCCCCATGCAAGCACAGCATAAGGGAGCTGCAGAAGCGCCACAATGATATGAAACAATGGACCAAGTCAAAGGTTGCCCATAATAGATGATGCACCACTGGAACAGGCAGTGGCCCAAGTCAAATACAACCCCTCACCTGACAGGAGGAACATGTCACCTCACAGATCAGTGCATGCAGCATCCAGGGTGACACAGACCTAGACCTGTTTTGCCTGCAACTTACGCAAGGTAAGTTCATGACATGCATGCAATGGGTGATGCCAGTGGGCAACCACCAGCTGTGGTGGTACCACATGGTGGCAACCCAAGTCCGCATGTACACAATGGACACATACCTAGACATGTGGCAACACAGCCACTAACACTGCACATGTGTCTTTACCAACTTCAGGAAACCAATGCATTCAGCCTGTAGTAGAAGCCACAGCCATGGAGATATCTGTGGAAATGCAGCAACAAGTGAGTGACAGCGAAACCAATGGGGAGTCAACAGAGGGGTCAAACGACATGGGGGACAGCACTGGAGCAAGCACACCAGTAACTGGCCACTAAACACCAGCCAGAACTGAGCAGCAGAGCCAAGTGGAGAGCACACACCTGAGAGAACCCAGGCCACCAGTACACACACCACCAGTGAGGTTGATGAGGCAGCCCAGGAAGACAACAGACAGGCCAGCGGTGGTGCAGCATCTGTAGGGCAGCCAGTGACAACACCACTGCCTCTGGACACAGACTTTGATGAAGACCTGAGCCAGTACTGCCAGGATGTGATGTTCACTCAGGAGGCTGCACAGCAGGAGCTGGCAGGCATCTGAAACACTGTACAGGAACACACCACTGCCACAGTAGCCCACATGAGCCAGCTGTAGGTGTCAGTAATGGACATCCAAGTGACTATAATAACAGGAATCTGGGAAGAGGCAGGCCAACATGTGCACATAGGAGTGGTCCTGCAAGATGTCAGCCTGTGTGCACAGCGGCAGACGGATGTCATTGAGAGGCAAACAATCATCATGGAATGCAGTATACCAATGCAAGCAAACCAGACAGAAGCCATCTCTGCAGTGGCAGTTGCACTGCAGGATATTGCACAGTGCATGCACCAGAACAGGGGACACATAACACTGGTTCCATGTACAGCCATGGAACCCATTGGGAGGGATGACAGATGGGACCCGAGAGCCTGACAGCATGAGGCAAAGCACAACGCAGTAGAAGTACGGTGTGAACTGCCCAGAGGTAGCAACATGGCAGTGGAGCAGGACAATAGTGGACAGATAGCAGCACAGCAAGCACACTGCACCATGACACAGAGAGGCACTGTGGTGCATATGGACATGGCAAGTAGTGCAGACCAACACACAACAGCAGCAGGTTACATAGGCAGCCCGCCAATGGATGGATGGCCACCACAGCAGCTGGATGTCATTGGCACAGAACAGTCACAGGTGGTGCACATGGACAACACAGCAGTGGCTGAAGACCAAAAGGAAGACACCAGGCACCGTGGCATGGCCACAGAGGTGCACCCACTCTCCGGGGGCAGCAGTATGCGGGACGTGGAGCAGGCAACCGGGAACATGCTGAAGCCCACAGGTTAAGATGCATGTGGAAAAGCTGGTGTGGATGTGCAACAGGGACAGAATAGTCATGCTGCACAACAGGTAGACAGTGGAGGCGACCAAGGCATGGGCACACAGGACACAACAGTGCAGGATGCACCCTCAGTGAACACAATGTCCGCCACTGAACAGGGGCCAGTACAACACAACATGGAGACCAGCAGAGATAGTGGCCAAGAGAAGAGGCCATTAGTGTAGTCAGCATGGACAGGGAGGAGCCATCCACAACCCATAAAAACACCACAGACCAACCTGTGACACAGAAAGTACAGCCAGTGACACGGAACAGACAGGACAAGGAAGACGCCCTCGAAGCAGGCACAGATGCTGCAACACATCCACTAGACACTGTGGCTGCACCAAACTGCTTACAGAGGCCCAGGGTACATGCACAGCAGCCATCCACAGGGACACATGCAAACAGAGGAGACCAGTCGGCCGCAGAGCATACCACCAAGGTGCCAAAGTGGGCGGCACGTGGACATCCCAGTCAACAACCAGCAAATGTGCAGGCCATACATAGTGACACCGCATCTGCCAGGTAGATATACGAACATTCGAATAGAAAAAGTGAGCCAGCAGAAGAATACCACCTGGTCCATTGTGGTTGCTCGGCAAGTGATGCAGGGTATAGCCATACAGGTTACAACAATGACCCTGATCCCCCAATGCACCTCCCTCTACCCCATCCCCCCACCCATGTTCCATGTGTCCCCAATGTGCATGTACCATGCTCTTGGGAATGCTGCCACCAACTTTGTCGATATCACCCCCTCTGGCAGCCCAATCCAGGCAGACACCACCCCCTCCGCATAGGAATATAGCCTTACAACCTGTCAGAACTACCACCACAGCATTTGTAGGCCATGTGAAACAGATTCCCCCCATCCACCCTGTAAATCCTTATCATGTAAATGCATGTCACTAACATGTCACACCACTGGCCCCTCACATCCAGTCTGTACATTCCTAGGGCTATCAGATGCTCCACAAAGGAAGTATCCTGTAACCCCTGAACATCATGGCCATTCACCTCTAGACCACCCCAGCATGCTGATATCCTGCAGAAGGTCTGGATGCCAGCACCCCATCCCATACTCACAACATGTTCCAACTGATTGTCAGTACAATGGTAATCTCACCTCGCACCCCCTACTACTGAGTCCCCTTGCAATACACCCCAGCATCCTCTCAGACATCACCACTGCCTGTTCACACTGAGGGGTGTGTGTCAGATCATATTTAGTCACTACCCGTAGATCAATGTACTGTTTGAAAGCATACACTGGTACTCCTTGCATGTACTACTCTTACCTAGGGTTCTGGCACCTATGTGCTGCACCACACACATTTTGGCATTGACATCATGTAGCCGGATTCCCTACCATCTCTCACCCTGTTGGGGGTGTACTCACCACCAACCACCACCTTCTGTGTACTACCACTCAATCAGTGTACAACCCATTATACCATAGATGTCCCCACGCCTTGATCACCAACTGTCATTGTCAACCCTTTTGTGTAGTACCACTATGAAGGCCGTGCCAAAGTACAGGCATATGCTGTCTCCCACCTGGACTTTGTCAATTAGCCTCGTGTCCCACTCAAAGAACATGATCAGCTTTGTTTGACATTATCTGCCAGTCACACAACCATGACGCATCCCATCCTGTGGACAAATGTCCCTGATGGACCGCACCAGCCATTCCAGTACTATAATCCCCATGTGAGTACAAACTATCGAAGTCAGACAGACTGGCCTATGGTTACCTGTGTCATCCTCTGTCCACACATGTGTAGTGGCACCGCATGTGCCATCACCCACTGTAGCGGCAACACTCCCGATCCAAGTCTTATATTGAAGGGAACATCCAATGTCCCTGTCAGATCCTCTGCTGACACAGGTAGCACCCTGGAGTGTCATCTGTACATCCCTGGGGGAGTTGACCACCCTCAGAACCAACAGCCCTTCCCTCCCCCTTGCAATACCATGTACCCCTACGGTTATCCCCCCAATCCCACCCTCCATACTCCTGCCCGTGGCACCGGTCCATCCACATCTATGGTACAGACAAGTACAGGATAATCCATAACAGCAGTAGAATGATGACGCACCATCCCAGGTCCCACCACATGGGCATAACAGAGGCCACACCTATGACCAGGGCAGCATGCCCTAAGCACAATGGTGCGTACAGTGCACATAGGTCATGTGGCACGTTACATACCCCACACATGCCCAACAATGCATGGACCCACCACATGTGTCACAACACAGCATGATACACACCTGCAGGCCCAAACTGTGGGGTTCCACTTTGTCATCTGGTGGTTTAGCTTACCACAGTGGCATGCCACTGTGGAAGTAAGAGAACCCTATTTACAGGTAGCATACCTATTCATATGACATGGTTGTGCCATGACAGTGTGACCCCCACAGTGTCACACGTGTGTAAAGTGGTACATGGGGCCATTGCAAAATGCACAGCATGAAGCACTTGGTACATTACCACACAGTGCCGCACATGCGTGGCCAGGTGCACACAGTGTCAGACAGGACCACATGTCGATGTCACTAAGTGGAACACCTTCTAGCTACTGGGACAGACATGCATGTGTGTAAATGAAACACAGATAAGGTAATGACGGTATGCAAAAATGTATTCTCAACAGCAACAAACTGCAACAAGAAAAATTGAGAACAAATGTGCACAACATGTAACTATGCATACTCATCCATATAGGTGCATGGCACACTGGTAACACAGGAAGGACAGAGGCCTACACACACATGGTTAGAGACCATACCTAATGTACTAGGCATAAATATACCATAACAATGTAAACTGTAAATCACAACGTCAAATATGGAGGTCAAAAACAATGCCCATTAAAGGGTGCACAGTGGGTAGTCAACAGTCCTATGCTGCACAGGGCACGATATGTGCACTGTGTGTGGTTGTAATGTTCACTGTCCAGCAATCTGGTCCAGGTATTCCATTAGGTATAGAATGTCAGAACGTACCATGTCGAGATGCGTGGATAGAGGCCTCAGGCGCATGCTGAGTCCACGCGCAAACAGCTGCAATTCAGAACTGTGCGGGGCATCCTCCATGACTATCACAGATGCATGCCCTTGTATTGCATCTGCACCATTCACAGGAGGACCAGCATCCTGGCAGTCATCAGCCACCTGTCCCATATGCACAGAACCACCTTCATCCTGCCCAGAGATGGCCTTCTCCACCTCATCCTGCTGCTCCTCTGTGTCCTCCTCTACCTCATCCTACCACTCCTCTGTGTCCACCTCCATCAGATACTGCCACTCCTCTGTGTCCGCCTGGTCCCCAGCAGCTCTGGCATCCTCTGGTGGTGGTAGCTGTGGCTGTGCTGCAGGTCCCTGAGCAGTGTCAGGTGTGTCATCCTGGCCATTATGATGTCCAGCTGATGCATCTGGCTGTGCAGCTGGTGCATGTCTCCTGGTCTGTTCAGTGTATGCCCTGGCCTTGCTCCTCTTGAGGTGACATATGGCCCTCTCAGGGGCATGCCGTTGTGCATCACAGGCTGGCTGTTGTATACATGCCCCACCTGCAGCACCTGCAACACAAAGTACAGGCCTATATAGTATTGCACAGTGTGTTGGCACGGTCATGTCTACGTGACAGTAACACATGACACGTGTGTCACAGAATGTGGCCACGATGGGCTGCATGCCATGGCCATGCCATGCAGCCCTGTATGCGGCACATGTGGCAGGCAATGTCAGGGTATGGATGGCCCTGCCATTATGGTGTAAACATTACATCAAACTCATCACCACTGTGCCCACCCAGGGTGCAGTGTTATCACTGCTGATGTGTGCTGGTATTTGTGCTGTACCATGTGCTGACACTCCAGTATCACATATGTACCACCTGGCAAGGTGTGCATCACCATGGCACATTGGGTACATGTTCCCATGGTGGTACAGGTATGTGGCTGGCTGTAGCCATGCTGTGCCTATTAGCTGACATTGCACTGTGTACCCTGTGTGTGCCAGCCTAGCTATTGTGCCTGCATGGGACTATGTGTGTGCATACACAACATGGACAGTGGGACATGTGTCCCGGTTGCACCACAAGGGCTGTTGTCTGCCTCTGCCTAGTGTGCAGGGACTACAGTGGCCTGTGCACAGATGCACATGTAACCCCTCACCCCTGCCTTTTTGCTAAAATGACAGGTGGCATGCTGTTGGCGTTGGCAGCAATACCTGGTGGGGACCTGGGTTCGGGGAGGATGAGGTTACCTGGCACAAGGACCTAGGTTTGACTACTCTGCACAGGGGCACCCAAGTAAATCCAACTACAGGAAGCAATAACTGTAATGTCCAGAACCAGGATTGGGATTTTTCAGTGTGGCTTTTATTCATAAACTAGCTGAACATAAAGCACAGATGGACCCCCAAGGGGCTACGTTTACTGTAAATGCAGATAGAGACTACAAGGTGGTCCACTTAAAGAATGAACCCATTTCTGCTGTTGTCTGGCTCTGGACCCACCAGGCACTCAGCCCAGACTTGCATGCGCTTTGGATACACAGCCCGACTGGCCCAGCTCCCCTGCTGGCCACTTGACTGACGGTCCATTAAAAGGATGGACCCAATTTACTTGTTGAGACTCCCATCAAACAAGGAGAATGATTTCCCAAACTGTGACTCCCCACACCACTTAGAGTCTGCGACTCTTAGAGAGATTTGTTTTCTTACCTCCTTCGGACTTCCATCAAACAAGGAGTATATTTTCCCAAGCTGTGGCTCCCCACACCACTTAGAGTCTGCGACTCCTAGAGAGATTTTCCAATTTGAGACCCACGTCTGGGTACCTACCTCATCACTGGCCAGGCGCATGAGGCAAGTAGCAATCACAGTAGAAATCCATAGAGGTGGACCTGGTTACTAAAGATGGGGGGTGTTCCCACCTCCAGCTCCCACAGCCCATACCCGGCCATTTCTCTGGACAAACAGAAACTTAAACTTTGAAATGTAGATTAAACGGTGGATGACCTGTAGCACCCCCTCTACAACATTACTTGAAATCCATTAGACTTTAAATTTTTAAACTACTCCATTTGTTTGTCCTAGTACAATAGGCCTCCCAAATAGTAGTTCACATCCCAGCTTTTCTTCACATTTTCCAAACTGAAGAAACATATTGTTTGCCCTCTCAAATAGAGCAAAACACTCACCCTTAAGTTGCAGGTGCCCCACAGGCGAAGTACCACTTCTTTCACTGTTATCAAACCAGAACAGAAACTGTAAAAGGCAGCTTTCTTCTGTAGTGGAAATTAGGGGATTGCCCCTGGAATCCACAGAGGGACTTTGTTCCCCCCCCCCGGAGGGGGGGGGGCACTGAGACCTGGACAGCGGTCTCCACCACTTAAAACTGGACACTAACTTTCTCCCAAGGAGGTAAACAGAAAACACTTCCTTCCTGCTTGACAGTAAACAGGAGACTGACCTTGAAAAACTCCCAAAGTTCTAACTCACTCCCTGTGCTGCAGATTCCAATGTGGCTTATGCAGCTGCGACAGTTCTATGGTGATGTCATCTCTCAGTCTCAGCTGTGACTGAGACAGAGTGAGACAGTGTGAAACCCATTTAACTGGAGTTTCAAAAGCTGCCTTCCCTGCCTACCACTAGGTCTTACTGGGATTCTAGTAACCCCGGGTAACAAGGGGTTACACACACACACATATTATGGCATCCTGTATGTTGCACTGGGATGTGTACCACTGCAGCCACACTCTCCTGGTGCCGGTGTGACTATTGGGGCAATCTATGTGCCCTTGGGCATATCATGGTCTACATATTATGGCATACATCTCAGTGCATGCATGTCTGACAGCAGAATGACTTATCTGTGTGCCTTGTGACTGGTCACCCTTCCCTCTATCCCATGGCTTCATCCTACTGTCCTGGTGGCGTGGGCCTTCTGTCCCCTGCTATGGCTGCACCGTGCCCTGAAGAGACATAATAGTAGGAACACACATCCAGACTCATACAGTGTTGCCAGCAGTGCAGTGTGCTGCTGTGTGGTACTACATTGTGTGTTGCTGTACATACCTGTCTGTCGTGGGTGTCCACCCTACATCTGCACATCTGCATCCCATGCCATGGTTCTCAGGTGGTCTAGGAGTGGGGCCTCCCACCAGGCAAGGTCATTCCATCTATTTCAGACTTGTCTTATAGTCCTCCTAATGCCAGACACCTTTCAAAGCCCGGCACATTTTGCTGTCCATACCATCTCCCTCTGTGTGGGAGTGGACCTTTGACTCCTGTGTGGACCACTGCTTTACGAAACTTATGAGGATGACAGTCTTGTCATCAGTAAAGTTTGAGGTTCGGGTCTGCTGCAACATTGCTACACTGCACACACCTGATGGTACTAAGGGGGTGGGAGATGGCAGTCTCGGGGCGATGCTCACCCCTGTGCTTCCTTCCCGCCAACTTAGGTCCTCTAACTCCTTACAATTCTCCGTTCCACTCTGTTCTACCAGAATGGGGGAGCAAGCTTTCTCTCACTTTGCCCCTAAATTCTGGAACTCTCTGCCTCCCACTCTTAAGTGCTCACTATCTCACTCCTCCTTCAAGTCTGCACTTTTCTCCCACCTTTATGCACTTGATTCCTATGACTGCTCCTAACCTATCCTGGCCCCTGTTTCAGTGTGCTCCTATCTACTACTGCTTGGCTCCTGAAACTTGTGCAATGTGCTTGACTGTCATTCTGTTCCCTTCCATCCCTGTGTGGATGTGTACTACCTGTTGGTTTATACCTCCTCTATCCCTGCGAGAATAGCTATGTTGCTAAGCACTCACTACTGTCTGTATCTTATTTGACTTAAACATGTATGCTGTATTTCCTGGTATAATCTGCAAGGGTATCTGTTGTATAATGTCAATAGCTGTTTGAATTCCTCCTATGTCTCGCTTGTTGATTGTACTGTATCTTGTACCCCTCCAGGGGCCGTGCTTGAAAATAGGCAGGTCCTTGCCTAATGCACCCACCCAGTCAACAAAAACTAATTAATAAATAAATAAATAAATAACTGCCACTTACACATGTTGGATGCATAGTGTTGTAGGCTGCACAACCTGTGTGTGTTTTGGCCTATAGCTGTGAATCCCTGGATGTGAGTCCCAAGTGAACATGCTATTTCAATGACACAACATGCAGCACGACCGTATTGTGAAGCATGGTGCATTGCCCTATGCTTCGGCGGCGGTCACTGTCTGATGCACGGTGCATGAGCATAGGTACTAAGGGGGTGCGAACTGACGTGCACACCGGTTGGAGGTATTGTGGTGCAGGCAGCACTACGAGTGTATGTCTGGGCCTACAGCGTGTGTCTGTGCATGTGTTGGCACATGGACCTGCACGAGACCTGTACGCTACAGATGTGAGTACCAGGTGGTACAAGTGTAGTACAGCATGCAACATGCAGCACAACCGGAGTGCGATGCACAGTGCATCGTCTTATGCATTGGTGGCAGTCAGTGGGTGATGTATGGTGTATTAGGGTGGCAGACAGTGGTCAATGGATAGTGCATTGGCGAGGTACCCATGGCATTCAATGGGCGTTGGCAAGTGCGTTATCTGATCTATTGGTGGCACCACATCATTTGACCAGGGCATGAGGTTGGGGGGGGTGTACACTATTACATGTAGCCCTGCTGCCTGGTGGGAGGGCTATTTTCCTTTGCTTGGGTGTTCTATGATGTGTACAGGCATTTAGACCTATTACTATACTGTTAACATGGCGTTGGTCATCCTGGACATGGCCTGTAGGTTATGTGTCCCTTCACTCATGGGTGCAGCCAGATTTGGCCTACTATCAGGGCCTTGGATATTTATGTCCAGTGCATACATGCCTTTCCATGAGTATTTGGAATGGTCCCATGGTACTGGCCTACCATGGGATTCCCCCTTCCCACCCCCTACCACCAACAGCAACCATCGGGCATGCCATGGCACCCCTGCACATGGCATGTGGATGACACTGTTATGCTGCCAAGCAGTTCAGGTGCCATCTGGGACTGCACACAGGCAACGGGCACCTTGCAGACACCAGTGCTCCTATGGCCTGTCTGCAGCCCCAGGCAGCAACACCTCTATATCACTGTGGCTGATTCAGTCTGATGGCATATTGTGGTCCCTCTGCCATGTCCCGAGGGTGAGTTTGCAATGGTCTGAGGTTGCCTGCTGCATCCACATCTGCACATTGGCACCATGGTCAACACTGTCCCAACATCATGACTCTGTAGCGGGTACCATGCGTACATACACTTGCAGGATTCCTTCCGCCTATGTGGTGCAGTACATGCCCTCCAGTACTCTACAGGTGTGTCACAGTGCCTGGGGCTTGGCACACATGCCACATGGGATGTGCCACATGCTGTTGTGCGGCTAGCCAAAGAGTGCGAATTTCAGGTTGGCACACATACAATGTCCAGCCACAGCCTGCAGTAGAAGTACACAACAGGGCCATCCCATGGAGGGCCTCTCGTCCTCCTCCACAATGGCGCCATCATCCTCTGGTGGCAGCTCCAGGTTGGGCATTGCTATGCTGTGTGTGAGTGCCATGTTGTGCAGCACACAACATTCAATGAATATCTTGCATGCCATTTGTGTTGTATACTGTGATGCACCACCAGACATGTTCAGACAGTAGAAATGCATCTTCAATAGGCTGAACATTCTCTCTGTCATGCTACGTGTTGATACATGGGCCTCACTGTAACATTACTGTGGCACAATCACAGGGCGTCTCACTGGCATCATGAGCCAGGACTGTTGAGGGTATCCACTGTCACCTGTGTCAGGAATGTACACATCATGGTTACTGTTGTGTTCACATAATGCACATGCCATTGTATCCTGCCGACTGGCTGCATGGTCCATGTGTGTCACGGCTCTGCCTGTCTGTTTATGACACCTGGTTCTGGGGTCAGGAAAGGGCTGGTGGGACACCACCACTGCATGCATACAGGCACGTTGCCATTCACTGGCCATGTCTGCATACCGGTTTGGGTTTGCAACTTGCACAGTGGCTTCCACTTTGCCGATGGTCCAGGTCCCTGCACCCTATCATGCCCTTCCCTGCATCACCATGGCATGTCTGTGGTTGCCAACATGTCATGCAGCATGCCTGTGTTGGGTGTGCACTCCCTACTGCAGCCTGTGTGGGTTGTCTATGTGCTTTTGGGGGCCTTACCTATCAGCCAGCCATCCGTCAGTATTCCATTCTCAAATGCTGTGCACAGTCTGCTGTTTCTGTATATATTTGTGGCAGTACCCAAGATACTGTGCCACAACATCCAGGATTTGGCAACGGCTTTCACATACAACCTGAATGTTCATGGAATGGTAACACTTGCAGTTTACATGTGTCTGGTTCTTCCAATGGTGCCCATATAGCAAAATGTGTGCAGTCAGTTGCACCCAGCACATGTGGAAATCCTGCCATGCTGTAGAACCCCTGTTTTATCACAAGCTGCTCCTGGACATCCATTGGGAAGCTGATGTAGTTGTGTGCCCTGTGTACAAGGGCATCCACAAATTGCCTTAGGCACTGTGACACGGAGGGCTGTGATATGCCCATGGTGTCCCCATTTGGGGTCTGGAATCCCCCACTGGCAAGCACACGGAGGGCTGCACAGGACCTTTACCTTGGTTGTATGGCATGACCTCTGCATGTCCTGCTCCTCATTTCGGCATCTAGCTCCTGGCATAACTGGGCTATGGCAGCCTTGCATAGATGGTACCGGGCAATGCACTGCTCCTCTGTGTTGTCCATGTATGAGGTATATGTGTGGTACATATGCTTGGCATGCCTCCTGTGTTTGCGTTCCTGCTGCCTGTCTTCCAGGTGTTTCTCTGTGGTGCCACCCTGTTGGGCATGTTGGCGGGCATGCCTCCTGCGTAGAAGAATGGCCAGTCATATGCCCAGTAGGGCCACAGCTACAAGCATTGTCAATATCCACTGCTTCATGCCTGCTGCTGCTGCAGTCTTGCCTATAGGTCAGACATCTGTCTGGCTGCTCTGTGTCTGCCTTTTATTTTCTAAGTCCCCTTAGATCATTTGTGGCTGGTCTAACAGATGTTTGTTATTTTCTGGGGGCAGACCTTTGTGAATCCCAGTCCTGCGTCCTTTGTGTCATTCCTATGTCACAACACACCTTCTGCTGTGGTGCTGGCTGCTTTTTGGTGCACCGGTGGCACAAGGGGTGTTTGACACACCTGCACTGGCATTGTCGCAGGGTGCGTTTGTGAATCCCATTTAGTGCAATACATGGCACATGGTGCTTCTTGCATCACACCAGTTGATGCAAACACCTTGCATAATTTCCTGGCCTTTCAGAATCAGGCCCAGTGTCTTTATGGGGTTTATGCTCATGCTACCTGTCTCCATGTTCCCTGCCTTGCTACTACACCTATATATATAGGAGGCAGTATAGCACAGTGGGTTAAGGCTCTGAGCTACAGATCTGGAGACCTGTGTTTGAATCCCACAGCCACCTAAATGCATACTGTGTGATCCTGAGAAAGTTACTTAACTTCCTTGTGCTCCCAGGTCGTATCTGGAAACAAGCTTTGGCTTAGTGTGCTACTCCTGGTTAAACAATGTTTCCTTTTCCTTCCCTTCCCTTTGACTATACCCTCAGGTGACTATTAAGCCCTTAACTCAGTTCCAGCCATGTTTGAATCTGCTAATGGAGTTGGCACCCACCACCCGAGCCAGCAGTCTGTTTCATGGCTCAGCCACTCTGTCCACAAAAAAAAGCTCCTCACACCCCTTCCAGAACTTTCTTTCTGTCAGTTTTCACTTACAATATGCCCATGTGTTTCAGATTCACTATTCCTATTGAAAAGTTTCTTGCAGTCTATCTTGTTTTTTTCCCCCTAATTGTTTAACCAGGAGAGACACACTAAGCTGAAAGCTTGTTTACAGGTGCGACCTGGGAGCACAGGGAAGTTAAATGACTTGCTCAGGATCACACAGTATGCAAGTGGGGGCTGTGGGATTCAAACCCAGGTCTCCTGATTTGCAGTTCGGAGCCTTAAACCACTGCGCTATACTGCCTTGTTCAGTCCTGTCAGGAACTGTCAAATGCAGTGTCTCATGATTGCAATAATTTTGTCCATTTTGAGAACCATAATTATTTTAGAGAACTGCTGTGCTCTGGATATATGGGGACTTCTGCATATTGACAATGCCTCAGGATTATGTTTTGTCTTTGTTGCCATAGCTATAGGATTCATTGCCATAGCTATCATGGTTGTATGATAAGGTCCTTCTCCTGAAATATAGAGCAATAACAGACATTTGTCCTGTAAGGGATCCAGTCTGTTAAGGACCAAAACTGAGATACTTTGGGACAAATATGCAATTGTTTTCTGGTCTCTTGTTTGCGACCTTGCACACTGGAAAATCCTGGTTGATGCAGTTTCACCAGAGCATGATAGGAGTTTGTAAGAATTTTGAACTCTGTGAGCATGTCTACAAGACTGATGTCTTACCTGTTGTGAGACTTTAGGATAATATCCTGGCAATTACCATCATCGTTTTGAATGTCCTATACTTCCTCTAACTCTCTCCTTTTGTTAAACAAATTGCAATCCACTAGCTATTGCATGAAATCTGAAATTCTGGTTAGTTTCCTCTACATCCGAGGAAGAGACCTTAGATGTCTCAAAAGCTTGTGTAGAATATTTTCAGTTAGTCTAATAGAAGGTATAATCCAGAAAACATGTCCAGCAGGTTTCTGAGACTAATATGGCACAGGAAACCTAGAACTCTAAGGTGACAGTTATAAAATTTGATGCGTTTTAAGTAATTTCCCAAATTTCATCCCAGTCTACTGTAGTTCCCTCAAAACAGAGAATTCAGTGCACATCCCCCTCTGGCAAATCTTTCAAATATAGTTTTCTTCCTGCTTGAATTGGCAACTTACTAATTTTATCTCCAGTATCAGTGAGGATAACTATGTATCCATATCAAAGATCTGCTGTGAAGTTGCCCAGCTACCAAACATTATGGTGGACCACCCATCAGCTGGGTCCTTAGCTGGGCAACTTCACAGCAGACCCCGCTTCTATCGGACAGGAAATTAGTTAGTAGCCATTTAGGCAAGAAGAAAATTATATTTAACTGATTTGCCAATGGGGGGGCTATTCACTGGATTCTCTGTTTTAACTAATCTATGCAATGAGTCAGTAGTACCCTTGATGAAAAAAGCCATTTAAAGTTTGTGAATGAGCTAGGGTTGTGCTGCTAATTTTGCATTTGTTTACTGTAATTCCCTAGCTGATCTATTGGCAGCACATGCCCAGAAATTATTGTGCGTGTGTGTGTGTGTGTGTGTATGTACGTGTGTGTGTGTGTGTGTGTGTGTGTGTGTGTGTGTGTGTGTGTGTGTGTGTGTGTGCATGCATGCAGGGAGTGGTGGGTCAGCAGAATATGGTACTATTTTATTGGTACTGCATATATATCATGGACCACAATCTGTAGTTATCATCATCTTTCTAAAGGTCTACGTGGGGAGTCACCTAACGTGATCTAGTGGTTCACCCATGCCGGTGCATGGGAGATGTGGTCACAGTAACTTAGGGTACAGGAACAATGTCATCGCATCATGATCGTGGGTGACATTGCACCACCAGAAAGTTACTGCACCAAATGATCATCCTCTGGAAGACTTACATTTTTCAGGGGGCAAAGCCCCCCAGATCCCTGTAAACTAAATATAACTACCTCCAGGTCAGGCATGCCATGAAGGACGGGTGAATTGTGGAGCTGCAGAACACGGTGTGAGTGTGGGGTGCTCTAAAATCCAGAATGCCCTTGTCACTGATGACCTTGTTGCGGTGCCCACATGATTGCACCCTGATCACGGTGCCCTTACAATGGCACACCTGATCTAGTAACAGTAAATGCCAATATTTTGAGTGTTAAAGGTGACAGAAAGGGATTCTCACTTTGTTAACTGCCCTTCCATTTTCCTTTTCATACCAGTTATGTATTCTGATATGCTCTGACCAGTTTTTGATAAATAAATAATCTTTGGGGTAACCTCAGCTCTACATAGAGTCACTCTCTCTTCAGGAGCTGCTGCTCTTTCTTTTCATAGTTCTAAGAGATTCCTTTACGTCAGTAACACTACTTCATACTATTCATATGAATGGCCTGGAATGGTGTTACTGATGTCACAGAGTGTTCAGGCAGTATTAAAAAAGGGAACAGCAACAGCCGTAGAGAAAGGGATTTAAAGTAGTTATAAAGACTACTCTTCTTTTTGGAGGTGGAAACTGCTTTTTAAACAACTGGGAACTGGGAAGAGACAAAATGTTGAACTTGGAGTCAATTTGGAACTTGGAATCAGCAGGGAAACAGAATCTTGCTCACATCTGAGGGAGGTGTTCCTTACTTTAAATTTTACACTTGTTATTGCTTTTTTGCATAACATTTTTTATTGTTTTCCAACATAAACACAACAACATTACAGAGAAATGGAATAAACTGGAAGAAAAGAGTCACACTCGTCTTCCATGGGCTAATGGGCCCTGGCTCTCAAGCCTCTCACTGATTACATTGGTGGTACAGAGGTACTTTTAATTGAGCCATAGCAGTGCATATACACTAACACAATGTGGCACAGTAGAGAAGAAACCAAGAAAAGAAGAAAAAGAGTACCTGCTGAAGGAGGAGGGAATCTTCTGTGAAGATCCAATGGCCAGTGGGATGTCATGGAAGCAGCTCCACATATTGGAAATGTTACCTCAATCTCCACCACACATTCCTCTGTGCTTCAACTAAGCAGATGAAGGGGACCACAAAGTAACATGGCTATCAACAAGAAATTACTATATAATGCAATTACTTTCTTTCTTTTTTTTTTATTCTGCCTTTTACCGCTTCAGGCCGCCATGCAATTACTTTCTGTCTAGTGTCTATTCAACTAATATGTAACAGCTTGTCTGGTCCTGTCCAGGGAAAGCGTGATCCATTTAGGGAATTTGTATACACAGTGGGGATATTCGGGGGACTCAACCTACTCCTGTCCTGGCACTCGGGTACGCCATGAAGGGTGCCCATGTACCATGGTAGTTAATCAGGGAGTCTCCTAACTTCTGCATCATTTTGTCAAGGGAAGCTATTGCAACAAGGGAGGTAAGTAACTCTATAAGACTGGAGTCATTCACAGCTCACCACTTTGTGAGCAAGAGCTGCTTGACCTGCATGTCCCGAAGGGCTAGCCACCTCCTCTCGGATGGGGTGAGCTGCACAGAGTCAGGGGGGAATTCCCAAAATCCAAAAATCTAGGGTATGAAGGATTTGTTTATGGATGTAATTTGAGCAAGGGTCAGTGCCCTCATCCACAAGGGTGAGATTCTAGGACAGGACCAGAGATATGCAGGAGGTCCCCAGGGGGACCCTGAATATCTCCAGCATTTGTCATTTGGCAGAAGTTTAGCAATGAGTAATGCTCTGGGCGGTTCTGTACCAAAAATGTAGGAGCTTATTCTGTATCATATGACTCCTGGGCTCACAGTATACTTTATGTACTAACTTCCAGCAGGCACTCCACTGCTGATCAGTGATGTCTATCCCCAGTACCTGTTCCCACTTTAATTTGGACGTGTGTGTCTGGTCAGGGATATTTTCTCTATTGGCTGAATAAAACTTGCTAGCTATCCCTTTCCTCAGGCTAAGCCACCCCTGCAAATTAGTGAGTTTGCTAGAAGTCAGCCCATGGCATAGATGATTTTGGACTGTGCTTCTAATTTGTTGGTATCACCAGAAGTCTGTTAGGGGGATATGGTAAACTCTTTGGAGATCCTGGAACTGGGTCAATTGCTGGGTTCTGGGATTCAGAAGTTGGTGAATTCTGGATAATCAACCCTATATACAGTGGGGCCATGTTAATGACTCCCCACCCACTTGAAGTAACTGTGTACCCCACAAGGGAATGCATAGGAGGGGGTTGGGATTGGTGCCCATCCATACATGAGCAACCTTCCAGTACTTTAAGGCGGTCCCAGTAGTGGGATGGGATGATAGCTGCTTTGCCTGAAGACCATATAGCAGGGATGACAGAACCAGAGTTCCAGTCTGTGCCTCCTCCATCTAGAGCCACTGTGGAGAGGAGGAAGTACGGGGTGTGAACCATTGCAGTGTCTAGGCAGCACGATATGCAAATGTATATCCTTCGAACCAGAGAAAGTTCCATCTCCCACTTCTCCAGTGCGATCTCAGCTTCTGACAGCTATATCTAGGGGGTTTCCTATCCCAAAGGAAATTCCCTATTCATTTATCAATCTGGGAATACCATTTGGGGGGAAGGTGTATTGGCAGATGCAAGATGAGGTATAGATTCTTGGGAGAGGTCACCATCTTAATGGCAGATATTCTCCCCGCCAGTGTCAAATGGAACAGCTTCCACTGCTCCAGCTTATCACGGATTTGGGATAGGAGGGGTGCAAGGTTGAGATCCCAGAGCCGAGGGATGTCATTGGCTAACCAAATAGCTAGATATGTAATGCCCAGAGGGGCCCATCTCAGATTAAATGGAGTAATCATTGTTTCCAGGCAAAGGGGATTTAATGGGAGCACCTCGGTCTTGCTCTGGTTCACCTTAAAACCAGATAATATGGCAAACTTGGCTAACAGCCGTACCGGGGACCAAGGGAATGTTCTATATCAACTAAGGGGACCAGCAGGTTGTCGGCATTAATCAGGGTAGAGCAGCTCTCCATTCCTATCATGATCCTTTGGATTCCTGGGTGTTGTCTAATTGCAGCAGCCAATGGCTCCACAGTAATCACGATTAATAGAGGGTACAGCGGGCAGCCCTGCCTGGTGCCTCTGCCAAGTGGGAAGGGAGGGGATAACAGGGAGTTTGTAAGAATTCTGGCCACTGGGGCAGCATACAACACATGGATCCACCCCAGCAAGCCCTCCCCAAATCCCAGAAATTGCATCACTGGCTATAGATTGTCCCATTCTAAGAAGTCAAAGTCCTTCTTGAAATCTACAGCCAGTGCTGCGCAGGGGGTCGAAAGGTCTCCCACTACTGAGGTTAGAGTAATCAATCAATGGATATGATCCACACTGTATCTGCCTGGAACAGAGCCCACCTAGGAAGGGTGGATCAGTTGGGACAGAAAGGGGCTAAGTCAGAGGGCAAGGATCATTGCAAATATTTTACTATCCATGTTAATTAACGAAACTGACCTAAAGCTGGCCAGGTTTGTTGGGGGCTTACCCTTCTTAGGAAGAATTGTTATCACTATTTCATTCAATGTGGGAGGAGAAGCTCCTTTTTCCAAAGCCTCACTGTATACCTTACTAAGTGGGGATGCTATTTCTTGTGTTAGCTGCTTCCACAGGTCTACAGTGAAGCCATCCCTACCCTGGGGACTTCCCTGCCTGCAAGGTCTTAATTGCTGCAGTCTCCTCTTGTTCCTCTATAGGGGCATCCAACAGGTCCGCCTGGTCTGGGGATAACTTAGGCATATTTAGGGAAGTCAAAAAGGCCTCAACCCCAGTTGGGTGTGGGGAGCATGAGGGGGAGTACAAGGCACCGTTACATTTTTGCATTATATTATTAATGTCCTGAGTTTTGGTCTGGATCTGCCCTGTGGAGTCCTGAAGACTTGCTATATACTGTATCTTTAAGCCTGTTGCTTCCTAAGCTGGTAAACCAGAACCTTCCCTCCCTTTTCTCCCTCCAGTACTTATGTTTAAGTCTCATTATTGCAGTTTCTGCCTTGCACACAAAGATATCATTAATTTCTATTTGTATCTGAACAATTTCTTTTCCCAGTTTGGAGTTGGCCTTCGCATGGGATGTGGCCTTGAAGGCCAGCTCCACAACCTTCAGCTGTGTCTCCAGGTCCTTTAACTTCTCCTCCCTCTTCTGTCTGCTGGCCGCAGCATATCCCATAATACTCCCTTGGAGGGTGGCTTTGAAAGACTCCCAGGTGTTTCCAGGGGACATGTCCTCCATAGGGTTCTCCTGAAAGAAAAGTGTAGTTGTTTTACGTGCCCAGACAATAAACTCAGGGTCCCTTAGCAGTAAAGGATCCACCCTCCATGTAGGGGAGATTTGTGTGGGGGGAGCCCACAATAAGTGTAGCTACACCAGGGCATAGTCAGAGATCACTATGGGGGCTATTTCAACACCACAGTGGCCTTAGTAAGTGGCGCAGATGTTAGCCAGAAATCCAGGTGGCTGTGAGAGCCATGTACCTGGGAATAGTAGAAATAACCGTGTATTCTGGAATGGAGTGTTCTCCAAATGTCAACCAACCCCATGTCATCCATGAGCTGCTGCAGGGCCATTGCCCCTCTATGATGTGGTTCACTGCTACACCCACTACTGTCCAGGGTGAGCTCCAGTACTAAGTTAAAATCTCCGCCTAACAGGGCTGGGATGGGGGCAGGAGTGAGATTACTAATTTTCTGCACCAACGAATGAAAGATCTGTGGGTCATCCACATTAGGACCATACACATTGCCCAGTAGGGTGGGCCCCTGCGGGGTCTCCATAAGCACTAACACCCAATGACTCATAGCATCTGCTTCAATTTGTCACTGGAACCACTTCAATTTTTTTGCTGACCAAAATGGCCACCCCTCTTTTACATGTAGGGACCGAAGAGGAAAACACTTACCCCACCCACTCTCTTTTAAGCTTAACGTGGTCCTCAGGGGTTAGCTTGGTCTCCTGTAAGAAGTTTAAATATGCCTTCAGCTTCTTTAAATGAGAGAGCACTTGCTTGTGGTTAACAGGAGTATTGAGCCCCCTCACGTTACATGTGGTCAGGGAGAGGTCACCCATCAAAAAAGCATGGAGAACAATGGATGGAGTATGTAAGCACTAAAGAACTGAGGCGTGAAGAGAGATGTAGCCCCTTCCCCTCCCAAGACACTCCCAGACCACATAGCATCTTATAAATGTACAGACACCTATACAGTAAAGACAATAACACTGGTACCATCTACCTTGATATAGTAAACAAAACATCAACACACTGCTACCACTACCTAGTGCTGCTAGCCAGCTTAAACTGTATACAGCCAGTATAGTGCAGTGGTTTAAGGCTCTGATCTGCAAACCTGGAGACCTAGGTTTGAATCTCACAGCCCCCACTTACATACTGTGTGACCCTGAGCAAGTCAATTAATTTCCTTGTGCTCCCAGGTCACACATGTAAAGAAGCTTTCAGCTTAGTGTGTCTCTCCTGGTAAATATATATATATATATATATATATATATATATATATATATATATATATATATATATATATATATATACAGTGACCCAAGCTCTCTATTTCAGGGGAAGGAGTGAGTTCTGGCCGGGTGGCCACAGCCTCCCAAGGCCCATCATCTCCATCCTTGTTGGGGGTGGGTACCCCTGCACTGTCCCTTTAGTCCCTCCTGCTGTCCATGGGGTACTGTGTGTCCTTTAACACTAATTACCAGCAGAGAGAGAGAGAGAGAGAGAAAAGGGGTGTGTGTGGGGGGTACATCAGTCTAGGAGTGGCTCTACCCCTCTAAATGCTGGCTACCACTTGGCTGAATCCACCTAAGGTCTGTTATCTGATTACTGCACTAGGGGGATATGTTCCGGGTTTAGGCAGGGGGTATATGTCTTAAAAGAGTGTTCTAACACTCGCATAATTTGGGAAGGGGGGAACAAATAAAACAGTAGAAAGGAGGGGTCAGAAAATTCCAAGGAAGAGGTGATGGGGGATCACCCCAGTACTGCCATGCACCCAGTGAGCTTCTAATGGGAGGCCACAGGTGCACGTCCCCATTATCCCAATGCCTATAACCTTCCTACGGCCAATGCAGAGCCCCTGATACCCGAAAGAAGTCACGGGTGCACAATAAGAAAAAAATACAGCAAGAACAGCATTCTTAACACATTGTATAAATTTCAGAGCATTTCAGTCATTGATTATTTGCATAATAATCAGCATCCCTCTATTTACTCTATAATGCCACCAGGGTCACTATTCAGGATCAGGATAACAAAGGATAACCTGGAGGGGTTGGGGGAGAGATCCTAAAAGGGGAGTGGGTAGACAGGGCCTATCACTGCCCCAAACCAGGTATTCATGGTGGGGACCTATGCTCTTTTGTGCATCTATTCCTCAGGTTCTGCCTGTGAATGCAGGCTTCTCTCTCCCCCCAACCCCTCCACTCAACCCCATTAGACCCCGGTACTTATCTGAGCAAATCTTCATGGAGAGGGTTCTCCTCATGTCTTTGGCATCTCAGTCCTCGGCTCTTGAGGTACCTCCAGAGAGAGAGGAGGTGTCGGTAAAGCCTCCTCAGCAGGTCGGTGAATGTCCTGCTCTAGCGGCCTGGCACAAGCAGATTCCTCCTCCTGGACCCATTCTGCTCCCAGCTACTGGGGCTGTGGTCTGTTGCTCTGGCACAACTGCAGGCAATCACAGTGGTCCTGAGGGCCTTCTGCAATGTCCACTTCTGGAATCTCCACATCGGCAGGTTTTGGAGAGGGAGACCACAGGACTGCATTGCAATTATCTCCTAAGAGTGGTTCCTCCCTGTCATCAATCCTCCTGTGTAGATCACCTTTTCTGGGGCTGTTTTGACTTGCAGTGGTCGTCAACATGTCTTCTCACTGCAGTTGTTTGGTGGCTTGCCTTTTCCAGTTCCTGGGGGGCAGGAACCATTCCCCCTCTGTGTGGGTCATTTCTGGGAACTGATCTGAGTGTTGAGGGGATGGCTGAAGGGGGCTTGAGTGGCCAGATTGATCATGTGCTGGAAAACCGGTGCATTGCATCTCCCTGGGCCTAGTTATTTTCAAGTAGTACATAAGATGTTCTGGTGAATTGAAGTCCAAAAGCTTCCTATTGTTGGTAACCTACACTGTCACCAGCTATTGGAGTGAAAATCCCAGGCCAAGTCTATGAAGGTGTTTGCGGCCCTCCGTGTAGGCCTTCCTCCAATCAGCCAGGTCTTTAGAGTAATACTGATATATGGATATGTGATGGTTCTGCCAGTAGAAGGGACCGGCCGACTGGGCAGCCGCAAGCAAAGAGTCCTTCTGGCGGTAGTCAAGAAATCTCATGAGGAGAGGGTGAGGCCTGTCCTCTGACTTGGGTTGTGGTGCTAAAATGTGGGGAGACCCTTTTGATTTGGAGCAGGGTCCATCCTTGGCACTGAAGGATCTCAGGGAGAATGCTTTGCAAAAAAACTGGCAGCATCAGATCTCTTGACCCCCTCCAGAAAACCCAGGAACCAGAGATTGTTATGGCTGCTTCAGTTCTCTAGGTCATCCATTTTATTACTAAGAAGTTGTATGACTTGATGGTGTGCTCATCTGCCCTCATGTAGCTCCCATATGGCCGCATCGTGGGCCTGGAATGTCCCTTCCACTCGGAAAACATGGGTCTCCATGTGCTGAAATCACCTCCATGGTTTTATTAGCCGCCGCAGTGATCATGTCCATTTTAATGACCAGCTGAGCAAACGCTGCGGGGATAGCCACCAGGTCCAAGGAAACACCATCTCCTGATGTCATGCTGGCAAATGCAACATGCAGGCCGTACTCCCCAAAGAGAGACACTGCAAAGGTAATTCCAGATGCAGTAGCAATTAAAAGTTAATATCCAGATGGTGTACCGATTAGTACAAGTTCAAGTTACTTTTATTTCAGTATGTATAAAATTTGAATCATGACATACAAAAAAATAAATCACATAAATACATGTACATATAACTAACATATTATATATGAAATATAAAACACATTGCAAGCTCAGATTTCATTTAATTTTCCATCCATTAAGATTATAAAGTGCATATTTAGTAAAATTTGCCATAGCAAAAATGTGAGTTGTTTTGTCACAAAATAACATACATTTCATAGGAATCATAGGAAGTTTCAAGCAACAGACTAAAAGTCCTTATAGCTTGCCAGTTCTTAGTTTAAAAATTAGTAGTCCTGTCTTTGTAATATATGTCCAAACTTGATTTAAAAGAATCCGCATTTGGACTCTCCACCACTATATCAGGGAGTTCATTCCACGTTGATATCACTCTCTGGCTAAACCAGTTTCTTCTTAAATTAAGGTTCCACCTGGGTGCCAATTAAGCAATAATGCACGACAGGGTGTGCGTTGTGCTGGGATAACGTCACGCCTGGGGTGATTAGGCACGAGGCCGCAGGCCGAGTGTGACTAATCACCCCAGAAGTGACGTTATCCCAGCACAACACACACCCTGGAGTGCATTATTGCTATTATACAATGGCTCATTAAAAAAAAGGAAAAGAAAAGAAAAAAAAAGTGCATTTTAAGTACATTTTTTGCATGGGTAGGGTTACATTATGAAAAAGTAGTGCTGCTTTAGCCAGCAGGTGGAGCTGAAGTGCTTTTCAGTGGCTGTACAGTCCCATAGCAACCTTTGCTGGTGCCACTCGTTGTTGATATGCCCTTTGATTCTTTGTTTATCCTGTGTTTTGGCCTTTTGGGATGGTATTTATGTTGTTTTCCTCTGTGTTTTCATGACTGACTTTTAATTGTGGTTCTGAATGAGAATCGGTACTGCTGTGCCCCCATCCCCTACCAATCTGTACAGTGTGCCACTCGCAGCCATCTGAAAGAGCTAGGAGGAGGAGGTTGGGAGGATTTTTTGGACTGCATTTTTATGGTGAAGTTAAATTTAAAAAAAAAAAAGAAGACAGTGTGTTGAGCCAGTGAGCATTACAGACAGCCTCGCGGCGACTGTTTAAACAGTCAGTTGCTCGCTCGCTCACTGGGAGCACTCGGTTCAACTGTGATTGTTGAATTTTGTCTTATCATGCTTTCAGCTGCAGGTTTCGTTTTTTAAATAGGAGAAAAAGACTCTGGTGGGGAGTGTGAAATGGTTGTTGTTTTTTGTTTCTGCTGCTTTTTTTCCGGGAAGACGGGTGGTGGCTCCAGAGCGAGTGAAGTGAAGTGCAGAGCAAGAAGCAGCAAATCGGGCTGCATGTAATGATTTTTACTTGATGCGGTCTTCTGTGTTACTGGGACTAGACCCGTGATGTTGTACTGGGATAACATCATGGGTCCAGTCCCAGAGTGACCAATCAGAATACTGGAAATTTTCTTGCCATTGTATAATAACTGTTTGTTGTGCCTTCTACTGCTGCCCCAACTAAATGTGAATATGAAACCCAGTCCCAGCAACAATTTTGGATCACCCATAGCTCTAAATAGCATACATATGTCACCTCTGATCCGCCTATAGAGCAGTGAGTATAGATTTAATCGAATTCCCTGTGAGGCAAGATTTTAGGCTTCTCCAAATAGGGTTTAACCATTTTTCTCTTACTTTTATCCAAACGTGAGCAATCAAAGATCAAATGATTAACTGCGATAGTATTATGTGAATTACAGGGGCACTATTAATTACAGCTATCAAAAATGGGCTCCTTTCTATAATCTATTTTTAAAAAGGCCTAACCTGAATTTGCTGTTTAGTGCACCGATTAGTAAGGCAGTTCTGATAGTCATTAGGTTTAGAAAGACCACCGCTGTAGGATTCTATTCAGATTTTGTTGAGAAGGGTAACGGGGCTCACACACTATCCATCCATCTTAGTTAGGCACTTAGCCACACCACCATTATTGCTTTTTTGTATTTGCAATACTGCTTTAAATTTTGCGCTTGTTATTGTCCACATCTGAGGGAGGTGTAACTTACTTTAAATTTTGCGCTTGTTATTTTTTTGGGGGGGGGTGCAATATTGCTTTGTAGATTAGGAGACTAAACTCAGAGGGATTTAAATACTGCATACTTTTCCTTCCTTTGTGGACAGCTGGCTTGTTGTGGACTAGTATTGTGGTGACATTTTGTATCAAACTATTCTTGGTACTGTGAATTATTCATTGGGCTGAGGATTTTCCATTGTAGATCCTAATGCAGGTTAGTGGCTGGTGTACTTGACCCAGACATTATCTCAGGTGGTAGAAACTGGTTTTGTTTGATTGCCTTCAGAGCTCAGACCACCAGATTGTATACGTGGCTGTTCATACATCATACTGTAGGTACTGGACTCAACTGCTTTATTTTTCTGTGTTTTAAATTCATTTGTGCAAGGTACATTTTCTGGTAGATTGTTGTGCAGGTTGTCATGCTGAAAGGAAGGAAGGCACTCACCAGCGTTGTGGGTCAGAGCTGTAGCCTGTAGCTGATTGTTTCAGGAAGGCACAGGCTTGCCCCCCAACCCTGCCCCTCACCCCCCACCCTGCCCCTCACCCCCCACGCCAAGGAGTTCATTTCCTTTATACCAGTGGTTCTGACATCACTTCTCCAAAAGACAATAGAACAGACACCTTTCATATCCTAAACAGCCCAGCACACTGCATAGGGGTAAATGAACCCACACACTAACAAAAAAGACAAAAAAACACAGGAAGGGTGCAATTCAAGTGGGGAGTGGTGCAACGCACTGGCTATGGGCAGCAGTCTTCCAAGAGACATTCAGGAGGCTGCAATGCTGACCTATTTGCAGGCACCTCTCTGCTCTGAGGGAGGAGGTTGCCCATCTCCAGGCCAGACTGGCAAGGAGTAGGGAACCCACCTCCCCACCCAGAGACTACCACAGCTGCCACCACTGCCCCAGACGTTACCAAGAAAAAGGGGTGGTTGGACCACAGTGGGATCAGGGAGGGTGAGGGTGGTAGAACAGAGGTGAATCACTCCAGTTGTACCTCTTCACAATTCATACATCATTCTGGCAGAGCGTGGTTCCTCTATGGAGGTACCTGCAGTGGAGACCAAGAAGTATGCTGGGAACCTCCACAAGGGAGACCCAAAGGAGGGTGGCATGGGACCTCACAGGGGAAGGAAACAGCTCCTGGTGGAGGACTTAATTGTTAGGGAGGCAGAACTAGGGGAGGGAGGGAGAAGAGAGGGAGGTAAGGTGTCTGCCTGGCACCATGGCTTGAAGGGACAGAAAGTGAATCTTCAGGATTGTGGAAGCAGCTGCATGGGAGAGAGAGAGCTGGACATCATTGTCCACCTAGGGACAAATTATCTCACAGGGATGGGATCACAGCAGCACAGGAGGAGTTTGTGGAGTTAGGAAGGGGCCTTAGACAAGTAGCATGCAAGGTAACCTTCTTGGAGGTGCTGCCTGTCTATGGCATGAGTGAGGCTAGACTACTCTTCACCATAGGATTCAATGAATGGTTGAAAAACTGGTGTGGAGCACATGGTTTTGGCTTCATTGGGAACTGGGGGTGCACCTGAAGGGATACAGGCCTATACTGGCACAATTGCCTGCATCTGTCCAGGAGGGGAACTAGAGTCTTAGGTGATAGGTTTAAATACCTCATAGGAAAGCTTTTAAACTAGCCAAGGTCGAGGCACTGAAAAGGAGCAAGGAATTCCCAGCCTTCTCCCATAAAACATGGTAGTTAGCGAAGTAAGCACCAAGTTAGAGAAGTTGATGGAAAGCAGGACAGGGTCAATGGAGAAAAAGGCAAAAGCAGTAAGGGCAGGGATGAGGCTAAAAGGGGTAAGGCCATCAAAAAATGGAGGGCAATGAGTACCAACTCCCACAGTCTGTGTAACAAGCTCCATGAACTAGTGGTCTTGATGGAAGAGGGATGGCTGGATAGTGTGGCAGTCGCAGAAACATGGTACACAGAGAACCATGTCTGGGATGTCAGCATACCAGGGTAAACAATCTACAGGAGAGACAGGGAAAGTAAAAGAGGAGGAGGAGGAGTAACTCTCTATGTAAGGTAAGGGATCAAAGCAATGGAACTAAAGGGTAAACAGAGAGGAGAGGAGGCACTGTGGGTCACCTTGGAGACAGGAGATGACACCACAATCTGCACAGGTGTTGTTTATAGACCCCCATCTTAGGGGGAGGAAAGAGAAAAGGCAATGATAGAAGGCATCCTTAGAATGGTAGAAAAAGGGGAGATATTATTGATGGGGACCTGAATATGCCAGATGTTAACTGGAATACATTTGTTGTAGCCACATTCAAGAACAGGGTACTTCTCAATGCCCTACATAGAGCATGCCTCAGACAGTTAATATTGGAAGGGAGGGAGCAATCTTTGAGCTGGTACTCTCAAATGGGGATGAAGAGACAATCTCACATTTAGAAGTGGGTAGCCATCTGGGAACAAGCAACCACTAAACAGTGTGGTTTATGATAAACACAGCTATAGAGTCAAGCCATACAAAAGCGAGGGTACTGGACTTTAGGAGGGATGACTTTGGCAAAATGAGAGAGTGCATAAGGAATGCACTAGCAAATGGGCAGGAAGGAGGGGTGGAGGAACAATGGGAAAAAATTAAAACTGCCATCACAGAGGCAAAAAGCCTTTGTCTGAAACAAATAAAATAAAACAAAGAAAAAAACCCACTATGTTTCTCAAAAGAGGTGGCGGGATAGGTTAGGGAGAAAAAGATAGCATTCAGGAAGTATAAGGAATCACAAATGGAACAGGACAGGGAACTGCATCAGTTAAAGCAGAAGGAAGAAGGGAAGGCAGTCAGAATTGCAAAGGCCCAAACTGAGTAAAAGACAGCCAGCTCGGTTAAGAAGGGGGATAAAACCTTTTATAGGTACATTAAGGAGCAGAACAAAAACAAGGGAGGGATAGTAAGGCTCAATAAAGGGGATGGGAGGTGGGCAGAGGACGACAGTGAAAAGACAAAGATCCTGAATGAATACTTTTGCTCAGTATTCACAAAAGAAGTGGAAGGGGAGGTACATAAACCAAACAATAGAAGCACTCTTGATAGTGGGGTCACTAACAGTCAATTCACAGAAGAAAGGGCCATGAAAGAACTCCTAAAACTCAAGGTGGATAAAACAATGGGGCCTGATGAGATTCATCCCAGAATTCTAAAAGAACTAAGTGAAGAAGTATAGTGCAATGGTTTAAGGATCTGAGCTGCAAATCTGGAGACCTGAGTTTGAATCCCACAGCCCCCACTTGCATACTGTGTGACCCTGAGCAAGTCACTTAACTTCCCTATGCTCCCAGGTCGCACCTGTGAACAAGCTTTCAGCTTAGTGTGCTACTCCTGGTTAAACAATTGGAACCAAAAAAAAAAGAACTTGTGACGCCACTGACTACCCTTTTTAACAAATCATGGGAGGATGGTGTAGTACTTGAGTACTGGAGGAAGGTGGATGTTATTCCCCTCCACAAAAGTAGGAGCAAGGCAGAGGCAGGAAACCTCAGACCTGTTAGTTTGACTTCAGTGGTAGGGAAAATGATGGAATCACTTCAGAAAGAAAGAATTGTTGAGAACCTAGAGGTCAGCAGGTCACAGGACCCAAGGCAGCATGGATTTATAGTGGGGAGGTCATGTCAGATGAATCTAATAGATTTCTTTGACTGAGTGACCAAAGCAGTAGACCAGGGAGGGGCTGTGGATGTGACCTACCTAGTCTTTAGCAAGGAAGTTGACACATTGCCACACACAAGATTAACAAACAAGTTAGACAGCTTGGAAGTGGTTCCCAGAGTGGTAACCTGGGTAAAAAATTGACTGGACAACAAGACTCAGAGGGTAATAGTAAGCAGAGTCCACTCTGAGGAAAGCGGGGTTACTAGCGGGGTACTGCCGTGTTCAGTACTGGGACTGGTTCTCTTTAATGTCTTTATAGGTGACATTGCTAAGGGTCTGGAAGACAAAGTATGCCTCTTTGCAGGTTTATTTATTTATTTAGTTTTTGATAACCGGGTGGGTGTGCTAGACACAAGCTATGACTATCTTCAGACATGACCTGGGAGGTTACAAAGTTACAAACAGTGTTACATCAAAGTAATACTGTTTCAGATTAGGAGCATCAACACAGTACAGTACATGCAATGGTATGGCAAGGTAAGGTATACAAATTAACAATTACATTTGGTCATAGACAAAAGCTGATATCACAAAAATTGTGTGGCAGGATTTAAAAAACAAATGGTAATACAAAGCAATAGGCCGACATAGTAATTAAGGAAAGTGCTATAACAGTTGTCAGCAGAGGGCCATGTTATACAGAATATATACATGAGTCACCACTGACTTAGCACCTGCTGGACGAAAACAGAACTAAATGGCATAAGAATCAGTTTACAGATAGCATCGTAAGTACTGTGAGTGAACCCATTGGTAGTAACAGTGGAAAGGGAAGGAGATAGGCATAAGTAGGGAGGGGAGGCTATAATCCAGGTGGAAAGGGAAGCGGGTGTTTAGAGGAGGATGTGAGTGATAGGGTTGCAGCTTGAGAGGATTAGGGAGGTTTAAAGCAGGTGCAGGATTGAGGGTTGACGAGGAAGTTGCATAGTTTGTGTTTGAAGGTGGTATGTGTGGGTGCAATACAAGCTTCCATGGGTATGGAGTTCTAGTGCTTAGGGGCCGCATGAAAGAAAGCAGTGCCACCCTTTGTGGTTTTGGACCTGGGCATGTGTAGTAGGGCTAGGTCAGTGGAACATAGGCCATGGGTGGAGGAGTGATGCATTAGAAGGCTGTTTAGTGATACTGGGGTGTTAGATCTGATTATGTTGTCGACCAGGGAGCAGAAGGAGAGGAGACGATAGATAGAGGGGGACAGCCAGTTGAAAGCAGCATAGAGTTGACAGCAGTGTTTTAACCAAGGGAAAGCAGAGGCATATTGGCAGATGTTGTTGTATGTGTTATCCCATTTGTGAAGCGAGGCTTTAGAGGTATTGATGTAGGTGACAGAACCAAGGGCAAGTGATGGTAATAGAATACCACATGCAATTTCCTGTCTAGTGGAGGGAGTGAGCACATGACTTGTTTTGTAGGCTACCCCGATTTTGCTGTTTACTGCCTTGCAGGTGGCCTGGATGTGTTGGTCAAAGTCTAGTGTTTCATCGAGTAGTACCCCAAGGTATTTACAGTAAATGCACTCACAGTGTCCAAGAGGGAGCTATCAGGACCAGGAATCTTAAGCTGACTACGACAAGTTTTCAGTTTGGAAGCACAGCCAAGGATCAAGGCCTGTGTCTTGGAGACATTGAGAAGAAGTTTGTTGTTAGTGAGCCAGGATTGGACAAGAAGAAAAGCAGAGGATAGTTTTGGGTTTCCTTCCTGTATAGAGCTGGAACTATAACACAGGACAAGATCATCTGCACTGAGGACGGTCGAGCAAGAGGAGATGTTGAGCGCAATCTGGTTTATGAAAATAGAAAAGAGGAGAGGCCCCAGTATTGACCCCAGGGGGACACCGAGTTTAACAGGGAATTCACCAGACATTGCAGAGTTGAATTTAACAACTTGATATCGATTGGATAGACAGCGATTTTTCCAGGTAACAGAGCTTTGTGAGAAGCCAAGAAATGTAAGATTGGTCAGTAGTAGGAGGTGGTCAACCAGATCGAATGCTTTTGTGAGGTCGATAAATATGGCCCCAGTTAGGAGGCTAGAGTTCATAGCATGAATTATGTAATTTGTGAGCTGGAGAAGGGCAGTGGAGGTGCTATGCCCTTTACGGAAACTGTGCTGATATGGTGAGAGCAAGCTGTAGTTGGAAAGGAATTCAGTGATTTGGGTGACTACATTCTTTTTAAGGATCTTGCTCAGTACCGATAGAATGGCAGTGGGACAGTAGAAGGAGATGTCCTTTTTATCCCCTTTCTTGTAAACTGAGGTGACTCTGGTGATTTTCCAGATGCTTGGGACATGCCCTTGGAAAACAGACAGGGTGAAAATTCTGGTTTGAGAAGTTTTGGCTCAAGGCCATCAGACCTGACTCCTGTGTAGTCTGAGATGGTGCCTAAATGCTTGATGATGTCAAGTCTGGAGATGGCTTTAAAGAGGAATGGGGGATGTTTGGGAGAGTGGTTCTCAGTTTCATGGCTTTTTATAGGTGGTAGTGATGGGAAAACTGGCGTGTATTTGGAGAGATCGGAGAAATGAATGTTAAAAGCATTAGCAATAGTAGATGGGTTGTTACAGTGGGCACCGTTCAAGGCCATGTTGTTATCCAAGTGATGTTGTTTAGAGCCCAGAAATGTTTTGATGTGAGCACAGAACTTTCTAGAGTCTCCAGATGCATCCAATAGGAGTCCTTTACAATAGGAGCTTTTGGCTAGCCTAATTTGCTTTTTGCAGGTGTTTCATAAGGCTCTGTAGTTATTAAAGTCAGACATGAGGCATGATTTCTTTAAAGCTTCTCCAGTTTTTGTCCTTTGTCCAGAGGGAGACCAGAAGATCTTTGTGAAAACATCTGGTTTGTTTTGCTCGGACACGCCGTGAGGTGAGAAGAAGGTGTTTATCTTGTAGGACCATTAATTTACAAAATAAAGAAGTTGAGGATTGCTTGAATATCGAGGGTTCAATATAAGTAGGTCCAATCAATAGAGGAGATCTCATTAAGGAAGATAGTGTGGTCTAATTTTGCATAGTCACGGAAGGTAATTACCCATGGTGAAGGGGAGGGAGTCACAGAGCGACTCCAAATGCACAGAATCGGAGCGTGGTCAGAGATAGTGTCAGGCAGAGTACCTGCAGCTGCAATCCTGTCAATGTGATTAGATAGTATCCAGTCAATAAGTGTAGTACTAGATGCAGAGGTGGATGTCACTCTAGTTGGATCAGAGATGATTTGGTGAAGGTTAAAATCTTGGACCAGGGAGAGAAGGGTGTTATGCATGAGACCCATCTGGTTCAGGTTCATATCTCCAAGAATGAGCAGTTCATTGTGGCAAGATATGGAGACAGAGAGCTCAAGTAGCTCAGTGAGACCTGAGGTTCCACTATAGGGTGGGTTGTAGGGACATACTGTGTGCAGCTTTCTTGAGCCAATTAGGAGGACAGTGTGGAGAGATTCAAATGAGTGTTCTGAGGGTGTTGGAGCTAGGGAGATATTAAGATGGTTCCCAAAATAGATTGCCACTCCCCTGCCCCATTTACAGGATGCTTTGTCCTTCCTAATAAGGTCGTAATTGTTTAGTGTGCACATAGCATCAGTGATGGAGGTCTCAGATAGACAGAGGATGTCAGAATAATATACAGCCATGAAGGCCTCTAGTTCGAAAATATTTTTTATGAGGCTTCTGATATTGATGTGTATGATTCATAGCCCTTTTTGATTGGACCAATTCCCTATTTCGCCTCCAGGTGGCGACAGAGGGCCTGGATTTGTTTCTATGTCCCCTGACAGTAACAGGGCAAGGAGCAGCAGGTACCAGGGCTTGTGGTGTATAAACGAGTAGATCAGGAGAGATCTGAGTCTTATTTGTTTGGCTGTAAATGACAAGGCATGGTACAGCGGGGACCTCGGGAGGATCATAGGGGTAAGATCAGAACGGTTGTGAGAGGTAGTAATCATGTTGGAGAAAGTAAAATAATTTAAATTCAAAGCTGATTTTGGTATGGCTATGGGGCAAAAACTGACAGAGAGCTGTTATATGACGAGTATTGTTAGCCCAGTGATCAACAGGGATCTTACCAGTTTGGTCATGCTATTTAAAAGGTAGGTAGGAATACACAGAAAAAGGAGAACTGCCATCATCTGTAACAGCAGGGAGAGAAGGGTTAAAGAAGGATGTAGCTTGTATGGGGGAGGCAGGGTTTGTAATGCAGGAAGAGTATTTAATAAGGAGCTGAGGTGGGGGAGGGGGTTGGCTGAAAAACCTGCATACATGCTTGTCACAGAAAGTGCCCGCAGGAAAAGTGCCAAAAACAGCAAGGCACAGCTAGTTTAAAGTAAGATAGCTGCAGCCAATGATAGGCCAGTGTCGATCACTGAAAGCCAATGGAAACTCCAGGTTACAAGCCGGGAGAGCCCAGTCAGTTCAATACCTTGAGTCCGGGTTGGGGAGTGCAGCCATCAGCGCCACTGGCTAGAGGCGTTCTGTGCGAATGTTTGGCGTTGCTCCAGGCAGAGAGCAGCCGCTGGAGCCGTAGCTGGCAGGAGCCCTGAGCGGACTGTTTTGGCTCCTACAACGCAGGGAAGATGAGAGAAAGAGGTGATTAAAACAGGTCTGAGACAAAGGAATGTCTAAATGGTGGGAGGGATACAGTTTAAAATAATTGCAGAAAGTTAAGGAGGTGAGAATCGGGGGCATAGCTAGGGAAAGGTCCAAAAAGGGGATGTCTACACTATGGCACAACAAAGAAATAATAAATACAGTGGTACAAAAGAAGGCAGGTCTGGGGAATGAAAAAAAAATGTTGATCGGAGGCACAAAGCAAGTGAAACAGGTACCTTGTACAGTCGAGTTAGGTAGGTGAGGAAAAGTAGGTTTCAGGGGGAAGGGACCAGATAAGCAGCAGGCACACAGATATTAGTTAGACAAGAACAATGTCAATTTCAGTTTAGGCAGCTCACTGCAAGGAAATAATTGCTTAACTATTACAGAGCTTACAGACTGCAACATTAGGTTAGAAGCACAGGTAGAGCAGGCAGTGCAAATTAAGTAGGACTGTTTAAATAAAACTGTGTACAATACAACAAATAGCAGGCTGTACCCAAAGTTTAAATAAGGCTGTTTTAAAATTTGATTACTAGCAGGCAGTTTCAAATGGTTTAAGTTAGGCTATGTATGAAAAGCCTGCATACATGTTTGTCACAGAAAGTGCCCGCAGGGAAAGCACCAAAAATGGCATGGCACAGCTCGTTTAAATAAGATAGCTGTAGCCAATGGCAGGCCGGCATCAATCACCAAAAGTCAATGGAAACTCCGGGTTGCAAGTGGGGACAGCCCAGTCAGTTCAGTACCTTAAGTCTGGGTTGGGGATCGCGGCCGTCGGCACCACTGGCTGGAGGCGTTCTGTGAAGGTGTTTGGCTTTGCTGCAGGCAGACAGTAGCCACTGGAGCCATAGCTGACAGAAGCCCTGGGTGGACTGTTTCAGCTCCTTGAGTCTGGGTTGGAGAGCATGGCTGTTGATGCTACTGGCTGGAGGCATTCCGTGGGGGTGTTTGGCTTTGCTCCAGGCAGAGAGCAGCCGCTGGAGCCATAGCTGGCAGGAGCCCCAGGTAGACTGCTTCGGCTCCTTGAGTCCGGGTTGGGGGCACAACCATTGTTGCTGCTAGCTGGAGGCGTTCCAAGGGGGTGTTTGGCTTTGCTCCAGGTGGACAGCAACCGCTGGAGCTGTAGCTGGCAGGAGCCCCGGGTGGACTGTTTTGGCTCCTTGAGTCCGGGTTAGGGAGCGTGGCTGTCGGCACCACTAGCTGGAGGCGTTCCATGGGGGTGTTTGGCTTTGCTCCAGGTAGACAGCAGCCACTGGAGCCATAGCTGGCAGGAGCCCCGGGCAGACTGTTTCAGCTCCTACAAGATGACACAAAAATTTGCAACAGGGTTGATACACAAGGAGGGGTGGAAAGGATGAGAAGGGACTTGGCAAGGTTGGAGAAATGGTCAAAAGTATGGCAGCTTAGATTCTATGCAAAGAAGTGCAGAGTAATGCATCTGGGAAACAAAAACCCAGGGGAAGAATACACGATGGGGGGAGGTACTAACAACAACAAAAAATCAAATGGGACCTTGGGGTAGTCATATCAGATGACCTACACGTAGGCAAGCAATGTAAGAAGGGAGTAAGGAGGCCTGAAGGAATATTGGGATGCACAGGGAGAAGCAACACCAGTAGAAAACAGGAAGTTGTTATCCCTCTGTACAGACAGTTGGTGAAACCCCATCTGGAGTACTGTGTGCAGTTCTGAAGACCCCATCTGTGCAAGGGCATAGATAGCATGGAGGCAATCCAGAGGAGGGCAACTAAAATGGTGCAGGGTCTGCACCATAAACCATATGAAGAGACTAAAGGAGCTTAATATGTATACCCTAGAGGGAAGGAAGAAGAGGGGGGACATGACAGAAACATTCAAGTACCTCAAGGGAATCAATAAAGTCCATGAGGGTAACATCTTTCAGAAAAAGAGATGCACAAGAACAAGAGGGCACAATTTGAAGATTGAGGGGGATGGCTCAGGGGCAATGTGAGGAACTATTTTTCACAGAGAGGGTGGTGGACGCTTAGAACAGACTTCCAGAGGAGGTAGTGGGGTCAAAAACAGTGGGGAAATTTAAGAAGACATTGGACAGTCAAGGCAATTCTAATGGGGGGGGGTAGGAGGAAGTCAGCTATTGGTTTACTAGGATCTTCAGCTTATCCAAAAGGTAGGGAAATGGGCAGACTGGGTGGGCCAAGCGGTCCTTATCTGCTGTCAAAGTCTATGTTTCTATGTAAAGGCAACAAATAGATTATTAATTTAAGAAACAAAGGTCAAAACATCACAATATTGGATAAACACTATAAGGAAAACAGGCATCTAGAGTTGTAAAAAAATGTCCCTATCAGCATTAAGTGACATACTCTGCACCAGGCCATTGTGTGTGTAGTTTATGCAATATGTTAAACTGTAAAGCTTTTATGTCAGCTCATTTTATGAAGATTTTACATACAGATTCTGTTAGATGTCACTGCTCTGTTCACAGTGCAACAGAGGCTCTTATACCATTAAGCACTGAGTAAGCTCCTCTTGTAATTAATGGTGGAACTTTCTTAATGTGTGTTTCAGGGGTAAATTAAAATGTACATAAAGACCCTTAGTGAGAAAACTAATTATGAGATATTGTCTGGGTTTTCATTTTTACATAGGTGATACTAAGTTGTATTTGTTCTTATCCTGCTGGCCACATTAGTTTTGTGTTAGTGGCTAATGGCAGCTTAACTGAGATTGCAAGACGGTTTAGAGTTAGTTTGGTCAAACTCAATCCATACAAGAAGGTGTGCAGGTGTTGTCAGTGGGTCAGGAAGAGATTGAGGATATGTTTTCTGAGACCACCCCACTCCCTGTGATTAATGGAGGGAGCTGTGAATCACTGGTACACAGCATGGACATGTTACTGGATCAAAACCTAATTTTTGGAAATCACACATTGTTACATTGGAAAGCAATGTCAGTAGCTCAGTAGGTAGCATGCTTGCCTCTGGGACCAGAAGATTGTCAGGTCATGGGTTCTATCTCCATACCAGGTACTTGTGGTAATATCTGTAACTGACACTGTAGTGCAGTATGAGAGGGGTACTGCAAAGCTGAGGTGTCCGCATTTAGATGAGACATTAAACCAAGGTCCTTTTTGTCCATCTCTGATCACTGTCCAGCTGGAAGTCAAAGATTCCATGGAACTTATCGAAGAATTGTAGGGGAGTTCTTTTTATTGAAAAATAATCTTATACTGTAACATTGTATAATACACTTGTAACGATGCAATATCTTATATCAAAGCACAATAGATTCAGTTGAGCAATAAGGATCAGTCATATTTGGCTTACATAATCCAATTAACTCACTCCATTCTGAAATGAACAGGCTATGTCAGGATAATCAAAAAGGAAAAGAAGATAGGAATGTATCAGGTACAGTATATACCCATGAAATAGATTTCCACAAAGCTTGAAAGTTACTATAAGGCATTGTTTTCCTTTCAATTATACAGATTTCTCTTAATGCACTTTCTGGGTGGGATTCTAGAAGGATGGCACAAGTCGCCGCCAAAGGCAACTTGCACCAAACACAGCTGTAACATGGACCCTGCACCCTATTCTAGAAGGGGCAGGGTCCCCGTGTCTAAGTCCTGCGACTTGCAACATGCTTAAGGGTATGCCAAATGCAGGGCACACACGAGAGGCATGTCGCAAGTCGCAACCATCCTGCAGTTGGACGCAGGTGCCCCCCCCAATGCCTGGAAAGCCCTGTGGGGCCGTGGGATCCTCAGCCTCTGATCCCCCCAGTCCATAAAAAGCCCAGCAGGATGCAATGTCCCCTCTAGCCCCACCCCACACCGTAAGTGTCACCCAAAGGCATCTCTTGACCCCCACCTGAAGCACAGGTCCCTGCAGTGCGCAAACCTTTAAAATAAATATCACCCAAGTACACCCTGGTAGTCTAGTGGCCCCCAACCCCCACCCAGCAGTGCTGATACATCCCCACACCCCTCAACATATCTCCAGCTGGTGACTGGCACAGCCCTCCTCTCACCACCATGGCCAGCTGCCGACTGAGCTCCTTCTGAGTGCTTACTGTATGGATGCGCTCAATATGAATATCTTATTAAGCATGCCTATACAGTAAGTGCTCAGAAGGAGCTCAATCGGCGGCTGGCCATGGTGGTGAGAGGAGGGTTGTGTCAGTCGCCGGCTGGTGATGGGTCGGGGGTGCTGGGTGTATTGGCACTGCTGGCTAGGGGGCCACTAGACTACCAGGGTGTATGGGGAGATATTTATTTTTACCAGTTTGCAACACTGCAGGGACCTGTGCTAGGTGGGAACTGGCCTGGGAAGGGGCAGAGCTGCCCTGCGAGGTTAATAGCAGTGTGGTTTGGGGGGCATGATGTGTGGGTAACTTTGCAGGGCATTTATGGTTTGGGGGTTCTGGGGGCTGGGGGTGCGAGATTCCCAGCTGGGCACCTCTGCTATGGGGGATCAGGGGCCGGGGGGGTTGTGGGATGCCCTGTGGGGTGACAATGGGGGTGTTCTGGGAACGGGGGCACATTATGGAGCGGGTGCAGTGAGTATACAGAACCCCTGGAGGGTGTATGTACAGTGACTCAATCTAAATGCTGATGTAACTTACATTGACAGTTCTCCACTGGGGGTTCTTGTAGAATCCCAACATTGGGGACTTTGTTACTGCCCTTCTAGAATAGTGTGCAATTGCTGCCATAAACCCCCAAGCGCCATGTTACAGGGGGTTTAGGACTCAAATGCTGGCATAACTCTACTTTGGTGTAACTGGCCTGTGACATGTCACAGGTTGCATTGTAGAATCCTGCATGTCGCAACTGCTGGCGTAACTTGCTACTTGCGTCATTCACTGTGGCTCAAGTGCGGTTAAACCAGGCATCTCTCTTTCAGAATTGTGCCCTCTATCTTTCATTCCACTTACTGATAGGAGGACTGTGTTTGTTGTAGCCACAAACTGGCACTGTGCTTGTCAGATATAACATTTCAGGCAAGCAACTATAACAATAAAGATTCTTTTATTGTAGTTTTACATTATCGTGGAAAGTCATCTAAAACTATGTTCTCGTATGTTAATCTTTCAGTTAAAGGTGTTTTCCAGTGGTGAACCAAGAATTACCAAAAACATTTTGTTTATTCACAGTTGATTAAAAAGAGTTCCAAAAACTCTACTGGGCCACCAGATTTAGATCTTGAACACAAACATTGATCCATACTCTTATGCTTATGGTTCCCTTAGATTTCTAATTGTCCATGACAACAAATCCTAGTGACACCCCACATTTTCTGTGACACTATACTGTATGTTAATTGGGCCGGGGATACATTTTTTTTAAGGGAGACAACATTTAAATGAATTGCTTCAGACAATGTTTGTAACAGTAATACATTATACAAACATGTGACTGCATTATTTGATGCATTGTTAGTTTCCATTGTTTGACTTTTGAAAGAGCTGTTTTGATTAAATTGGGCAAAAGATGACAGGCAGCAATTTTTGGACATAGATGTGTCTGTTTCAGCAAGAAAGGTTGCAGCTATTGAAGAAATCATGAAAGCCATACTTTTTGGAACAATAGTAGACTAACTCCCAAGGTGCATTGTAGGAATACACTGTGGAAAAGGCCTGCAGGTTCACCATTCCAAGTTCGCCCTTTTTCAGAGATAAGTATGTGGGGTTCCTTTAAATGGGGTTTAGCTAACGCTTCCATAGTATCTGGAGACAGAGGCTATGATGGTGAGTTTCTATAGTTGCTTGGCAGAATACACATAATTTAAATATAGAAAAATAGGGATTAAATTTGCTTTAATGATATGCACCCTTTTATGTTTTAACATAATCCATGATTTCCACTTATGCACTTTAAGTTTACAGACCTCTAGGTTTTCCTTCTCATGTTAAAGTAACAGTATCCCTTGGTCCAAATTCTTTACTTAAAATCTTAACCAGTTCCTTGGAAATTGTTATGCCAGCAAATCTGTTAAATCTTGGAGTTTAAGTTCCCAGTTGAAAAAACAACACTTTTGTCAATGTTTATTTTAGATCATGAGACCTTAAACAGCTTCCTCAGAACCTTTATAACTTCTCCTGGTTAGCGATACTTAACACAGAAATAAATATTGTTTACATAGGCAATGATTTTTAAAGGGTCACTGCTTGAGGGACTCATGACAGAAATTTAGGGGAAGTTTTATTGGTTAAAAGAAAATATATACAAAAGCACAGACAAATAACAATCGAATATTGAATACAATAGTTAACAAAATACTCTCTAAAGGTACACACAGACTCAAATAGTACTGTAGTAAAGAAACCCTAGTCCTTTTCTTTTTTTTATGGCTGTAGTCGTAGCTTGCAGACATTTTGCTGAGAAAAGGACTCAGCATAAATTACCTTCCGTGGAACACAATAGTTGAATCCACCATTATTGTGATCCCACCCTGAAATCAATGAAAGCCTATATTTAGCATTGATCTCAATGTTGGCACAGGCTTATATTGTTAGGTCCTTGGAAGAGAAGAGAGCTGGGACTTTTTATGTGGGAGGGAGCAGTACCAGCAATGTAAGGGTTGTAGGAGAGGAAAGAGGTGGAACTGTGTGGATGGGATGTAAGGTTCCTCCCATGGGGAGGAGAAAGTGAAGCCTGCATTGCCAACATTGTTAGATCTGACCATCTTCTTTACAGTGCTGTCAAGTATGTCACATTCATAAAATGCAAAAAAAAAAAAAAAAAAAAACCTGAATGGCGTTTCTTTTTACAGCAAGGAGCTCTGGCAATGATTTATTTCATATGCAACTGCAGTTGAACTGTCTCACACAAATGTTCCTATTGACAGGAAAAAAAAAATCTCTCCCTGTTCTAAATGACAGCTCAAACAGTTAATCCAAATAAGCACAGCTCAAAAGTTTATCACCATCTCCAATAACATGCCACTCTGTGGGCCGGAATTTCAAAGGCCTTAGATTGACACAAGGTGCTTGCATCAAACAGGTCTGACGCAAGGGCACCTTGTGCCAAGGGCTGTGCCATGTGGGAATTTGAAAGGCAGCCTGCATCACACAGCAGGCTGCCTGCACTGAAGTGTGCCAGCACCATCCTTGCACCACAAAAGTGGCTGCGGCATGGTGCTGGGGGCTTGAGGCAGACCCAGACTGCCGCAGCCCTAGGATCCAGAATTTGAAAGACCCCTGGAACCAAGTGCCGAGTACCCTTAGACCAGTGAGGACCTGGTCTAAGGGGACTTAGACAGCTCCTGGGGGGGTCATCCTGTAAGTGCCACCATGTGGCCCACCCTGATCAGTCCCCGGTGGGCGATCCCTGGTGGTCTGGTGGTCCCCCCTCACCCCCATCATGGTCCCTGACACCCACTTCCATGCATCCTGCCAACCCCTCACCCATCTAAGTACTCCCACCCCCCCATACCCCAATCCGATGACCGGCATAGTTCTCCACACGCCACCACTGCCGGCCACAGAATGAACCATCGGTGCATGTACTGTATATAGTACATGCACAGACTGCCCACATGGCGACTGGCTGGGGTGGCATGTGGAGGGCTGTGCTGGTCACCAGATTGGGTATGGGAGGGGGTGGGAGTGCTGAGATGGGTAGGGGGGCACTAGCCCTGCACTGAGGGGTGTTGTGGTGCTGGTGCCGTTGGCGCGGTGGTGTTGGGGGGGCAGTGCCCACTTGCCAGCCCCTGTCCATGGGTGCTGCAGACTCCTCACGGCCATTGTGGCATTCCGGGTGGGTGTGCCATACATCAGGCTCAGCACCCCCTTTGCCGCAAGCCACGGGAATTAGGTGCCGGGATCCTGAGAAATAGAAATTTGGGTGCAGGGTCCTGGGCACACCGCACTTGGTGCAAGCTGCCATTGTTGCAGCTTGCACCGGGTCTTTGAATTTCTGGCCCCATGTTTCTAGATTCACACTCTATTTATTACTCTCCAAGTTAATGACCCAAGGACACTTAAACCCAGCTCATTTAAAAGTTCTATTTTGCCTGAATTAGAGGTAGATTTTGATAGTTTGTAGGGTTCTGTAACCAAAAAAAACCTTTTTTTTAATGTTTGAATTCAGCTTCCAAAGTACCAAAAAAGAGATTATTTGTCTGTTGCAATTCCCTGTGTTATTCATGAAAGCTGAGCTCAGCCCCACCCCAAGGATTGCCAATAGTGTTAGAGCTGACCATCTCATTTACAGTGCTGTCAAGTACACCACATTCATAAAATGTAAAAAAAATTTAAAAAAAACTGAATGGTGTTTCTTTTTACAGCAAGGAGCTCTGGCAATGATTTATTTCATATGTAAGTGCAGTTCTTCTGTCTCACAGCAATGTTCCCATTGACAGGAGAAAAACAAATTATCCATGGTTTAAATGGCAACCTAAACAAATCCTCCAAACAAGCACAGCTCAAAAGTTTACCACCATCTCCAGCAACATGCCACTCACTCTGAGTCACACTCTATTTACTGCTCTCCAAGTTAATGACCCCAGGACACTTAAACACAGCTCATTTAAATGTTTTGTTTTGCCTGAATTGAAGGTAGATTTTGATCATTTATAGGCTTTTGTAACAAAAAAAATGTACTTTTATGTTTGAATTTAGCTTCCAAAGTACAGGGAAAAAAGTTTGTTTGTCCGTTGATATTCCCTTTGTTATTCAGGAAAACTGAGCCCAGCCCCCACCCCCAGGGATCTCCTGTGATGTCACAGTGGCCTAAATCATTGGTTCATGCTGTGCATGGCTGTATTAAAAATAGCTCAGTTCACAAAGCTTTCAGTGTGTCTATGAACAATATCTACAATGTTCGAAGTTGAAGAATTTGAAGATGTGGAGAACATTGATCTAAACTTTAATATTGGTATCCAATCATACCAATTTGAGCCTCTAGTATCTAGTGATATCCCTAGTGAGGATGGTCAAGCTGCTTCTGATTCAGATACTGACAATGACAGCTCCGATCAGTTCTGCTGCCAGTCCCTTTTAATATCTTCAGTGGTGACATTGCAGAAGGGTTGGAAGGGATTGTTTGCCTGGTGCCCCCCCATTCAGAGATGACACCAGCACTCATGCATGTAGACTGATGGGGTCACTCCGGTCTGTTAAGTGCACCCACCCCCACCCATACACACTGAGCCATCCTCTCCACACCCAAACACACATCAAGGTGGCCAGCCTGAAGGAGGTCCATTCACACTAGCATTCATGCATACAGTCTTATTGGGCCACTACTGCCTGTGAAGCACAGCAACCACCCCCACCCATACACACCCAGCCAGCCCCCCCACACACACACAAAAGCCATGTTTACATGGCAGCATTTATACCACAGCAACCTGAGTGTTTAAGTTGCTATGGTGCAAATGCCGCCGTATGGGTGCTTACTGAATCATGGTAAGCCACTCCCTTGTTCCACTCTGTGTTCCCAGAAAGTCGGGGGACACCTTTGGGAGTGAGCGGATTATGTGGCCATGTGGGCAGCCTGTACCATTCACTCCCACATGAAACACCTTGTGGGTGCTTCCATTAACCAATTGCCCCAACTCCCAGCCCCTGTCCAGCGCGTCTTAGATCTGTGCTGACGGGGGCTGTGTAGACACGTGAGACAAGCGTCTTTTGAGTCAGGCAGCTCTGTATCACTCCACTGAAGGAGCAAGGTCAGCCATGTAAACACAGCAAAATACACCCACAAACAGTGTCAGCCACTCACCCCAACACACATACACACACACACACACACACACACACAGCCACTCACTCCAACCCTGCCCCACACACAGCCAGCGAACACAAACCTAGACACACACACATACACAGCCAACATGAACCTAGCCACTGCACACACACACACACCACACCAAGCCCCCTGACAAACACATACAGCCAGCCAACACAGATAAGAACACATATTTCTGCGTTGTACCCAATTTTTTTCAATTGTTTTTTTTTTCATTTGTCTGCAGTGTGCTCCAGTAATATGTGTTATTGGGAGTACAACTGACAGACAACTGTTATTGGATTTCTTATATGGAGAGTGGGAAAAAGGCATCTAATTTACTGTGGATTATTCTTGCAGCTGGAGTGTCCAATGGAAATTTCTTTACTGCCTTTTTGCATGCTCTGCTATACACACACCTACATCATATGGAGATACATTTTGCAGGCATGGGCAGTTTGTCAGAGGTTTCGAACTGTTCATGATTCATTAGTGTAAAATTCCATTTGCCTAAAAAATCTATAATCATTCCGGTATTTGGCACTACCTGCTTCCCCCAAACAAGTGAAAGTCACAGCAACACACACAGCATTGGAATGAATGCACACTGCCATTGTAAATGTCAAGTGTACATTTACTTTGAGGCATTGTTAGTCACAGTATATAGTTTTCCATTTCTCCGCAGAAGCAATTACAAAATTAATTCCCACATTGTATTCCATAATGTGTATCTTACATATATGGTTTTGGACACCTTTGGACTGCTCTTGACTGCTGTATTCTTGCACTTGTAATATGTTGCCTTCTGTCACTATAACAGTGAAAAAGATGCCTTTGGAATGCTCTGCTTGTTTTCATGTTAGAAATGTGTAGCTGCCACTGTTCTGTGGCTGATAGCGAGTGCTCACTGGCAATTGCACCCCTAATCATAAAGAAATTATTATAGTTTCAAGCATAAGAAAGTGCAAAGACATCTGTGAAGGCATAAACAGTGCTGGCACTGGCAAGGGACTGACAAGTGACATCATCGGGTACACTAGCTCTGGCATATGCAGTTAGTCTGAGGTTTTGGATCCTCTCAGGATTCAATAGTGACACATTACATTGTACAGAACTGAATAACGTGTATTCACTTTGAGGCATTGTTAGTCACAGAATATATTGTTTCTTTTTCTCCGCAGATGCAATTAAAATATTAATTCACACCTTTTATTCCATAAAGTGTGCCACAGATATGGTAATGCACAGAAAGTAACATGACCTCAGACAATACACATAACATTTTTTTTTTATTATTGCACAAAGAAAGTCAATGTTATGTCATGACAATCGCCTACAATAGGAAAGGCTTGGCAGAAAGATACATGTTATGTGATGAAGGGCTGACAAATGATAGTGGATATAAATAATATGTATTAGTGCTGGTTGTCTGTCATACCAACTGTATCCAAACAGCATTCATCTATTCTGACATTGCATTTTTTAAACTCATGGCAGTCTCAGTCCAGCGGTGGCCAGCAAGAGACAGTATTTATTCAATGACAGCATAGCAATGACAGGTAATGTAAATAAGATATATTACTGCACCTGCAATACGTTGGCATTCTGTCACTATAATGGTTAGGAAAAACACCTTAGGACTGCTCTTGACTTCTGTATTCTTGCACCTGTAATATGTTGGCATTCTGTCACTATGACCATGGAAAAGGCACCTTTGGAATGCTTTGCTTGTTTTCATGTTGGAAATGCGAAGCTGACAGCGAGTGACAGCTCACAATTGCGCCCCTAATCATAAAGACATTATTATAGTTTCAGGCATAAGAAAGTGCAAAGGACATCTGTGAAGGCATAAACTTAGCGTTGGCACTTGTGAGGGACTGCTCACAAGTGACAGCATAGGTTACACTAGCTCCAGCATGCACAGTTAGTTCAAGGTCTGGATCCTCTCAAGAGTTAATAGTGACACATTACATGTTACAAAATTGCATTTATAAACTCATAGCAACCCCAATCCAGCAGCCACCAGCAAGAGACACTACTTATACAAATAAAGTGATAGTAATGACAGCTAAAGAAAATAATATGTATTCTTGCAGGGGCAATATGTTGGCATTATGTCACCACAAAGATATGAAAGACACCTTTGGACTGCTCTGCTTAGTTTTATTTATTTTTATGTGACAACTTAAAATTATGCAGATTTTTCTAAAGAAAAAAGTTTATTTTCTGGCACAATAAAGTGCAAAGGATATGAGAATGTGATTGTAGTGAATTAATAAGATTTGACCTGCCACTATCAAGTGACTAACACAAGAAACAACAAAGTCTGTCTCTGGAGTGATGGAGTGAAAGGCCAGTTTGATGACACTTTTGGGTGGGGATTCCTGTGAGTAAGTGCTCTGGAGAGGACTGCATGCACTGAAAGAAGGAAGTCAAGTGCACAAAAGGAGCAAAATAAAAAGATAAATTTAAAACAGCAGAGTGGACAAAACTGGATGAAAATTCAAAGGTAGGCTAATTGGGGGGTACACTAACCGATGTGTTTGCTGAAAATGTGAAAAACTTGTTATTTAACAAGTGGTTCTGTAGAAGTAAAACCAACAACCACAAAGAGTATATATAACATTGGGGGCCTATGCACAACGAGTGTGCACCATGCAAAGGGCATTCAGGGGCAGAGCGTGGATGGGTATGTGGCATTTGTGCACCATACACCCCTTTGCAGCATGCACAGTGTGCTCGCAGGACACCATGTAGGGCAGTAACTTGTAGCCATGCAGATGCACCACATGCCATTTATGTGGGGCCGTGCCACGTAGTGGCATTCATATACCACCATAGCACGCATGCACAAAGCTGTGTGCAATGGCTATGCACAGTGCACTAGGCACAGTCACCTACACAAGCCAGAGGGCTGCTGTAAGTATATGTGCCCAGCAGCCAAGCCACATGCAACAAGGCACAGTGGAGGCTTGTGATTGTAGAGTGACTGCCACATGCCCATGATCACACCACAGCACAGCCAAGGGCACAGCACAGCACACAGCAGTCACTGAGCTCCATCAGCCATAATGAACAAAAGGGCCATGCTGTGGTGCACCGGTGCCCACCAGGGTGGTATGTGTCCACAGCACAGATGGTGACAGTGGGTCTACCTGGACCACAGAACATCATTATGGAGGTGTGTGGTGCAGGACATGAGTCCTGGCCATGTGCCAGCATGCTGTGGATGCACCACTGCACTGCATGCAGACCACTATGCACACACCCAGTGCCCCCCCAGCCAGCAGGTAGAGACTGTCATATGGGCCACAAAGGCCCTGTTGTGGTGCAGCATGTGGTCATGGACAGGCACACAGAGGCCAGGCTCCCCCCATGATGGCACCCCCATGACTGCCCCTAATAACAGCGCACCTGTGCCTACTCCCTTGATGGCACACCTGTGCCTGCCCCCCATGATGGCGCACCCATAGAAACATAGAATTTGATGGTAGATAAGGACCACTTGGCCCACCTAGTCTGCTCATTTTCCTACATAACAGATAAGCTGCAGATCCTAGTTAACCAACAGCTTACTTCCTCCTACCCCCCACTAGGACTGCCTTATGTCTATCCCATGCATTCTTGAATTCCCCCACTGTTCTTGACTCCACGACCTCCTCAGGGAGGCTGTTTCATGCATCCAAAACCCTCTATGTGAAAAAATACTTCCTCACATTACCTCTGAGCCGTCCCCCCTCTATCTTTGAATTGTGCCCCCTTGTTCTTGCACATCTCTTTTTCTGAAAGATACCACCCTCTTGGACTTTGTTGATTCCCTTGAGGTACTTGAAAGTTTCTATCATGTCCCTGCTCTCCCTCCTTTCCTCAAGGGTATACATATTAAGCTCCTTTAGTCTTTCTTCGTATGTCTTCTGGTGTAGACCCTGCACCATTTTGGTTGCCCTTCTCTAGTTAGCCTCCATTCTGTCTATGTCTTTTCGGAGATGGGGTCTGCCTGCTCCTCCCTGATTGCACACATATGCCTGCCCCCCCCACACTGTAGACAAGAAATACACTCATCGATGGCATGGGAAAGTTTTATTAGACGCAGCCAGTGAAGCCAAATAGAAACAGCAGACTGTAACATAAAAAGCAACACCTCCACAGACATCCATGCAGAGTTGTGGGACATCATTACCAGTGGCAAGGGGCCATTACTAAGGGTGAAAGTTCATCACAGAAGTCACAGAGGTCACATGAACCATGATTGTCTGGTGCCTTCGTGACATTTGACATTTTGCCGGTCATCCCTTTCATGCATGCGCATAGCACTCTGTTCCTTTAAATCTGACATTTTGTGAAGAGCAGTACACTGAAATGTGCATGAGCAAGTGACATGACAGTCTGGATCCTCGAAGAAAGGCCCTTCATGCAGGCTCTCACATATTGTGATGCCATCTTCATCTGGGTTGTTTGCTACTCTCATCGTTGGCACAGCAGATATCGGGGGTTTCTCTGGTGGCAAAAATTAAAGAATTTGATTGGCTGATCACGCTGATCCCTAGACTAACTGCATTTCAGGGCTGACTGTTGGAGGCTTGGAAGGGTAGGCAAAAGAGCCACAGGCAGGTGCAGTGTAAATATTGGACTGGGGAGGGAACACGAGTGAACTTGGGGGCCTGTGGAGGTTCTGACTGACTGAAAAAAAGATCGAACCCCAGAAGGAAGTTTCTAGGTGGTGGCAAAGCTGCAGGGATACAATAGAAGAAAAAAAAACTATTTGGATCCCTCAGTTAAGTGACTGGATCTGAGGGAAAATTGTGTTGCAGGCCTGAAAGGGGCTGCAGGAAAACTGTATTGGTGGACTGGGGAGGGGAAGAGAGTTCACTTGTGAGCCGATGAACTGATGTGCTGCTTCTGCCATGAAACTGGTGGCAAACTAAGGGAGCTGAAAAAAAAAGATTTGCTCCCCAGAAGTAACTGGCTGCATGGAGGACTGAGTTGTTGGAGGATTGGAGGGGGAGGTAGCAACACAGTCACAGGCAGCATGCTGCTGCATTGAAAGTGTACTGCTGGACTGTTTGGTCTGGGAAGGGGAAGCCCTTCAAAGAGTAAAGCACTGGAAAACAAGTCAGTGTACAAAACTGCATGCAGGCCTGGGAACATCACTTGAAAGCAACTACAGTGCTTGGAGAGAGATCTCAGAGGCAGTAGATCATTTATTTATTTGGGGAAGTCCCTTTTTAAAATATTCTCAACAAATTAACTGAAGTGCAGAAAAATGAGCATATGGATGAACAAATATAGAAATGAATAAAAAATAATTTTATTGGAGCAGTCTTTGTTAAGGTGGTGTTGTGCAACTTTTTTTCTGTGTCTGTCAGAAATGAATTATGGAGCCATTATGTATGGGGAGGAAGGAGAAACTGGTAATGTACAATGTAACAATTGGAGGTACTCAAGACCAGTCTCTTATCATAAATTCTGTGTATGTGCAAGCAACAAAAAAAGGCTTGAATGGCTGCTACCGAATACGTAAAGTAGCTGTACTTTGTTGTGTTCATTTTGCCACCTGCCAACTCATGGAATATACCCTCAGTTTCATAGCAGGTATAAATGCAGTTTACAGTAACTTTTTTTGTGAGTGATGAAAATGGAGGTTACCTGTTGTCCCGTGTCGTAACATTGAATTTTGGTCGCTGCAGACAGCTTGAGCTACCATTCATATGATCTGAAAATATAGCTATACAGATATGGATGGAACTAGTAATGCACATGTGACAAATGTTAATGTACCTGATACTGAAATTTAGTATCCTGAATAAAAAAGTAAAAAAAAATGTGAGTAAATAAATAAATGAAACTTTCACATGTACATTCAGAACTTTTATACAAATGGCAGTCATAAATACATAAAGTAAGAATGAATGCTGCAACTGATTAAGTAGTGGCAAGTGTTTTATTTATTTATTTATTTATTTAGTTAAACATCAGTTTAGAAACCTTGGAGCCAGAGGCTCATTTACAAAGGTACCTTGTCACAAACCCCTGTTTTGAGACAGGGATTGTGTGAAAAGGGGTATATAAAACCAAATGAATTTTTTTATTAATATTATTTATTTATTTTACTGGGAGAGACACCCTAAGCTGAAAGCTTGTTTACAGGTGTGACCTGGGAGCACAAGGAAGTTAAGTGACTTGCTTAAGGTTACACAGTATGCAAATGGGGGCTGTGGGATTCAAACCCAGGTCTCCAGGTTTTCAACTCAGAGCCTTAAACCACTGCACTATACTGCCCCCTTGCTGTCCTATAGTGAACATCATCTTTGCTAAAACATGAAGTAAAGAAAGTTGATTTGATTACCAAAGTTCCTTTCTTTTTCTTTGCATTTATGTACCCAGGAGAACTGAACTGAGCAGCAGCATCTCATATTCAGTGAAGTCATGCAGCTGGGAGGTTTGAAGTGTGGGGAGGTTGATGTAGTTTCTCAGGGTTACTGTGTGAGTAAGTGACTGCTATGGAATCTGAACCTAGGTCTCCCGATCCTCAAGACTGTGCTGTTCCCACTTTGCCATACTGTCTACCATTCTGTCCCCATATCGAGGGCGTCTGATTTCAGGGTCAAGAGCAGATTCACCTTGCTGTCTCAGTGAGTGCAGCTCACGTAAGGGGATGTGATTTAAAATGTTATTGTAAGCTAAGGTCAGTTTTTACATTATTTTTATTTTTGATGTTACAGTGCCCAGTAAGATTAACATGGTATGTAACTTATTGTTTGTGTTCCTGCTGACACTTGACAACTCATGGAATTTCCTTGAATGGAGACACATGTGTGACCTGTGGAGCACAGGTTTGAGTCCTGCCAATGCCATTTTAAAAGGACAGTGTCAACCCCATTTGGCCTCAAAGTGTCCCTAGTTTAAAAAACACATTTTATGATTGTTCTCATTCTATAGAGACTGATGATACAGCTGGTTGTTTGATTCAGACTCTTTTTTCCTTTTAAAAAGTAAAAAACTGAGTGTCAACCAGACTGGTGTTACCACACCAAAACATGTTTGTTTACCTTTCTTGACTAACTGCAACTGCATCTTTCCTGAACTCAGGAACATCCCCAACACTCTCTAGCTACCCATTGTGCAATGGGGAGTAGATGAGACCATTATATTGCAAGTGGCTGTACTGTTTGAGGGCGTTTCTAATGCCCGGGAAGTATGCAATAAGCTTAGGTAAACAATTTGGAGCAAAACAATGCTGTGTATAACTATACATTCCCATGCATTTCAGTTCTAATAAGCAAGGAGGCAAATTAAACAACCAGCAACATTAAAGAATTTTAGAGAAGGGAAGCAGTCAAAAAATGAGGGTTTTTACCTTGAAATAATATGATGCAAAAAATGTTGACAGTGTCCCTTTAACCCTGTGTAAACTTGAACGAGTCAACTGACCTCCTTCTGTCCAGTCTGCCCCCGTCCATCCCCAGCATTGTTTGATCTTACCTGTAGTTGTTACTAATTGCTCTGTGTGTACAGTACAACTGCTGCAAATGATTCCTGGAAAATGATTTGGGACATGGTGTGTGTGGAAAACACACATCAAATTGGTTCTGAAAGGTTTAAAAAAAACTGTGTAAATGGTATACGAGAAAGTTTACACAGCAATCTTTTTAAGGGGGTGCCAAGCACATGTTTTCCTTTTTTCCTGTATCTGCCAGAAATGAATTACTGATCTGTTATTCCTGGGGAAGAAGGAGGAATTGTTAATTTACAGTGTAGCATATGGAGGTCCTCAACATCAGTCTCCTAGTACAAATCCTGTGTATGTGCAAGTTCCAAGAAAAGGCTTAGTGGAATGGTATAGTACTGTGATCTTGCGAAGACAGGTTTAAATCCCACCACTACAATGTTTTGTGCTGTTTAACCTTGAGCAAGTCAGTGGACATCCTTGTGCCCAAACCCCTGCCCAATCCCCAATCATTGTTTGGTGTTATGTTTAGTATTCGACAGGGTATTATGACAACAGCTATATAAAACCAGATTAATTTTCTTTTCTGAAGTGAACCTCAACTGTCAGTAAACATGAATGAAAGGAATCTGAGTCAATTTCCAAGTGCCCTTTGTGTTTTTTCAGCAAAATTTATTTACCCATGAGAATTCAACATAAGCTGCAGCATCTCATTTTCAGTGTTGTCATACAGTTGGGAGGTTTGAAGCATGGGGAGATCAATTTACTTGCTCACGGTCACACTGTGAGCAAGTGGAACTTATGGAATTTGAACCTGTGTCTCCCAGTCCTCAAGACTGTGCTGTATTCACTATACCATTCTGCCTTACCTTTCTGTCCACATCTCGAGGCCCTATGCTTTCAGTGTCAAGGGCAGAAGCACTTTACTGTCTCAGTGAGGTCAGCTCACTGAAGGGTACTTTTTTATTAAAACTTTTATTATAAACTGAGGTCATTGGTTTTATTTTTTTTTTATTTTTGCTGTAACAATGTCCAGTAAGAATAAAATGGTATGTAACTGTAGGTGTTTGTGTTCTTATTGACGCCTGACAACTCATAGCATTTCCTAGAATGGATACAACATTGTGACCTGTGGAGCACAGGTTTGAGTTCCACCAATGCCATTTTTACCCTGTGTAAACTTGAATAAGCCAGTTGACCTCCTTTTTTCCAACCCTTCCTACCCCCTCCTCATTTCATTGTTTGGTCTTACCTATAGCTGTCAATAATTGCTCTGTGCATGCAGTATGACTGAAGTAAATGATTCCCAGAAAATGTGTTGGGGCAAGGTGTGTATGGAAACACTCATCAAATGTATTTACCCAGGAGAATTCAACTTAGCTGTAGTATCTCATTTTCAGTGATGTCATGCATTTGAGAGGTTTGAAGCATGGGGAGATTGATTTACTTGTCCACAATCACACTGTGAGCAAGTGGATCTTATGGAATTTTAACCTGTGTCTCCCAGTCCTCAAGACTGTGCTGTGTCCACTGTGCCATTCTGTCTTATCTTTCTGTCCACATCTTGAGGCCCTATGCTTTCAGTGTCAAGGGCAAAAACACTTTGCTCTCTCAGTGAAGCCAACTCACTGAAGGGTACTTTTTTAAAACTATTATTGTAAACTAAGGTCATTGATTTACAATACATGTGAGGGGTTACAGGCAAAGTGGGCAAGCACTGAGGATGCAATACTTGAAGCAACATTCCATTGTGTTAGAGAGAAAAGTAAGTGCAAAAGAAGAAGGAACCACTTTAGTTCTCAGAAACAGCAGCAGAAAAGGTCAGAGCCAAAAGGCTGGCCTTCAGGATATATAAGGGAATGCAGTGGGATAAAGATAGGGAGGCATACCAAACTTTCATAAGGGAAGTAGGGAAGGCAGTAAGGCAGACAAAGGCCCAAACTGAGGAAACACTTGCAAGAACAGTAAAAGAAGGGGACAAGACTTTCTATAGATACATGAATGAAAGGAGAAAGTCCAGAGGAGGTATTGCTAAGATCAAAGGGTATAAGGGGACGTGTGAGCAGGAGGAGGACCAAGGAAAAGCATCTATCCTAAATAGATACTTCTGCTCAATATTTACTGAAGAGAAGGTATGGCAGGGCCCACAGCTCAGCACCATGGACACAGGGGGGAGGGAGGTGTGCACTAGTCCCTTCACAAAAGAAAGGGTCCTACAAGAGCTCGATAAGCTCAGGGTGGACAAGGCAATGGGTCCTGATGGCAAACATCACAGGGTACTAAAGGAGCTAGCAGAGCCATTATCAGAACTGTTTAGTGAGTTTCTGAGCACAGGAGAGGTCCCAGAAAACTGGAGAGGGGCTCTTGTGATCCCGCTCCACAAGAGTGGTAGCAGGAAGGAGGCAGGGAACTACAGGCCTGTCAGTCTTACCTCAGTAGTGGGCAAGATTATGGAGGCACTCCTTAAAGAAAGGACAGTGCGACACCTGGAATCCATAGGAGCACAGGATTCAAGACAGCATGGGTTTACAACAGGAAGGTCCTGTCAAACTAATCTCATAGATTTCTTTGACTGGGTAATCAGAGTGGTGGACCAAGGGGGAGCAGTTGATGTCTCCTACCTTGACTTCAGCTAAGCTCTCGATACTGTTCCACATAGAAGATTGATTAGTAAGCTGGGTAGGCTTGGGGTGGGTTAGAAGTTGGTCAACTGGGTGGCAAACTGGTTGACAGGCAGAAAACAGAGTGATGGTAAATGGTATGCAGTCAGAAGAGATGCAAGTCACAAGTGGGATACCTTAGGGATCAGTCCTGGGGCCAGTCCTCTTTAATATCTTCATCAGTGACATTGTAGATGGACTGGAGGGTAAAGTTTGTCTGTTTGCAGATGACACCAAGATCTGCAACAGAGTAAATGATCCAGATTGAGTGGGCAGAATGAGAAGAGATCTGGATAAACTGTCAAAATGGTCAGAAGAGTGGCAACTGGGGTTTAACGCAAAGAAGTGCAAGATCATGCACATAGGGAAGAGAAACCCTGAAGCCACCAATAGGCTGGGAGAGAGTTACTGGCAGTCACAAGGGAAGAAAGAGACTTGGGCATCATCATCACCGATGACCTGAAATCATCCAAGCAGACCACTAAAGCAGTAGGTAAGGCTAGGGGGGTGTTGGGGTGCAGTAGTAGGGGTATCACAAGTCGGAAGAGGGAGGGAGGTAATAATCCCTCTTTACAAGACACTGGTTAGACCCCATCCGGAGTACTGCATGCAGCAGTGGAGGCCACACCTTTACAAGCACATTAACCAAACTGAGGCAGTCCAGAGAAGGGCAACCAAAATGGTGCAGGGGCTGCATCAGAAAACATATGAGGACAGATTAACGGAACTCAATATGTATACCCTAGAGCAAAGGAGAAAGAGAGGTGATATGATCAAAACATTCAAACACCTTAAGGGCATTAACAAGGTGAAAGAGTCTAATGTTTCAAAATAAGAAAAATAGCAGGACAAGAGGACACAGCATGAGATTGGAGGGAGGCCGATTAAGGGGTAATGTAAGGAAGTTCTTTTTCACAGAAAGGGTGGTGGATGCATGGAACGGCCTACCTCAGGAAGTGGTGGATATGAATACAGTGCAGGGCTTCAAACAGGCATGGGGTAGGCATAAGGGAGCAATACAGATAAGTATGAATAGATAGGCCATTGACAGAGCAAAGGCCAATGGCACATTCATAAGGTAGAAAAAGAAATGGGCAGACTGGATGGGCCTTGTGGTCCTTATCTGCCATCAACTTCTATGTTTCTATGTTTCTGTGTTTCTGTGTTTCTATGTTTTAATTTTTGCTGTAACAATGTCCAATAAAAATAAAATGGTATGCAACTGTAGGAGTTTGTGTTCCGATTGACACTTGACAACTCATAGCATTTCCTAGAATGGATACAAAATTGTGACCTGTGGAGCACAGGTTTGAGTCCCACCAATGATAGTTTTACCCTATAAACTTGAATAAGCCAGTTGACCTCCTTTTGTCCAACCCTTCCTACCTCCCTCCTTTCATTGTTTGGTCTTAACTGCAGCTGTCAGTAATTGCTCTGTGTATGTAGTATGACTGATGCAAATGATTATCAGAAAATGTGTTGGAACAGGGTGTGCATGGAAAACACATATCAAATTGTTTCAGACAGGTTTTAAAGGTATTCAAGGAAGTAGACACAGCAGTCTTTGTTACAGTGGTGCTGTGCAACTTATTTTTTTTCCGTGTCTGTCAGAAATGAATTAGGAGCCATTATGTATGGGAAGAAGGAGGAATTGGCAATATGCATTGTAGCAATCGGAAGTACTCAAGACCAGTCTCCTATCACACATCCTGTGTATGTGCAAGCAGCAAGAAAAGGCTTGTTAAAATGGATACACTAGTGTGATCTTGGGAGCACAGGTTTGAATCCCACCACTACAAATGTTGTGCTGTGTAGCAATGAGCAAGTTAATTGACTGTTGTGCCCAAATCCCTTCCCCCAACCTGCAGTCATTGTTTGATCTTATGTTTAACTTCCGACAGGGTATGTATGAAAAGAGCTATATGAAAAAAAATAATTTTATTTTCTAAAATGAACCACAACTTCCGGTAAACATGAATGAAAGGAAGGTATGTTGATTTCCAAGCAGCCTTTTTGTTTTTTTGGGTGTGTTATTTTGTGGTTTTATTTTTGCTAAATTTCTGCACCCAGGAGAATTCGACTGAGCAGCACCATCTTCTTTTCAGTGAAGTCATGCATTTGGGAGGTTTGAAGTACTGGGAGGTCAATTTACTTGCTTGGGGTAACACTGTGAGCAAGTGGGTCTTATGGACTGTGAACCTGTCCATCTGTCCTCGAGACTGTGCAGTTCCAGCTTTGCCATAATGCCTCAGCTTCTTTCCTCATCTCCAGCCCTTCTGGTTTCAGGGTCATGGGCAGATGCACATAGCTGTTTTAGTGAGGCTAACTCACTTAAGGGTAATGTTTTAAATTTATATTTTATAATACAGTCATTTTTTTTTACTTCTACTTTTACAATGTACAACATGAATACAATGTGTTGTAACTAGTTGTTTGTGTTCCTGTTCACACCTGCCATCTCATGGAATTCACCACCATTTTTATAGCAGTTAAAAATGTAGTTTTAATTACCTTATTTTGTGAGTGATGAAGATGACAATTACATGTGGCCCAGTAAAGTAGCATCACAAATCCCCAACCCTAACCAGTATTGCAGAGCAACACAGTTTCGTACGAATAAGAGTGAAAGAAAGTGGTTATGGTCTAAGCTGGTCTGAAAGTGCCTAAAGAGGGTGCCACACAGTATGACCCATTTTGTCTCTTACAGTTAATAAGCAGTGCCCCCCCCACAAGTAATAACTGCATGCATGCCAACCAAAACAGCACCACATACTTGGCTACCTAACAAAGTACTGAGTTGAATTTAAAATATATGACAGTGAAGCAATCTGATTTGAAACCAGTCCCATTTCTGTTGGGCTCATGTTTTCAAGTCTCTGCACACCAGTCAGCAGTTATGTAAGCTGGCCAAAATTTGTAAGCCTGTAACGTAGATGTGCCTGACCTAACCTGAATGTTACTGCACTCTTGAAATATCACAATCATGGGCATATGCAGTCATTTCATCCTAATTTGGCAAGGTCTCTGAAATGAGCCTATGATCTTGTCAAATACATTGACAGTACTGATAGCTGACTATAAAAAGTAAGAGATACACACCTAAACCTGTTTTGCAAAGAAAAAAAATGTATAAAAAATTTAAAACAAAGTATACACAGCAGTCTTCTGTAACATGGTGCCATGTATCTTATATTTTTTCATGTGTTTTCCACAAATGACGAATACAATATGTCAGGTGAAGAAGGAGGAGGAATTGCTCATTTACTGCGTAGGAATGGGAGGGCATCAACTGCAATTGCTGAAATGAACCTCTGATTTTGCTACCATGTATAAATTGAATGGACTGCTTATGTACTATGAAAAGGGAGAGAGACATACATGACATTGTTTTTGAAAGGTTAAAAATAAACTGCATAAAAGGTAATAAATAAATGTATACAGAACAGTTTTCTTTAAGGTGAGGCAGTACAAATGAATATTTTCCTCCAGCTGCCACAATGATATATGGGACCATTATTTATATGGAAAAAGTAGAAATTGTTCATTTGCATTACAGCAAATGGAGGTTGTCGGCAGTAGTATCCTAGTACAGTCATTGTGTATGTGCACACACCAAGAAAAATCAGGCAATAATGGATACAGTAGTGTCATCATGGAAGAATATGTTTGAATCCCACTACTACCATTTTTATGCAGTGTAACCTTGATTAAGTCTATTGAACTCCTTGTGCCCAAGCCATTGCCCCTTCCCCATTCATTGTTTGGTGTTATCTTTATGATTTCTTAATCATTATGTGTATGCATTATGGCTAATGTAACTGAGGACGTCTTGGACAGGGTTTTGGAACAGAGTATGTTTGAAAAGGGCCATATGAAAGAAAAGCAATTTTCTTTCCTAAAGTGAACCTCACATTCTGGTAAACATGAAGGGAAGGAAGTGGAGTCCATTTCCAGGGTCCCTTTTTTTTCCCTAGATTTATTTACCCAGGAGAACTCAACTGAGCTGCAGCATCTCAATTTTATTGAAGTCAGGCATTTGGGAGGTTTAAAGCACTGGGAGATTGATTTACTTTCTCATGGTCACACTGTGAGAAAGTTGCTCTTATAAAAGTTGAACATGGGTCTCCCAGTCCTCAGGAATGTGCTGTTCCCACTTTGACATACTGCCTCTCCTTATTTCCAAGTCCCAAGTTTTTTTTATTTTTCTAAGTGTATTTACCCAGAAGAACTCAACTGAGCAGCAGCATCTCATTTTCAGTGAAGTCATGCAGCTGAGAAGTGTGAAGCAGTTGGAGGTCAATTTACTTGCTCAGGGTCACACTGCAAGTAACTGGCTGTTATGGAATTTGAACCTGGCTCTCCAGATCCTCAAGAATGTGCAGTGGCCACTTAATTTATTTTCCTAAAGTGAACCTCACCTTCTGTTAAACATGAAGGAAAGGAAGTAGATTTGAATCCAAGGCTCAGTTTTTTCCCCATTTATTTACACAAGACAATTAAACTGAGCAGCAGCATCTGATTTTCAGTGAAGTCATGTAGCACGGAGGTTTGAAACACTTGGAGGTCTCTTTGCTTGCTCAGGGTCACAATGTGAGCGAGGGGCTCTTACATAATTTGGCATTGGGTCACCTGGTCATCAAGACTGTGCTGTTCCCACTTTGCCATAATGCCTCCCCAGATTTCCAATACTAAAGCTCAATTTCTTTTCATATGTACTTTATTGGTTTTCACTTTTTCTCCCTTGCCCTCTGAGGCCATGGCATACACATGTGTGTGCATGCGTGGAGGTGCACACACATGCCAGGATTCAGTGGTACATTCCTCCCTTCCCCTGACTTGTGCCACCACTCCGTACTGCCTACAAGCCCACTGGCCCTCCACCCGGTGGGAGCGGAACTATGGATGAGCGGGAAGTCACACTTGGAGGGGAGAGCACACTCAATCCCACTCCAGCCCACCCCCTCAGCTGGCTCCCTAGTGACCTGAGGTCATTCCTGAACCCGTGTTGCCGGCATAGCATGAGGTAAGGCACCAGTGCCTCAGCCCTCTCTGCCACTAGGCTGGCTTTAAAGCTCAATTTTTTTAAACTAAATTTATGTACCCAAGAGAATTCAACTGAACTGCAGCATCTCATTTACACTGAAGTCATGCAGCTGGGAGGTTTGAATCATTGGAAGGCTGATTTAGTTTCTCAGGATCATAGTGTGAGCAAGTGACTAATATGGAATTTGAATCTGGGTTTTCCAGTCCTCAAGACTGTGTTGTTCTCACTTTGCCATACTGCTTCCCCCGCTTTACACTTCTCCATGCCCTCTGCTGTCAGGGTCATGGGCAGATGCACTTAGCTGTCTCAATGATGCCAGATCAGTTTAGGGTACATGTTGTAACTGTATATTGTAACTTATGCATCACTGACTACAAAATAAACTCCATGACAATTAACAAAGACCTACTTCAGAACTTCCTACTTCCAAGAAGAAAAATTCATTCTCAACAGCCTCCCAATAACATGTAGTGACTGTACAACATTCATACATTATTACAATCAGCCATATTGCATATTAGGACATAAACAAAATTCACAGTGATTACTTCTTTTAGCCTGAACAAAATACATCACAACCACTAACTATTAAAACACCTACCCCAAAAAGCATGAGGAGAAAACACAATGATGTCCAACTAAACATACTATCAACAACTTTGAAACTAACTGCACTACTATTAACACATTTTGTATTACTGCATGACCCAGGCAGCACCTCACGGACAAACCAAAAATTTGGACTATTCAACTTTTTACAAAATTAAAAGACTGGATATAATATTCACTGTGCTTCCACACAAACCAAATCTGCCTCTACTATATGTATTGATTACCTTAATATCATTTGCATTGCACAATTTGTAACATGCTTTGTTCTATCACGTTTTCCCCTATATTCACTAATAAACATAGATTACTGCTTCTCCATAATTACTGTATACTTTCACACACCATCATTACTATCATTATGCAGCTGTATTGGCTCTGACCAGATTTTGTTTGTTACAGGTGTCAAGTGTTGTTGTTGAAATAACAATTTGCATCTAGCTTGCCATAAAAAAAAAAAACAAATTTGTGAATATTAACCTGAGAGTGCTAGGATCATATTGTTGTAGATATGGAGAATGTCCCGTAATAACATTTTCATAGGTGGTGGAATGCAGTGTGTGATTTCTCCAGTGCTTTGCTGATAAACTAAAAAAAAAAAAAAAAAAAACTGTAAGTTTGCAATCTAAAAATAAATGTTCCATTGTCTCTACAATCCTTCCTGCAGGCTTTTATGTTTTCCTTTCCTTTCCAGTCTTCCATGTCAGCTCAGCCTTATCATATCCCACATTCTGTGGGGAGACTGTTTATCCATCAAAATATTTCTTAGTTTTTTGTTGTATTTGAACACTATCCCATTATATTCTGACTGCACAGCAAACCCTTGCTCTTGAATAAGGATATGCCATTTCTTTCTGGTAGCAAGGACACTTGATGAGTGGCCAATTTCCATTTTCTGATTTTTTTTCTATTGCAGACATAAAATGCAGTGGGATTTTAGGGGATTTTCTCAAAACATTCGGATTACAATTCAATTTCTGCAGACAGGGAACTACCCGGTCCCCAATCCATGGTTGCCAAAAAATGGCCCTCCCCTTTAAGGAGTATGCCTAGATTACAAAAAATAATGATGCTAAAGAAAAAACTTATTGAGTTTATCAAATTTAAGCCACTTTTTTCTAAGGGTAAATATAATATTTCCCTTTTTATAGAGTTAAGTCGACTTCCCCATATAACTTGAAATACTAGATTTAGCAATTTTGGTTCTATATTTTAAGGTGGGGGATGTGCAGTACAGCATTTATATAGGTGAACATAGGCAACAAAAATGTTTTAATGATGGCTACTTTCTTTCCTTTTATTTGTTGCCACTTTTTCCAACTTTGTACATTTTCATCACACAGCCTAATTTTATCTTCCCAGTTTTTTTTCACCTTATCATCTTTACCAAAAGAGATAACCAAACTATTAAATGGAGAATCCAAAACTAGGATACCTGAGATGTTTGAGGTTAGAGCAGTCTGACTGCTCAAGATCAAACCTTTACTTTTACCTGTATTTATTTTTGCAGCAGAGACCTTGGAATATACAGTAAATGGTTGCATTGCTTTCATGCCTGAGGGAATATCAGACACAAATAAATGAATGTCATCTGCATATGCAGAAACAGTAATAGATACTGCTCCATCAGGATTCTACAGACCTTTTATTCTTGGGTGACTGATGAATATGAAATATTGGTTCTATTTAAAACACATGCAATAGTGAGCTTAAGGGGCAGCCCTGAAGAACACCTCTCTTAATAACAATCTGCTGCCCTAAAAACTCATTGACAATTGGAATTATAAAGGCTATGGAATATCATTTTTCCAATCATTCACAAAACTGTTGGGAGTCACACACTTTTTTAGTACCGTGAATAAATATGCATGAGAAGGTTCAGGGAGTTAATATCGCCCACAAAATAAAGCAGGACACAATATTGCAGTCAGGACATCGCGGGCGTAGACATCGCATGGCAAAAACATCATGGGCAGTAATACTGTGAGTCATCAGCCTGTAGTGTGCTGCCAGACCCCATGGTGACCCCACAGACATGAAAGGAGGGAAGTGGACACTCAGGTGCAAAGCATAGGGAGGGCACAGCAGGAACACCGCAAGGGGCAGCAGCAACACAGCTCCTGGTGCCTGCTACCAGTGACTGGTAGTGCCTCTGGCACCCCTGCAACCCACTTCATCACAGTCCCACCACTGCCATCTGTGCATTGCAGCCTGTGACGGTGTCAGCAGTGTGGGTCGCTATGCTGCTCCTGTGTCTGTGGTGAAGTGCCTATGCTAACTTGCTGTCTCTGGGGATGCTGCTGAATTTGGGCCTGGCCCTTACATCTGTTGGGCATTGCGCTGCAGGTGGTGGGACGAGCACACAGACCAAACAAAGGTAGGTGTCCTCCTTGGGTCAGGGGCACCATGGCAATGGGCAGCATTGACCATGGCTAGGTGAGGCAGGTTGTTAGTTTGCTGGTGTTGGTGGCTGTGTTTGTGGACCTGCAAGGCAGAGGGGGTGCAGGGGTGCCAGAGGCACCGGGAGCTGTGCTGCTGCTGTCCTCATGGTGTTCCTGCTGTACCCTCTCCATGCTTTGCACCTGAGTGTCCACTTCCCCCCTCTCATGGCTGTGGAGGCACCATGGGGTCTGGCAGTACACCGTGGGCTGATGACTCGCAGTATTACTGCCCGCGATGTTTCTGCCATGTGATGTCTATGCCCATGATGTCCTGACTGTGATATTGTGTCCCGCTTTATTTTGTGGGTGATATTAACCCCCAGAACCACATGAGACACCCTGTCAAAAGCTTTTTTATTATCAATTGTTGGAAGGTAACCATATAATACATTATTTTTTCCTAGCTTGACAAGTTCACTAATTAAAATACGATTATCAAGAATACTCTGACCTACAGCCAAACAGGACTGAGAAAACAATATTAGATGATGAGCAGCTTTTGCAAGGCTTACTGTAAATATTTTAAATACAATTTTAACAACTGTATTCATTAGGCACAATGGTCTCCAACTTTTTAGTGCTAAGGTAGTCCCCTTTTAAATGGAAAAATTTGAACGGCTCTGCCAAAACTAGGTTGTGGCTGTCCATCTAAAATCCAATTATATGTGACTAGTAGCATTTCTGCAGTCTGGTCTATATATCTTTTGTAGAACTCTGAGGTAAGATCATCTTCACCCAGGGTTGCATTATTATTTAAATTGTTTATAGCAGTCCGAACCTCTTCAATTGCAATAGGCTGTGTAAGTTTGTCAGCCTCTTTTTTTGGTAATGTAGGTACATTAAAGGACTCAAAGAAAGCTATTGTATCTATAGAACCTGAAACTGGGTTTCCAAATATATCTTCCAAGTATTTATGGACTATTTTTGCAGTTTCACTTTGAGTCCATTTAACTTCAACTGAACTATCCCTTACTTTTTCAATTGTACAATTAGTGACCTTAGCTTTACAGCTCTCAAAGATGTTCTCACTAACAGTCTTTCCCTGAGTACCTCTTCGGTGTACCATTAACAGACATGTGGCTCTATTATACTTAAGCTGTTTCATTTCCAGTTTTATATTATTAATTTGCGTGGTATAATTCTCCACTCCATCATGCACCAGGGATAACAGCTTCGTTGGGTGTGACCTTAATGAAAGATATCTCCCGTTTTACATTTCCAACATGTTTTTGGAACAATTTTTTAAAGTCCATCTTTGTCTCTTCCTATAAACTACTCAGATCATCACACAATCTTATCACCTATTTTCTTGCCATACAAAAAATCTAGTACCTTTGAATTCACAAAACTACTGTCTAGTAGATCAGGGTTTAATTTCTAATGATCTCTTCCTATTTCAATACTGTCTAAGAGACTTACATGGGCACCTAACAACAAGTGGTCTGAATTTTCAACCGGTATTAAATTCACTTTTTGCACTTTCAAATGTCAGGATATAAAGATACAGTCAATTTGAATCACCCTGTATCATTTGTGGTAAGTAAACTCTTCTGTTTTATGTGCTACTCTGTACTGTAGGCATCAATTAGATCAGTGTCTGATGAGATCTTGTTTAAAAGATTAGAGTCACAGAATTGCTTTTCTATCTTTTTTCCTTGTCCTTGAGTGGCTAGTACACAGGTAAAGTCCCCAGCACATACCATTTGGCCTGAAGTATGTAAATAGGGTTATATGAAGTGGAAGAGCTCCAAACTACCTTTTTTTCATTTGTTGGGCATAAAAATGTATCAAGCTCCAGAAAGTTTTGTTCTAGCAGAAGTCTATAAGCATAGCCCTTCCAGGTGAAATATTTACCAATTTGGAAATAGAAAAATGTGTCCTCTTAAATAGAACTCCAATACCATCACAGTTATCTTCTTCAAAAGAAAACAAGTATTTGTCAAAGCCGAAGTTCGCCGTTGGTATTGGTATTGTACTGGGCGGGGCAGAACAAGTCTGTCCCTGTAATGCAGTCCCTGTAATGCATTATTTTGTGCTTACAATCTCTAGTGTTCAGTCACAGTCAGAAGCACAAATGTAATAAGGGAGAGAGGGAAATGTTGAGGCAAAATTGGAGACATCCCTAAAAATCAGGGACAGCTGAGAGTTATGCTCCTAAGGTTTTAGTCACCTTCCAAGTACTGGCTGATAAGAACTCCACACAAATAGGGCTAATAGTGAACAAAATATTCTTACCGTTTATTAAAAAGTAGTGCAGATAACAGTCCTACACCAGCAATGCGCGCAAACAATCCACCGAGGCTATGATGTCATGGTGGTCATAAACTGACGTTTTGCTTGGGGGTCTCAAGCTTTCCCAGAGTAACTTCCATACAGCAAAAGTGCCCCTTATATAGAAGTTCATAAGCAAATATGATAAAATCATACATAACAATAATGTGGTTCAAACCAACTGCTCTTTTAATGGCTGCACTGTCTATACAGGTCAAGCAATGCCCCTCAAAAGCATATAGAAAAGATAGCTAAATTCAAAGCTTGTAAAAGAATGCTTAAAAAACAACATATAAAAATACTTAAGGGTAGCTAAAAGTAAGTACACAAAGATTACTCAATGCTATTCAGATATTTAGAAGGCAGAAAAAAGAATTTATTATCACAGATGCAAATAAATATTAATGCCCTCAAACAATATAATTTAATTGTACTTACACTAATGCTGTGCCCATACTGTATAGTACATAAATGCCTCTAACTCCCTAGCATGACCTGACTAGAAAAAATGACATATAAACCATACCAGGGAAAGTATGGCAAGAATGCTACTAGCTTTGAAGAGCCCTTCTGTAAGAAATACATAGTATAGAGTACAGCTGTGAGCACACAGTAAAAACATACAAAACAAATGGGCAGATCTGCTACTGGATTTATGAAATGGGAGCATGGGGGGGGTTTCAAAGACAACATCGATTTGTCTGCTTTTTTTTTTGTAAATTTCTTATTATGATTGCTGGATAGACGTTCCATTGGTATGTACTGTAGCTTTAATCTGCGCAGATCTGCCCATTTGTACTATGTTTTTACATGTAGTTCCTTATGGGTTTTTATGAGATGTTTTGCTCGTAATGGATCTCCTTAGGTTTTTAGGAGGTGGGGTGTTTGTAGTGTTACTCCTGGGTGTCTAGAAACCTCCCTTGTTTTTAATATAACTGATGCATTAATTAAGTTTTTTTGCAATTAATTTCTTTACTTTTTCAGATAGTATAATAGTGTTTCATTTTATTGCAAAACATAGAAACATAGAAATTGTCATCAGATAAGGACTGCTAGGCCCATCCAGTCTCCCCATAAGCCCTGTACTTGATTAATGGTTCCATGTGATAACGGCAATCGTGGAATAGCAATCGCTGTTTGGGTGAGTGTACATTGCCAAAAATGAATTTCGGCGATGTACACTTGTGGTGAACAACAAGAGGGTGCCCAATCTCTATGTTATGTTGAGGGGGCTGCACATGCCCACACCTCTCCAATAAAGGATTCTCAACTCCAGAGGGGTGCATGTTGGAGGTGTGTGTAAAACTTGAAAAAAAAAAACCCAGACCCGATGCAAAATCACAGTTGCGCCCAGAACCAAATCCGGCAACCTCCCAACCCCAGCCTACTACCTACCCACCATGCCACACTGCCAGCTCAGCAGTCCACTGCTACACTACTCTCCACAAACCTTCCCTCCCCTTCTGCCTGTCGCATGGCATGGTCCCCCTCATACACGCATATACATAGCAACATCCCATGTCTATATTCACCAACCCCCCATTCAGTCGCTATCCTGACAGGTAGCCCTGTGCACAGGTGCTGTGATTGAGTCACCCTTTTTGAAAGTGCTCAGTCGCAGTCACCCTGTACACGAGATACCTGATTAAAGCTTCTGACGATCCCTCTGCTTTTTCTCTATGGTGCCCCATGCCTATCCCGTGCATGTTTAAATCCAACCACAGTGCTTGCTTCTGCCACCTCTTGTGGCAGATCATTCCATTCGTTCACATGCACTGGTGGCATATCCTATTAGGGCCCATGATGTGAATGTGCTGGAAGAGAGAGAGAGAGAGAGAGAGACGGAGGGAGAGAGAGGGAGAGACAGACAGAAAGGTGCAAGCATGAGTTTGCCTGCCTGCCTGCCCTGTACAATGTACACACACACTGCACAGCCACACTAAGGCCAAGATTAAAGATTTATTTTGGCAGCCTGTTCTTGCCCTGTGTACACACAAAGCCACACTGGGGCAAAGAATAAACTTTATTTGTGATTTATGTAACTATAGCATTTCTCTTTGGCCCCCAATAGTCTCTCTCTCTCTCTCTCTTTCTCTCTCTCCCTCTTTTTCTCTTCTGGATGGTGGCAGAAGTCGAAGACTTATTTTGCCAGCCTGCTTTTGCCCTGTGCTTAAACATAGTCACTCTGGGGCCTAGAATAAGCTTTATTTGTTATTTCTGTAACTATAACATTTCTCTTTGGCCCCCAATAGTCTCTCTCTCTCTCTCTCTCTCTCTTTCTCCTCTGGACGGTGGCAGAAGTCAAAGACTTATTTTGCCAGACTGCTCTTGCCCTTTGTACACACACAGCCACACTGGGGCCAAGAATAAACTTTATTTGTGATTTCTGTGACTATAACATTTCCCATGGTCCCCAATAGTCTCTCGCTTTCTCTCTTTCTCTCTCTCTCTCTCTTTCTCCTGTGGATGGTGGCACAAGTCAAAGATTTATTTTGCCAGCCTGCTCTTGTCCCTTGCACACACACATATCCATATGGGCCAAAAATAAACTTTATTTATGATTTCTGTAACTATAACATTTCTCTTTGTCCCCCAATAGTCTCTCTCTCTTTTTTCCTCTAGGTGGTGGCACAAGTCAAAGATTTATATTGCCAGCCTGCTCTTGCACAGTGCACACACAGAGCCACACTGGGGCCAAGATTAAACTTTATATGTGATTTCTGTAACTATAACATTTCTCTTTGGCCCCCAATAGTCTATCTCTCTCTCTCTCTCTCTCTCTCTCTCTCTCTTTCTCCTCTGGATGATGGCACAAGTCAAAGACTTATTTTGCCAGGCTGCCCTTGCTCTATGTACACACACAGCCACACTGGAGCCAAGAGAAAACTTTATTTGTGATTTCTGTGACTATAACATTTCTCATGGTCCTCAATATTCTCTCGCTTTCTCTCTTTCTCCTCTGGATGGTGGCGAAAGTCAAAGATTTATTTTGCCAGCCTGCTCTTACTCTGTGCACACACACACAGCCACACTGAGGCCAAGAATAAACTTTAGTTGTGATTTCTATGTATCCCCTAGGTGGTGCTATCCCAAGGACTACTACCCCTACCTGCTTGGCTAGTAGCAGGTTAAGGGGCCTGAGTTTGAAATGGGTGCCTCTACCCGGAGGTCAGGGTTGGTAATGGTCAAGCTAACCTGGGCACAGCCCTCCAGGACACTGTAACCCCCCTCTTTCCTTACTAGTGGCCAGAGCAATACACAATAATCACTTTCACAATACCCCGATACACACAAGTACCCACACTGTTTGCACTTACTACCAGGTCTTTCTTCTGGCTTGACCCTGGGGACCCCCTGTAAAACAAGGTTATACACAGAATATAACAGCAGTACAGTACTCTTGCACAAACTGGAACCACAGTCAGGGTAAATGCAAAAAGAGTTAGATGTGATTTATTTAAGGGACTTGAACAAGGGATGGGTGTAATCAGGTTAATTTGCTTAAAGGCTGTATCAATCAAACAGTTATGCATGCACTTCAGGGTCCATAAACAGTTACACACTCTGAGTACCCAGATGGGGAATAGTGGGCTAGCCAGGAATGTTGCAACTGGTTTGGGGCCCTGTGATGGAAGAAAGCAACATGCACAACACACACTATTTGTAATCTGAAGCCAGAGGGCTCATTTCATGAAAAGAAAACAACAAGATAATCAGATGACACACTTTTAGATTAGGCTGCTGTTGCAGGGAGCTACCCTGAAGATTACTAACAATACCCAAGACTGGACACAGGCTGGACAAAAATCGAGACAGCAGGTGGTTAATCTGGAGTGCCAGGAGAAGCAGGGTCCACACGAATCGCCGAGGCATCATTCCTGTTCAAGCGTGGAGCAGGGGGCTGATCCCCAGGCAGATATCTCGTCGATGGCTTTTTCCGTGTAGTGGGTAGTCTGGCTGGGCCAGTGTGGCAAGGCCCAGGCAAAATGGAGACAAATTCGGATACAGTCCATTTTGGGCTGGATACAGCTTTCAGCAAGCAGAACACAGTTCACACAGTGGGGAACCAAATCACGACCCACTAATAACTCACAGCACATTTACATGTAAGGAAATTCCACTGTACCAAGCAAACCGCTCTCCGGTCACGATCGCAAAATCTCTGCACAAACTGGGGATTCAAAAGCAACTGGAAATCCTGACAGGCCGATCACAATCAGCAAAATCTTTGGTCTTCTTCAGGTATAAGCCTGGTAAACAATCAGTGGCTTACTTCGTTCTCACAAACTCGGATTTAGTCGGAAATAATTCTCTTTACTCCCTCTCCGGGACAGCAGGCAGACATACAGGCCACAACTCAGGCCTTTCCACAGTTCTCCTGCGCAAAACTACGCAGACGGCTGCTTGAACTGTCTCAACCTGTTGCTTCTTCAACTCCCAACTGAGATCTGATCTAATTGCCAGCAAACCTGAGACTTTCCCCAGAATCCAGAAGGTTCGGTTGGCTGATCTGTCTGTCAGTCACAACAAAGGCTCACCCTTCAGGTGCAAAAAGGCGCCAAAAGCCCAAACTACAATTCCTACAGATTTTGAATCTAGACAGCTCCTGTAGCCCGGCTCCATTTTAGGTCCCACCTGTACTGATTGGTCCAATTCGCAGTCCCGGGCCAAATGGTGGGGATAAACAAAACAGCTCTTGCTGCAAAGAAGGCAGGTTAGACAATCTACATTTTCATTATCACTCCAATAGGTTTTCAGCAAACAGTTACATCTTCTAACAGAGCTCCCTCTGCGCAATTAGTGATGGCAGAAACGGAGCAATTACCAGACAGCCCGGGCGGGATTCGAGCGTGACAACACTCAGCCCCCTCCCAGATTAATCACCCCTGCAAATCTAGGCAGCCCTTAAAGAGGCAGTACACAAGCACACTCTGGCAATAACATTTAACTGTTAAAATGCAGAACACCAGCCTGGCAGTGAGCATTTAGGCAAGCTCAAGGAAGACTTTTCAGGAACCCCCATTTGTAGGGGGGTTACACCTGTAATTATAACACTTCTCTTTATCCCCCAATAGTCTCTCTCTCTCTTTTTATCCTCTGGATGGTGGCACAAGACAAAGATTTATTTTGCTAGCCTGCTCTTTCCCTGTGCACACACACAGCTACACTAGGGCCAAGAATAAACTTTATTTGTGATTTCTGTAACTATAACATTTCTCTTTAGCCCCCAATAGTCTCTCTCTCTCTTTTCTCCTCTAGTTGATGGCACAAGTCAAAGACTTATTTTGCCTTTCTGTTCTTGCCCTGTGTACACACATAGTCACATGGGGCCAAAAATAAGCTTTATTTGTGATTTCTGTGACTATAACATTTCTTTCTGGCCCCATTAGTCTCTCTCTTTTTTTCCCTCCTCTTGATGGTGGCACAAGTCAAAGATTTATATTGCCAGCCTGCTCTTGCTCAGTGCACTCACACAGCCACCCTGGGGCCAAGAATAAACTTTATTTGTGATTTCTGTAGCTATAACATTTCTCTTTGGTCCCAATAGTCTCTTTCTCTCTCTTTTATTAGCTGCAGCAGGAGTGGCGGTAGAGGCAGAAGCATCATGAATGGGGCCAGAATTTTTTGTATGCTAATTTTTGAAGATCCCTGGTGGCGGGGACATGCAATGATGCCAGTATCTTCCTCGCCCCCCTTGCGTGAGGTGTCCGCAGCGGCTGTACCCCCAACCTCCCCCGAGGTGCATAATGTGTTGGATACTGTTCCCCCCTCCACCCAGAGAAGGAGAGCAGTCTCTGGGACATTCAATCCTACTGCCCTTGGCCAGACCTCTGACTCCTGAGTCTGTCTCCAAACCCAGGATGTAGGTGCAGCAAGTGGACACTTGTATGTTGCTGTGATAACTTTGTAATGTTTTCACATTTTGACCCCAAATGTTCAAAATAGTCTTCTTATCACCTTACCTCAAAAACCCCATAGGTGAAAATGTCTTAATCTGTGGCAAAACAACATTACACGCCACAGATGTGGAAAGTCATTTTGGGCAGAATGTGAGAAATGACAGCTTTAGTGTTAACGAGGTGGTGTGAAAAAAATGTCTGTATTGAAAATTGGGAGTGAAAATATGAGAAACTGGCAAAGTTACATGCATGAGTAGGAAAATGTCAACGAGCGTGTGTAACTCGGGTGTTTTTTTGGTATTTGTACTCCATATTTTCAACACAGCTTTTTGGGACCCCACCTCATGAACAGTGGCACTGACATTTCATTATTCAGCCCCAAAAGGTGATTTCATGCAAGGATCATGCCATTCCGCACCATAGGTGCAAAAACACATTTCAGTCAGGATGTGAGAAATGACAGCTGTATTGTTCATGAGGTGGTGTGAAAAAATCTGTATATTGACAATTTGGAGTGAAAAAATTAAAATTCGCAAAGTTATGCACCTGCATAGAAACTGCACAATGCACGCTCGTAAACGTGGCCATTGTTGGGAACTGTTTCACCAAATTTTCAACATGGGCTTTCTGGGACCCCACCTCATGAACAGTGGTACTGCTATTTCGTTACTCAGTCCCAAAAGGTGATTCTGCACAGCAACCACAAAAATCCCCTTTCGGGACTGAGTAATGAAATGACAGTGCAAGTGTTCATGAGATGGCATCCCAAAAAGGCCATGTTGATTTGGTGCAAAAAGACCTAAAAATGGCCGAGATATCAACATAAGTTCAAAACACCATTGACAGCCATTATACGACGCTTACCTTGATTCTTCAGTTCACAGTTTGGATTTGAAGAGTGCAGACATGTTCCAGTCCACAGAAAATGCCAGCTGCCAACCTTCAGAGGTAAGTATGGGGTGCGGGGGGGGGTGCGGGGAGGTGGGTGTGCAGAGGGAGGGTCGGGATAGGGGAGGGGGATCGGGACACAGTGAGGGACCGTTTTCTTCTTTACAGGTTTAATTAAAAAAATTACACCGGGAGACCGTTTCCTTTTTTTCAGGGATAGAAAATGTTTAGGGACACTGGGGTGGGCTTCCCAGTTTTCCAGAGTAGTGGTGGGGAGTAACATAACTGGGGACACTGTAGGTGGGCTCCCCAGTATCCCATAGTATGGGGTGGGGGATCACAGACACAGAGATTGGACACCCTGATGTTGGACGGTACTGGGGGGATCACTGACATGGGGATTGGGCATCCTGATGTCGGACAATACTGGGGGGGGATGGCCAACATGGGGACTGGGCACCCCCATGTTGGACACTACTGGTTAGGGGCAATCACCGACATGGGAATTGGCACCCTGATGTTGGACAGTACTGGGAGATCACTGACATGGGAATTGGGTACCTCGATGTTGAACACTACAGGTGGAGGGTTTACCGACATGGGGACTGGGCACCACGATGTCAGACAAATATTATTAAAAGAGTAAAAGCTGAATGAGAGGATGAGGGGGTGCCAGTAGACATCTGATTGAGATGCACTGCAGATAAGATTGGGGAACAGTGTAAAAAATCTAGCATTCCAGAGGATCAAATGTGGGATGGGGGGCAGAGATTCAGCTATAGGTCTACTGTCTAATGCTGAAGACGGCCAGTGAGATGTGCAGAGACAATGAGGGAAGGGATGGTAGGGTGACGGTTGGGGAGGGGAGGTTACACAGTAAGGCTGATGAGGACACCGAACAGCTGTTTGCTGGGTGGTGTCTTGCAGATGGAAGGAAAATGCCCACGTATGATTGGTGTGGCTTTTTCTTTTCAAGTGGAGAATGTTTCAGGCAAAACACCATCATGATCAGCCAGGCAGATAATTGGTGTGGTACTGTCATGCACCTTGCAGACCACTCTGCATCGGACAGACAGTGTCACACCCTTCAAAAGCAGCACATTTCAAGAAGTTCACTGCTCGTGCATGCACGGCAAACTTAAAAAGGATGGATCATAGCACCACAGTCTTTGAGCTTTGGGTATAGCAGATACTATGTTCATACTAGTTTCCTGGAAAAAACACATGTCGTAATTCAGATCTTTCAAAATAGACAAAGTTAATACTCTCTGTTTTATATTCTCAATGCTGTTAACATTCAAGGAGGCTATTTTAAAATTTGATAAAGAAGGCATCTGAAAGGAAATGGGTTAGAAAAGCCATGCCAAATTTAACTATGGTGGTTTTGCTGCAACCCTTCCACTACAGGTTCTAGAGCCAATTTGAACTTTCCACTTCTAAGATGAGGAGGGACTTTGGGTTTCATCTTCTGCTTCTGAAGATGCCAGTCTTTGAGAAGACCGATAAAAGGCTTCTGAGTCACCACCTGTGTCTGAATCACCTTTTTCTGATGCCAAGGCCTCAGACTTGTTAGCAAGTGATATCTCTTTGTCTGTGTGGTCCTTCCTTAACATTTTTTTTGGCTGCTGTCTTCTCAGAGTTCTCTTTCTAACTACCACTATCATTTGTGATGGAGGCATAATGACCTCAGCAGCAAAGGTGTCAGGTTGTTACTGTATGCTTGTATGTCCAGCACATGAGGATCCTGCTGTGAGACTGCAGGACCTATTATTACTTCTTGTCCAACTTCTGGAGCCATTGTCTGAGCTGGGTCCCTGCTATCCAGTGGAGCAAGCTGTGTATCCATTATTTGTTGCATTCCATACTCTGTTGGATCCTGTGGAGATGTTGTCAGAGGTGCAGACAGAGGTGGATCCTCATGCTGTTCAACCACCTGAGGTGATGATAAACTGGGATATAGTATATGGTTAGGGCTTACTGTATACAGAAAACAGTGGCTTTCAAATTCTTGTTCAAAGGTCAAAAAAGTTGTTGCACTGTCCTTCTGAAGTAACGTTGATAGTACAACAACGTGTTAGCCTCATCCTGCAACATGATTGGTGGAAACCGATCTCCTCACAAAAAATTCAAAGAGAAATGGCGGTGGCACTTAGCGAATGGCTGGTGGGTGCTTCATTGAAAGTTTGGACATGGACCACCATAGTCAGCTCTGTGTTTCCAAACTTTCAATATTTCCTTTTTTTTATTTTTAAAAATAACTAATAACTGTCAAAACAGCGATTGAGAGCAGAAAGAACAGAAGCGAGGACTGGGATCTCCATGGTCAGGATCAGAGCAGGTCTCCAGCGAGGACCGGGAGCAAGCAGGACCGTGAAGACAAGATATGAAACCATGTAAAATGATATTTTCAAAACCTAGGTGAATCATATACTATATAAAACAGTGGATAGTCACCCACCCACAACTAAGGCTGCATTTCCATCTCAGGCAGTTGATGACATCAGCGAGACCTCTCGAGGTCTCTATGATGTCATCAACACCCTTGATGGAAACACAGCCTTGTTGTGGATGGTCGCCCATCCACTAATCTATATGTTGTCCCAGTTTTTGTATAGTCATCTGTTGTCTCTTATTAATGCAGGACTTTTGGGCAGTAACTAGTAGGTTGTTTTGATCAGGTCTGTCTCCTCTGTTATGTGTTGCCCCCAGGCTTGTTCTATATGAGTGTCCACTTTTTTCTCAGAGGTTACATCTCAGGTTGTTTATGCAATAAGTACTCACATGGCCATAATCCAAGCCTAAGTTACACTGAACATGGTCTCAGTCATTGCTTAATTGTGAGGATGAACCACATTTAAAGCAGGTTTTTGGCTGTCCTTGAAAAAACACTGGCCTCTATCTCTTCCTAGGAAAAAACAGCTGGGAAGATGTTAAATTCCCATCTCAGGTTGTTTTAATTTTACTTTAAACCTCCAGCCTCCTAGCCACAGTTGCTCTTCCTCCATGATGGGTAAAGGGGAACCCTGAATTATCAAATTTTTGTGAAAGCCAATATTGAAGATCAAAAACATTTACACCTTCATTTTTATGTTTGCTTGCATGCATGTGCAAGAAACATAGTGCCATCATCAGAGTTTTTCGGAGGTGTGTCAGCGTCTTCCAATTCAGTCAGTGTGTTTGCAGGCACGGTCGCAGTTCTCCAATCACTGCTGGAGCTGTCTATGACAGCAGTTGAAAATGCAGTGGCATACAGTTGAAAGGGGGAGCTACGCTTCAGTGAGCAGCGATAATATATCGCCTGCTCATGCGTGCTCCTCCCTTACACACACGTGCACGCATACTGTGCGCTCACCCCACCATGCACACACTGTATAGCCGACGGGGGTGCCCAATCCCCCATCGGCTGTGCTGTGCTCCCCCCCAAACAGAGTTCCAGATGCCACGCTGTGTGCCCACCCCAGTGTGACAACACATCCGTATGGGCGACGGGGGTGCCCAATCCTCCGTCAGCTCCAGACCCCCCCAAACAGCCTTACAGCTGCCACGCTGGGAGCCCACCCCAGTGTGGCACAAGTCAGTATGGCTGATGGGGGTGCCCAATCCCCTGTCGGCTCCAGCCCCCCCAAACAGCCTTCTAGCTGCCATGCTGGGAGCCCACCCCAGCGAGCAAACATCCCGCGTTGTCTTCCTGTTAAAAACAACAACCTGTAAACAAGAAACGCTCCTCGGCGTTCACCCAGCCCACCCGTGCCACCCACTGCGCATCCTGCCTCCCCACTCCTCACCCCATACTTACCTCCGACTCGCGGCGACGATCTTGTGGACCGGGAACACATCTGCACTCTTTAAAGCTGACTGCGAACTGAGGAAATGTCGGTAAGATGTATAATGGGATAGATAGGGTTTTTTAACTTTGCTGCATATCTCAGGCATTTTTTGGAATTTTTGCACCAAATTTTCCACATGGGGTTTTTGGGACCCCTTCTCATGAATGCTCTCACTGTCATGGTGTTAATAGGGCCCGAAGGGTGATTTCGCAGTCACTGCGTGAAATCACCTTTTGGGACCAAGTAATGAAATGACACTGCCACTGTTCATAAGGTAGGCTCTCAAAAAGCCTATGTTGAAAATTTGGTGGAAAAATTCCTAAAAATGACTGTTTTACGAGCGCATTGCTAGGCAGTTCCTACGCACGTCAGAAGTTCACAAATTTTCAATATTTTCACTCCAGATTTTCAACATTGCCATTTTACCACACCTTCTTATGAGCAGTATAGCTGTCATTTTTCACATCTTGCCCAAAACGTGTTTCCGCCCATGTAAGCACAATGGCACAGTCGGTGCGAAATCAATGTATGGGCACATTAAGAAAATCACAGTGACACTGTTCATGAGCAGAGGTCTTAAATGGCTATGTTGAAAATTTGGTGAAAAATTCCAGAAATGACTGTTTATTTAGCTGCGTTATGCTTAGTTCCTACGCACGTCAGAAGTTTGGTAAATTTTCAATATTTTCACTCCAGATTTTTCAACATTGCCATTTTATTACACTTCCTTATGAACAGTACAGCTGCCATTTTTCAAGTCGCCTAAAATGAGTTTCCACATGTAAGCACAATGGTGCAGTCGGTGAAAGAAAGCAATGTTTGGGACAGATTAAGAAAATCACAGTTACACTGTTCATGAGCAGAGGTCTTAAATGGCTACAGTGGCGTGAAAAGTATTTGCCCCTTCCTGATTTTCTATTATTGCATATTTGTCACACTGGATGTTTTCAGGTCTTTAGACAAAATATAATATTAGATAAAGGGAACCTGAGTGAACAAATAACACTTTTCTTTTTACTTATTTCATTTATTTAATGAAAAAGTTAACCAACACCAACTGGCACTGTGTGAAAAAGTAATTGCCCCTAGTTAAATCAACCCAATTAAAGGGATAATTAGAGTCAGCTGATTGAACACAGCCAGGCTTGATTACAGCCAGCCCTGCTCAATATAAACCTCACTTATTTTGGCCCTACCATCAGAGTCACGTTGCCAGCACAAAGATTCAACAAGCACATTATGCCATGATCAAAGGAAGTTCCTGAAAAGATCAGAAAAAATTTGTTGCCCTCTATCAGTCTGGAAAGGGTTACAAAGATATTTCTAAGGCTCTGGGACTCCATCGAACCACAGTGAGAGCCATAATCTCCAAATGGAGAACACTTGGAACAGTAGTGAACCTTCCCAGGAGTGGCGGCCTGCCAAAATTACTCCAAGGCACAGTGTAAAATCATCCAAGAAGTCTCAAAGGATCCTAAAACAACATCCAAAGAACTGCAGGCTACTCTTGCCTCAGCTAAGGTCAGTGTTCATGACTCCACAATCAGAAAGAGACTGGGCAAAAATGGGCTTCATGTGAGAGTAGCAAGGCGGAAACCACTGCTAACCAAGAAGAACATAAATGCTCGTCTCTCATTTGCCAAGAAGCACCTGGATGATCCACAAGCCTTTTGGGAAAATGTTCTTATGGACAGATGAGTCCAAAGTGGAACTTTTTGGACAACATGGATCCCATAATGTCTCGCGTAAAGCAAACACAGCATTCCACAGTAAGAACGCCATACCAACAGTCAAACATGGTGGTGGTAGTGTGATGGTGTGGGGATGCTTTGCTGCCTAAGGACCTGGATGACTTGCCATAATTAAATGGAACCATGAATTCTGCTCTGTACCAGAAAATTCTTAAGGAGAATGTCCAGTCATCCTTCCGTCAGCTGAAGCTGAAGCGTAGTTGGTCATGCAGCAAGACAATGATCCAAAACACAAAAGCAAGTCCACATCAGAATGGCTAAAAGAAGTAAAATTAAAGTTTTGGAGTGGTCTAGTCAAAGTCCAGACTGAAACCTAATAGAGATGCTGTGGCAGGACCTGAAACGAGCAGTTCATGCTTGAAAACCTACCAAATGTTACTGAATTAAAGCAGTTCTGCGAGGAAGAGTGGGTTAAAATTCCTCCAGCGATGTGAAAGACTGATATTGAATTATAGGAAGTGTTTGGTTGCAGTCATTGCAGCTAAATGTGGCATAACCAGTTATTAAGTGTAAGGGGCAATTACTTTTCACACAGTGCCAGTTGGTGTTGGTTAACTTTTTTTCATTAAATAAGTGAAATTAAAAAAAAAAACAAGTGTTATTTGTTCACTCAGGTTCCCTTTATCTAATATTACATTTTCTCTAAAGACCTGAAAACATCCAGTGTGACAAATATGCAATAATAGAGAAAATCAGGAAGGGGGCAAATACTTTTTCACGCCACTGTATGTTGAAAATTTGGTGACAAAAGTCCATAAAATGACTGTGTTACGAGTGAACATTGCGCAGTTTCCATGCACCCTCATAAGTTCATGACTTTGTAATATTTTCAGTCCAGATTTTCACCAGTGGCATTTTTCCACACTTCCTTATGAACAGTACAGCTGTCATTTTTCACAACATGGCTGAAATGTGTTTTCACACTTTCAGTGCAGAGATGCGTGGTCGCTGTGGGAAATCATTGTTCAGACAGATAAGAAATCACAGTAACACTGTTCATGATCGGAGGTCTCAAAATGCCTGTGTTGACAATCTGCCATAAAAAATCCCCAAACTAATTACATTACGGGTGTGCGTTGCACAGTTTCTATGCACGCTCGTGACTTCACCAGTTTTTTTAATATTGTTACTGTAGATTTGCAACATTGCCATTTTTGACACCTCCCCATGAACAGTACAGCTGTCATTTTTCACATCCTGTTCGGAATGTGTTTTTGCACATGTGGTGCTAAATGCCATAGTCACTGTGCATAAGCAGCTTTTGGCTAACAAACTGATATTGCCACTGTTCATGAGGGTGGGGTCACAAAAACATGTTGAAAATTTGGAGGAAAATACTCAAGGAATGCCTAAGGTGTTAGGGTTTCCAACCATAACGCCCACCCTGTAGAGAATGACAGGCATCAGGGGTGTGACTTGGGATTCTTGCCTGTAATGCTCATACCATTCCACACCCTGCAGCCAGTGAGAGGCATCGAGGTATGCCTTGAACTCTTCGGCCCCAAAGTTCACCCCATTCTCCTATACGCACCCATCTCACTGTATTTCCTGATGGAACTAGAGGTCGCCTCTTGACCCAAGACCCCAAGGCACACCGTGACACTTGTCAGTGTCTGCAGGGTAGGGTGTGGTGAAATGGCGTGGCCGTTATGCCTGATGACCCAAAGGCACACCCCAATGCCTGTCACTCTCTGCAGAGTGGTGGTGGGGTTGGCTTCAGTTCAATACTTCACTGCCATTCCTATTATGCAGCTCTGTAACTTCTACACTACCAATGCCAATGCCAGCAAGCAAACATTAGGCATTGACAAATGCTTGTTAAAGATGATGGCTACTGTTCGTATTGCAGGTTGTGTTAGGGGTATTGCTTGAAAAGGCATCCACAGATCAGTATAGTTTAATTTTTCAGATTTAGCCCAAAGCCTTTTGAAGTTACCTGATGTCTTAAAACTGACATCATACAAAATATCTCCAGGGGTGTGAATTATTACATAAGTTTCATAAAAAATAAATACATTGAGTCTTTCAGTAAAGTATGTCAATATATATGATCTGGAGGTATTTCTAGGCCTCCCCTATATTGAAGACATACAACACGTTTTCTCAGTGCTGGAGCTGGGCTAGATGCAAAATGGTCTGCTATATGGAACTGTCTTCAGTTGTTTCATTTTGTACCGTGGTGGTATCCCCTTCCTGCTGGAGAACCTCGGTATTAGCATTTTCCAACCTATCCCCCCAACTGTGGTGCTGATTATGAGAGCTAAGCCCTTTTCTAGCTTATTCCACATCTGAAATCTAAGAAAGCAACTCAGGTTCCTGAGTTGTATAATTTTGTGGCCTTCTGTTTTCTAGGGGTATCAACTTCTGTGGAGTGGGGGAGCATCTTATTTATCACCTTTCGGTGAGTATGTCTGAGATCGCTGATGTCGTTTCACCAGTATTTAAATTCATGTCCTCCAGAGGAAAAAAAAAAATCCTGGTACATTGAATAAGTTCATAATCCCATCCAAATCATTATTCCTACAATTCAATTTCCCTTTGTGCAATTCCCCATGTTTCAAATCACCAACCTGTTTTCCTACAAGTGCAGTTTTCCCATTCACAGTCACAGTTTCTAAATTACCATCTGTTTTTGCTAAAAGTGAAAGAGAGGGTACCTGAACAGTAGCATGCTCCTACCCTACTGAGACCAGAGTGTGTGGAGTTTAAACTGGTGTATTAGAGGTGTTTGGTTCCATTCTTGGTACAGTTTGGAAAAAAGGGGAGGGAAGGCCATCTCACCCACATGTACACCAGCATCACCACTTTTGTCCCTACTGTCCACCATCTTAGACTGATGGACAGCAGCTCCCCCCTCAAGAAAAGACAGAAGTTTATGGGAGTTTCTCTAGTGTCATGGCAAGCACTCCTCCCTGAATAAGTAAGGAATACAACACGATGAAGTGTGGTTTGATAAGAGAATGCCCCAGGTGTGCAATGAGGCATGAGGTGCTTGCGCTGAGTGCCTTTAGTACCTGGGAAGTGCTCTTATCAGGTCATAAACCACACCTCAGAGTGTCTTATTCCACTTATAAAATGGGTCTCCCAGTAAAGAAAGTTAATTAAAAATGCACACAAAAAAGTAAATAAAAAGTGTAAAAAAAAGTGTCATAGCAATATAAAAACACAAAAAGTAACTCTTGTCATTGTAATATGCTGGTGGACATGTGTGATTAGTCCCCCCCCCCCCCACACACACAATCCTCTACAATATGCTTTTTCTTTCTTTCTTTCTTGTTTTGTGTGTGTTTTTTTGATTAGTCAGCAAAAGTGTTACTATGAGGAGTAGAAGCGGGCATGTCCCTCGGCAGCCACCATATTTAGCACTTCTCTGATACTCTTCGTCTCTTACCCACACACAAACACAAAATCATCCACAATATGCTTTTCCTTTTTTTTATCTGCAAGCAAATGCCCAGCGAGGTTTCCTTTGAGGAGCGGAAGTGAGCATGTTCCTTATCAGCTGCCGTATTTAGCAGGGGGGTGGGGAATTACTTCTGCCACAGGGATTGGGTCCCCGTCAGCAGGCAATAAAACTTGGGGCGGGTTACATTATGCCGACGGGGAGTGGGCTCCCCCATTGGCAAATAAACATGGGAAGGGTACATATTGTTTGTGAATACGGCGGCAAGCTGCCGCCATGTTCCCAAACAATATCACAGATCCTACATTCCGCCCTGCAATGACGGGTCACCCCCTCATTGCAGTGGATGGCTAACGCTGCAATGACGAGGCGGCCCCTGATTGCAGCGGCTGATTTTTTTAGAAAGTTGTGGCATGCTGGCTGAACTAGTGCCAGTAGCAGCGTGCTCCGGCATTGGGGGATGGGGACAATCCTTTGCAGGCTGTAGGGGCATTGGGCACAACAGTGCAATGCCTCCACAACCTGCTTCTGGAGAAACCTGCCACAACATGTTTCTTGCGCATGTGTGCAATCAACATAAAAAGGAGATAGTAATCCTTAAGCAGAAACTTGAGTTACAAACTGAAATCAGAGAAATTGAGCACTCTGTGCACAATACAAATGTTCTGTTTTAATATAAAGAAGATGGTAAAAGCATTAGAGATAAGGTACTCAATGAAGTGGAAAAGGGCAGGGACATGAGGAAGCAAAGATCAAGGGAGAATGTGGACCTAAATGATGAGATAGTAATTTGAAATTAATGGTACCTGGTACAAAATGGCCTGAAAAAAAGAAGGCAAAGACTGTAACTCGATTATGCTGAGTAATACATTTGAGCCATTAACCAATCTAGAGAAAGATAGTCAGGAGGGTGAGAACTTGCAAAATGTAAATGCTAAGGATGATGAAGGAAATAGGAATAAAAGAAATGTGAATGTGACAGAAAAAGATATGAGACCGACTGATAGCCTACTGGACAAGACAACAACTAACAGTCAGGGGTGTAGCCAGGGATTTCAGATCTGCACACCAGAGTGACTCCCCCCCCTGTAGCCAGACAATATACAAATGTACACCAGGACCGTGTTTGTTCCCTCATTTGGCACAATAAATACAACTTTTGTATTCCAGGCAATGGTTGGTGCCATGCATGGTAAATACAAATGCCATGCATTGCTCCCTAAGACACCCACATACCAGTCCAGAGCCTGTAAAGTTATATTGTCCTTGGGATGCAAATACAGTATTAGTGACCAGTCCTTCTAGTTTCAATTCCTATGAATAAAATTACAGAAAGGTTCAGCATTTTCTTTGTTAGTTTTTAATGGAAAAAGGAAGCAGTTCAGAGGCTATTTGCTACCCCCCCTTAAATAAAATTGCACACCATGGAGTACTTGGAGTATGCCTGGCTACACTCATGCTAACAGTAATGGTGCACATACTACAGAAAACATTCCAAATAAAACTCAGGATAACCAAAACAAGGTACTGCAACCAGGGCAAATAAAAAAAAAGAGGCATGGTGGTGATAGGTGATTTTGTCTTGAAGCATACTGATAAAATTATATGCAGATGTAGGAAAGAGAACACAATGGTCAGTAGTCTATCCAGGGTAGAAATTCAAGATATAAATAGCAATCTTCAGGGTTTATTAAAGAATTCTAAGGAATTGCTAATGATGCTGCATATAGGTACAAATGATGTGGGTAGGAATAAGTTAATGGATGTTCAGAGACAATTTGAACAGGTCGGCAAAGATTTAAAGGAAAAGAACTGTGCTGTTGCAATTTCAGAAATTTTTCCTGTACCTCGGGCAGGTAGGGGAAGAACAATTGAGATTAAAAGACTAAACAGATGGCTAAAGAGATGGTGTGATAGGGAGGGTTTCTATTTTACTGAAAACTGGAGGTTTGAAAATGGGTACAATCTATATGTTGCTGATGGGGTACATTTAAATAGGTTAGGATCAAAGAGTACTGGCAGATAGAATCAAATTGATATGAAAACTTTCAAACTAAAGGGTGAGAGGAAAGAGGGTGAAGATTTACAAGCTCCAACTCAGGAAATTACCACTTTAAGTACTAGTATAAACTCAGAGTCCTGGAAGGTATTAGTAATAAATGCCAGGAGTTTATGAAATAAAATAAATGAACCTGAATGAATTATCCATAATGAAAATATAGCATTATGTGCCATAACAGAAACATGGTGGCAAAAAGAAACATGGTGAATACACATAGAAGGCTACCAAGTTTTCATAAGGATAGAGAAAACAAGAAAGGGAGTTGAGTAGCTATATATTAAGGAGGGAATCAAGGCTACACTTCTGGAAAAATACAATAATAACAAGGATGATAAACTATTATGGATTAGATTAATTCCAGCATCAAATGAAAAAAAATCATAATAGCGGTACGTTATAGGTCGCCTTTCCTAACAGCGAATAAAACTTCATAATTCCTTAACATTATTAAGGATCTGGACATACTGTAGGTAGCAAACTGATTATTATGAGGACTTAAATTGGAAATTGGGAAGACAAAACTGCCACTACTTAAGCTGAATCTGAGTTTCTTGATGTATGGGATACTCTAAGTTTGAGTAGCTATGTCGTAAAAAAACACAAGGAGAGAGGACATATTAGACTTGGTTTTGAGTAATATGGAAGGAGATATACAAGACTGTAAAACTAAGGAACCCCCGGCAGGAAGTGACAATAGTATGGTTCAATGATCAATTAATAGTAAGAGGATCAAACAGTTAAGAATTGTCAGAAGTGTAAGAATTGTTTTGTCAGTGTCAGTGGCTCAGTAGGTAGTACACGCGCCTCTGAGGCCAGGAGATCAGAGGGCTGTGGGTTCAGTTCCCACATCTGGCACTTGGGTTAATATCCCAGTACTGACACTGTAGTGCAGCATGAGAGGGGTGCTGTACTTCTGAGGTGCCATCTTTCGGATGAGATGTTAAACCGAGGTCCCATCTGCCTGGATTGGTGGTAGTTCAGGTGGATATTAAAGAGCCCATGGCACTTATCGAAAAGAGTAGGGGAATTTCCATGGTGTCCTGGCCAAATTTCCCTCATTCACTAAAAATACCACCAACAGCTTAATATGGTTTAATTTCAGTTGCTTACCATCTGTATGCCTCCGCCCCCTGGTCAGCCCTGAAAGAGGGACTTCTAGGCCCAGTGGGCTTATTGGGTCAACAAAATTAAACAAACAAACAGTTAAGAATTGTTATGATGATATGCCTAAACAGAGCCAACTATGAAGCTTTTTTAGACTACTTGAGTAAATGGAACTGGACAGAGGAGATTTTAAGGCATGCTATAGATAAAATGTGGACACTATTAACAAAAAAAGTTGATTGTGTGGAAAATGTTATTCCAATTAGAAATAAATATATCAATAAAGGTACAATTCCTGCATGGTTTACAAGAAGCGTTAACAAAGTCATAAGGAACAACAAAAAAAAGAGTTTACAATTTGGCAAAAACAAATGGCACACAAGGAGAAAGGAAAAATTATAAAACTAATGTGAAAGAATGTAAAAAAAAATAAATCAAGTTGGCAAAAAGGGAATTTGAGGAAAAACTGGCGTCCAATACAAAGGATGACAAAAAAACCTTTTATAACTATATAGGGAGCCTTAGGAAAACAAAAACTTAGGTAGGCCCGATAATCAAAGACAGTAATACAGTAGTTCAGAGTAGTGATATGGCTGTGGGATAGGGGTTCCAAGAAGGTGATGGGATAAGAACCATGCTATAGAGCTCTTATCAGTTGATTTTTCTAAAAGCTTTACATTTTTTTATCATGAAAAAGTTTTATTGGTTTTCAATTTTCAAGAACATGCAACTATACAGGAAATTGTGCATCAACAGTGAGAAAAGTACAGGTAGGTATAAGCGAATACGTACTGTGTTACAGACAAAACTAAAGTAGTGCACTATGTACCAAACCTGGAAACTTGGATACAAAACTTGTTATATAAACCTAACATATTAGATGCCACAAGTAGGTGTAACTACACCTTGAGTCTCGAAAAAATTGAGTGTGGGTAAGCTCGGGCATCTTGTAATAGAAGCAGTGTACAACAGTATTCAACCATTAGCTCCTCTCTTCCATACTATCATAGGATCAATGGTACAGCAAAACATTATTCCTCCTGACATAACCTGGGGAATCAGTGGAATAGTACAGGTGCTAAAACAATCAAGTAGGAGGCTGCCAGGTGGTGGGGGTCCAAACAGAGTGTGAGTGTAGATAGGCATTCCAATTCAGACTATACCTGGACATGCGGTTCAGATTGGAGTAGGAGAGGAGTTCAAGAATAGCCAATCTAGCGATTGCAGCATGCCAGGCCAGGACAGAGGGGATGTGGCTGAGTCCATTTTATGAAGATTGCTCTTTTGGCTTCCAGTAGGACTGCCATGACCCAACTCTTTGAGGGAGAAGGGAGCGGATCAAGTGAGGATGTATCACCCAGCACCAGAAGAGGGGAAGTATCTGTGAGTCTTTGTCCTACTACTCTGGAGCAGTCTTCCAAGACTGCTGACCAAAAGTGAAAGATTGAGGGACACTGCAATATTACATGAAGCAGATTTGCTGGGCTATGTTGACACCACCAGCATTTAGCATGTTGTAATCAGCCCATGGTCTGAAGCCTTGTCAGTGTCTGATACAATCGCAGGAGGATTTTAAGCTGTAGGAGTTGACTTCTAGAGTCTCTGCATCCTAGATGTGCCTGCTTTAAGCACTGCATCCAGCTCTCCTCTGAGATAGAGACCTGTATGCCCTATTCCCATTTCATTCTACAATTGTCCATATTGTCGGGTTGGGCATCCCTCAGCATCCTATAAATTCAACTGGCAACACCTCTTTGGTTCGCAGGCTTAAACAGGCCGCTTAGCCATTCCCATTTCTGTTCAACCCTCAAGTGTGTTTTGTATGTCTAAATGGCCTCATGAAGTTGGAGATATTTCCAAAATTCTTTTCTTGAAAGCAGGTATTTCTCCTGCAGTTGCAAGAAGGACATCAATACCTCCTTGACTGGTAAAAAGAGGTTCCCCGTTAACACTATGCCCTTGTTTTGCCAAGACAGCAAGTGCAGGGGCTCTCCACCCACTAGGATTTGGGGGTTCTCCCAAAGAGGGGTAAATCTGAGTGGCAGTGGCCATGCAGCTTTGGGAGCCTGTGTTAGTGACATACCAGTTCTCCATGCACTCCTCATTTTGCTCAGAATAGGGGTGCTGAGAGCTGTTGAGGAGCCACCTGGCTGTAGCAGAAACCAGGCCACCTACCTCTTGATACATCAATCTCCAATGCCACCCAGATCTGGATGTTAGTGGTCCTGGGTAGGAACCACTTGGTGGCCTGTCTCATTCTATAAGCAAGGTAATATCCATAGAACCAATGGAGACCCAACCCACCTCTGGACCAGTTGGCCCTCAGCCTAGTTCTGCTTGAAGCGAGAGGCTTTGCCTTCCCATAGAAAGTCTGATGTCTGTTTATCCAGGCTTTTAAAGACCGATGGATTTGGCTGTATCGGGAGGTTGTGAAACAGATATGATATCTTAGGGAGGGTAAACATCCATAGTGTTTCTATCTTGCCTTTCAAAGATAGTTTCATTCTAAGTCACCTCTGTATTTTAGCAGTAATTGAAGCCAGTAGTGGGTTGTAATTTGCATCTATAAGGTCTTTCCACAAGGTTGGTATTATTATGCCCAGATAGGAGAAACCTCATGGTACCCAAGTTAGTGGGTGCCTTGAAGACAAGTCTTGGAGCAGGCGAGATTCAGGGGGGAGAGGGTGGTTTTCTTTTGATTGATACATAATCCTGAAAAGGCAGCACATTCTTGTAGTATAGGCAATACTGGTGAGATGGACTGGGTGGGGTTAGCCAGAGTGAGTAACAAGTCATCAGCATATGAATTAACCAAGTACTGCTTGCCCTGCACTGTTATGCCTTGTACCACTGGGGACGACAACAGCTTTCTTGCCAGTGGGTCAAGTGCAATAAGAAAAAGCAAGGGGGAAGAGAACATCCCTGACAGATGCCTCTACATAGGGCAAAGGTGGTGGCAAGAGTCCTGTTAGTGAGGATAGTGGCTGTAGGGGCATCATATAGGGTAGCTATGCAGGTTCGAAAATATGTGCCAAAGTCATATTTCTCAAGTACACAGTGAAGAGAACTCCATTCAACGGAGTCAAAAGCCTTGGAAAAATCCACTGCCAAAGCAGCCATTGGGGTAGCAGAATGCAAAGCTTGTCATTTGAGATTCAAGGATGTGTGAAGATTATCTGCTCCATACCTACCTTTGCTAAACCCGGCTTATGATGGGTGTAGTAATGAAGATAGCACCCTCTCCAGTCTGTTGGACAGCACCTTGGCCATTATCTTGGTATCTACTGAGATCAAAGAGATGGGGCAAAAGTTGGAGCAGTCCAGCGGGTCTTCAGATTTCTTAGGGACCAAAGTGATACTGGCTTCATTTAGGGAAGGGGAAGTCTCCCTTTCTGATGTGCTTCTTGGAGAGCAGCCAGTAAAGGGTGGAATATTTCATCCACCAAAATCTGGTAGATTTCTGCCGTCATGCCATCAGCTCCTAGGGCTTTCCCTTTCATTAACTGAGAAAGTGCCATATTAAGCTCTGGAAGTGTGACAAGGGCGTCTAGAAGCTGGTTATCTTCCGAGGTTATATGTGGGAGAGGGATAGAATCAAGAAAATCTTGCATTGTGGCCTTAGAGTTGAAGACCTCCACCTCAATCTTCGAGTTGTAAAGCTCTTGGTAAAACAGCTTCATTGTTTCATTTGTGTGGCGTGACTCAGAAACCATATTCCCAGCCTTGTCCCTTAGTGCTTAGATCTGGAAGGAGGCCTTCTGCTTCCTCAGGTGGTAAGTGAGCAGTTTACCACCCTTATCTCCCGCTTCCCAAAATTTGTGCTTTGCTTTGAGGAGCTGCCATTCTGCTTTGCGTTGCAGTAAGGTATTGATCCGGTATTTCAATTCCGTGATTGAGGAGATTAGAGTGTTGGAGGTGTTGGTGGCTCTCTTAAATTGTTCTTTCAAGCTAGAAAGATCCCACTGTAACCTGTCCAGCTCCTCCTGTCATCTTTTATTCTGCAAAGCGGTGTAAGAGATGACACAGCCCCTTAGATACACCTTAAAGGCCTCTCAAACCATGCCAGCCCCGACTTCTCCTGTGGAGTTGATCTGGAAGTAGGCTTTAGCTTCTGTTCGCATTCTGGCACAGAATGCTTTATCCTTAAGGAGAAATGGGTTACATCTCCTACTGGGGGAGGATGGCTGACTACCAGGGAGAAGATAATACAAGGTGATGGGGCATGATTGGATAGTAATGTATTCTAAATAGTAGGGCTGTGAATACCATCTGCCTCTGTACCATCCACTAACCAAAAATCAATATGGCTGTGTGTGCCATGGACTGGGGAGAAAAATGTGTAGTCCCTCCCTGAGGGGTTATCCCAATGCCATGGATCACTCAGTCCCTACTCCTCCTGCATGGCCAGTAGTGCAGCCTTCATCTTAGGATGTGTATCGGGGGTTGGGTGGGATTTGTCCAAAAAATGTCTGCCACCATGTAGAAATCACCACCAGTTATCACTGGGGTGTCCTCTTTCTCTGTTTTGACATCTGCTAGAGCTTGACTGAGTTGTGGAAGAAAGTCCTGACAATCTTGGTTGGGACCATATACATTACCCACTACAAGCTTCCCCCCGGGAATGAAAAGCGGGCCACCATCCACCTCCCCTGCTTGTTTGCCCTGATGCTCTCCTCGACCCAGGGGTATGATTTGTGTACCAAAATAGCCACACCTCTTACCTTGGAGGAGGCAGAGCTACTGTATGCATGTTGCGACCCACCCACTGTTTCTTAAGGCACATGACCATCCTGGCATTGAGGTGTGTCTCTTGGAGCAACACTACATCCGTGTGGAGAGAGTTCAGGTGTTGCAGCACCTTGGTTGTCTTTACTGGGTGATTCAAACTGTTTGCATTCCACAAGACACACCTCCATCCCTGCTGTGTGTTGTTGGCCATGTTATCCAACTATTAACACCTGAACCACTTACCTCTCGGGGACTCTGACCCAGGTCTAGCTTTGAGGCTGGACAGGGAGCAGAGCACACCAATATGGACGTGGACATATATCAGCTCTCAAACTGATGGGGGCAGCTCCAAGGTTCAGCTGGCAGCTTTGGATTTGGGAGGGCTACAACACAAACAGAGATCAAGACAGGACTGTTAATCAGCACTGTATATGAGTACCTTAGAGAGGAGAACAATGCTGTTAAAGATGGCCTGTACGGTTGGCGAGGTATCTACTATAAACAGTAACAGTAGGTTATACTACGCCCATTAATGAGTCAATTCAACAGTAAATCCAAAATAAGAGAAGAGAATGCCTGATATGGTGTGATGTATACCTCCAGGGGGGGCATCTGACCCCCTCCTGTGGAGCTACTTTGCCATTGCCAGGTGTTACTACACAGAACAATAGTGTTAACACTAAGTAAGCTAGAGGTAATGTGCTGAACGAAACAAAGTTACAATGTCCTAGTGCTTCATCTGCACTGACTCAGCACCTGATGTGGAGGTTGAGGTACCTGTTATATATTCAGTATCTGTCCTACCCCGGACCTTGTCTGAAAGGTCAGGTGTGCCTTGTGCAAACCTGTAGGGAGGGGGTGAGATCAAAACAACCACTTGTGTCGGCTTGTTCCTCAGTTGAAGTGGAGCTATTTCAAAGATATTGCTTCAGATAACATTACTGATGATATGAACAGTGTGTCCCTCCCAACCTGTGTTAATCCTAACCTGGGCTAGACCCTACTCCCCAGCCAAAAATGGGGGGGAGAGGAAGGACGTGGAAAACAAATACTAATATATGAACATAACATCAAAGCAAGGGAGAGATAAGCTGATCTGAGGAGAGGCAGGCATCACGGAGCCTCTGATGCCTGCTTTGACTGGGGGGGGGCTACTTTTGTAGTGCCTCTGTGCATTCCTGCCCCACACCTTCATCTTAAGCCCATTGGGTTGGCCTTCTGATGGTCAGGGTGGGAGATGTCCTTTCAAGGATTAGTCTATGAAGTACTCTATTTATAAGAGAATGAGTGCAACCAACCCAGAGAGGAGAAAAGAATACTTAACTTTTGTGGGTAGCAGACTGCTGCTCTGAGAGAGGGGTAAACAGATTCTTCCCCTATCAGAAAATAAAGTTGCAGATGGAGGGAAGGGGCCATGATGTTAGCTGCCTACCCCCTTTGTCCACCTACCTGCAGAGGCGAGAGTCCCACCCAGCACTTAAAACATATACCTCCATGTCTGTGGCGGAAGATGGGGAACAGTGGGGTTTATATAGACAATGACCTATGGTGCTCCTGGAGCTGTGCTCCTACCACAAAACCCTGGGTGTGGGGGTGGTGCATAGTGGCTGTCCACCATTTGGTACATCTAGCCAAATGGTGCTCCAATGTAAAGCAGTAGCATTAGATGAGTGTGTGGGGAGCTCAGTGACTTAACTGTATTCCCAGATACATGATTTGATTAGTTTTGGAAAAAATATTTAGGTTTTGAAAATAATTGTAAGGAACAGGAAAATTAAGTGGCAGTATCACTGATTTTTGTTGATTTAAGGTATAACCAGAGATCAAAGAAAATTTATGGATGAGCTCTAATAGGGTGAGTACTGATTTATGTAATTCTCTGAGTAATAATAAAACGTCATCCACAAATGCACTTAACTTGAATTCAGTCAACTCTGTTTGACTTCCTTTGATTTTTTTTGTTGTTCCTAATTTTGGTTAATAAAGGCTGTACTGCTAGTATAAAAAAAAAATAGGCGAAAGAGGACAGCCTTGCCTTACTCTACACTTAATTTTTATATCTTCTGAAATCGTATCATTGATTATGAATGCAGCTTTAGGGTATTTGTACAATGCCGCAATTAGGTTAAGGTAGGGCCACAGCACCCATCATTTCTTCAAAGATGTAAAATCTTTGAATTAAGTCAAATGCTTTGGTGGCATTGAGGGCTAAGGCATAGTAATATTCTTGTCTATCTTGAATCAGTTGAATAAGTGTCGGCATTTTTTTGATGGCAGATGCTGCAGTACCACCCGCCACAAAATCTGCCTGATCAACATGTATGCTTTCTGGAAGGACAGCTAAAAATCTACTGGCCACTGTTTTTGTAAGAAGTTTGTTATCAATATTTAATGAAGGTATTGGTTTATAATTAGGTTTTCCTTACTTTAATTTTCTTTGGGTATCAGAATTATTAGGGCTTCCATCATGGAAGTTGGAAACTAAACCCCCTCTTCCATCGCCTCTTGTATTATTTTGAGTAACCACGGGGAGAGTTTTGATTAAGTATTTGGACAAATTAATTTGTAAAGCCATCTTTACCTGGACTTTTATTTTTGGGGAGATCCTTTATCGTTTATTGAATTTCTTGCAGTGTTGGGGGATTCATCTAATTGTATCCTATTAAATAAAATGTTTTGACAGAATTTTTATCTTCAGTTTTTAGATTTAGATCTTGTTGGTATATTGATTTATAAAAATGCAGCATTCTTTCTTGGATATCTTTTTCATTAATTCTCAAATTTCCTTGACCATCATGGAGTGCTCCTATGTAGTTTTTTTGTTTTGATTTTTTAATGTTTGCCAATAATTTTCCTGCCTTATCACCCTGAAGATAGCAAGCTTTCTTTACTTTCCTAATGTTACTTACTGTTTCTTTAGTTTGTATGTTCTGGATCTGTAATTTACAGTCCAACCAGTCCTTTACATTTTCATCATAATTCAATATTATTAGTTTGTCATGTTGTTTCATCCTGGGTTCTAAGTTTTTTTGTTTATAATTTTTTTTTTTTTATATACCAACTGTAGAAAGAAATAATTTCTCCTTGTAAGGCACATTTGAATGCTTCCCATAATTGAGACACTGGTTCATCTCCATTATAGTTGAGTTCCCAAAATTGTGCCATCACTTTTTTTATTCTTTCTTGAAATTCTGGTACTTTTAAAATCCCATTGTTTAAATACCATCTTGGGGTGTACTTTTCTTGCTTTTGTGCTAGGTTTATAATTACTTCTACCATCACATGGTCAGAGTGTAAGATTGATCTAATGTACGTATTAGAACCTAGCAGGATCCGATTCTTAGAGCACAGGATGTAATCTATCCTGGACATATTTTAATTTTTTAGATCTATATAAGTATATTCTCTAACTCTGTTATTAAATAACATCCATATATCCACTATATCATGTTCTTCTGTAAAGGATTTAAGTTTTTTTGGGAGAATTATATTGGTTCTTGTAATGTTAACTTTTTGATCTTCACTGGAGGACATCAAAGCGTTAAAATCTCCCTTTAAAATCAGATTAACTGCTTGAATTTGTTCAATACCTGAGTAAAGGGGGCTACAAATTTCTAATATTTAATGAAGGGGCCATAAATTGTACCTACAGTTATTACTGTTCCATTGATTTCCCCTTTAATTATTATTATTTAGCCTTTCTTGTAGGCCCACTGTTGGGTAATTTTGAAATGAGTATTTTTTCTTATTAGTGTTGTTACTCCCCTCACTTTTTTCATTCCCGGTGAAAAGAAAACATGGGCTTCCCAATTTCTGAGCAATTTCGTAGGTTCATTAGCATCTAAGTGAGTTTCTTGTAGCACTTTATATTAGCTTTAAGTTTAAGTACCTCAGGATCCTTGCTCTTCTAACTGGCGTATTCAAACCATTTACATTTAGTGTAAGGATTGTAATGTCTGTTGATGATGCCATCATTAATTCTTGTTGTAGCCTCATTTAGTTGATACAGGCGTTCCAAATCCTTACTTGCCCAATAAAAGCTTTATTTCTTTATTTCAACTTTATCTTGACCATGAACTTCTCTTTTAATGTTTTCAATACTTGTCTTGTACCTCCATTAAGTACCCCTTCTCCCAACAAGAAAGATTCCCCTTCAGCCTGCTCAATTTTTTACCTCATTTTAAGCCACAAACTCATCAAAGAATTTCCAAATCTCCCCTTACCCTTTAATATTGTAGAAACACATCATAAACATATTCCCTTCCCCTTATCTGCATCTTGTGCTAAATTTAATAAATGTTACCCTGTGCTTATATCGAAGCTCCATTCACATTTTTCTGTGCCAGAGGCCCTCCCACCCCCACCCCCATTCAACACTGCTCCTGAGATTAACCAACAAATTCTCCACTTCATCCAATTTAGTCCCAAATTCTATGAATTAACAGGAGATTTCCTTCATTTGAGAAAAAATAAAGCAATGCTATTAAGTGAAGCCGTTGGATAAAATATCTCTCAATTTTTTCATTGCTTCTTCTTCACTCGAGTTAAATATATGTTGCATTCCCTGGACTACAACTTTAAGTTTAGCTGGATATAAAATTGAGAATTTAATTTGATTCTCCCAGAGTTTCCTTTTTATCATCTCATATTTCTTCTGTTCCTGGACTATTTCTGAAGGAAAATCACAAAACACCGAGACATTAGCTCCATTTATGCTGATCTGATTTTTTTATACACTGCCACCATTAAGCATTCTTTATCTTCTAACTTATAGAATTTGCATATGATAGGTCTTGGAGGGCCTTGATTCAGGTCAGCATTCGCTCTGTAAGTTCTATGAATTCTGTCTATTTCAAGGTTTACATTGTACAGGTTTATGTCCAAAAAATTTACAACCACCAGTTTCATTGTTTCCTTCAGAGGCTGCTGCATATCCCATAGCTCTGGGATGCTCACTGTCCTAATGTTCTTCCTACATGCTCGCACCTCAAAATCTATAAGCTTGTCCCTTAAGTCTTCATTGTTTGTCTCCAAATGTTTTATTTGTCTTTCAAAGGGTAGAATTCTGTCCTCAAAATCTGAAATTCTCTTTTGTGTTAGCCCCAACTTGTTTTAACAATTTATTCTTTTCAAGTACTGATTGTATTATTTGATGTAAACCATCCACTTTCTCATCTATTAATTGTATTTTATGTGATTTCTCTTCTATTTGGTTCAGCTGCTGTAATATCAAAATCACCCATTCTGGTGTCTGATTGTCCACCTTACTCCCCTTGTCCTTTTTCTTTTGTGGTTCAGTACTAGTTTCCACCATTAAATCATTCTATCCCCCCCTCATTTTGAATGAAATTGTCCCTGAACTCATCAATATCGGCGTCACTATCCACTGGGTACATCTTTTTTTCATTTTGTTTATCTTTGGCCCCCATAGTATGTTTTTTTTTTAAATTGCTGCAAGATAATGTAATATTAAGGCAGTTTGACATACCTGAGAGCTATGGTTCCACGATAGAATTCTGAGGCAAGCAATTCTCCTGATGTTGGGCGGAAGTTCCTTCTCCACTGCGTGCAGTATCAGTGTCCAGCAAAGAGTCACCAGGAAGTTTCCCATCTGCAGTGCTATTGTTGGCCTCTCTTCCTTCCTGGTCATGGTCTGACAAGTTCTGGATGCTGTTTGTCAAGGTTTTCTTTAGAAAAATGGGAGCTGTGGGCCTGGCGTCCATATTTAGTAGCTGTTGTTCTGAAGAGGAAAAGGTAGGATAGGGCATGTTAGCACTTTTTGAAGACTTTGCGTTTGTCTTATTCATAAGGGATTTCAACCTGGTTTGCATGTCCAGTTATTTTATTGATTTGGCATAAGCTTTCCCAGAGGATTGCGATTTCAGAGCCAAAACAGGGTTTTTTTGTGTCATGCCCAAACCGAAAGTTCGAAAAAATTGTTAACTTTTTTGGTGAATTTTCTTCTTGCTCCTGCCAAAAGGCCCCATCGTGTCCCATACAGAAGAGTTTAAGCTCCAGCAAGCAATGTCATCCTTCGGAAGGGGAGAGTAAGCATTCTCTGTGCCATGGTGAGAGTCACAAACAAGCTACTCCTCACAGCTTCTGCCAGTCACCATTTGCAGTTAGCTCTGCCTCCTCACATGAGTTTCCAAACTGGCTCCTGCCTTGTAAGCTCCAACAAGGCGAGGGACTTGGGTTCTTATTTTCCTTAATGGGGAGGTTTGTTACTAGATATTTTAAGTTTTGCATGGTGTCTCTTCCCAAAGCAAAGTTTAAGTGGGTGTGATGTGAGAGCAGTAAAACTTTCTTGGATGCAGTGCCTTCCCACCTCCCCACAGTGTCCCCGTACACATGAAAAATCACAATGCAACCTTAAAGCAGCAGTATTTGTTAGTCGGTGAAATAATTCATCTTATAGCTTTTTAGCATAAATGTATTTTTGACAACCTGAGATTCATGCTCAGTATATTTTATGTTTTCTCAGGTGTGTTACAGCTTTTTTATAGCTGATCTTGTAATAAATGACTCACGTCATTAAAGATGACCACCATTCACCATTTTTTTTAAATCTCTTCCCCTGGTGTTACTTGTTGAATGTGCATGCTAGATTCATGCTGCAGTTGCATTAGGATGATTCTTCCACATGTTTCTGATAGTAAACAGCACAAAATATAACATTTTTAATGGTGCATGTGGCATGCGCGTGGCAAGGGTGTGGCATGGGTGTGGCAAACTTTACAAACTTCAAGACCCCATATCTTGGTTCAGAATTGAAAGAAAATGAAAATAAAAATGTGTATCTTGTTATTTTTGCTAGACAAACCTTATTACTGAAAAATGTGTATGTTTATTAACAAGCACTGCTGCTTTAAAATCAACAAAAGTGCAATTAATTACTTACTACTTATAATATGCTCAGAAAAAAATTAAAACTACCAATAAAATATTTACTGAGTGATAGTCACAAAGGATGGGAGAATGCAAATTAAAAACTCTTTTTAAAACTCTTGAACTTTACATGCAGGACTGAAGTTAGATGCCTGGCTAGGCTTGGCCTAAAAATGTACTTGAATCATGCAGTAGTTCCCACCCCTCAAAAGGCAATGCAAAACAGTGGCTATAGGAATACTGTAACCTGTGGTATTACTAGACCACCTGTACCTGGGGAACTACCCACTTTTCACTAGTAACAGTTTAACACTCCTTTTAAACCTTAGGGAGCTCCTTGTGCTTCACTGAGTACTCAGTCAGAGAAACAGTGTAGGCCCATAGAAGTAGCAGCTGGTGGACCAGCAGTGATACATTGTAAATAGAACAAAACACTTTTCAAATCCAAATCCTACAGGCCACACAATTGCTAAAATGCCACACTTCAACTAAGGTATTTGTAGATCCTGCCCTGATGGCCAAAGCTGTAGCTCTGGTAGCAAACTTTGTACCAAGTTCCAGTTGCAGGGCGAGCCCTGAGAGTGCTAATAGTTCTGGTGTTAATAGATTCCCTGTCAGACTTGGGCTCCTTCTCCTCTCCCTCTGCAGGTACAAATTCTCTCAACCAGTTGTGCTGTTGGGGGGGGCAGCTCAAAGGTGCAAGTCACAGGTGCCTCAGGATGTCAATCAAGCTCTTTGTTTCTGCAGTCATCTGGACCTCTCTAACTTCTCTCTCCTCCTCCTCCTCCTCCTCCTCCTCCTCCTCAGGAGGATGGACCAGCAGGGGTCAAATGCATCACACATTTCTGGACCCTCATGTGGGATGTTAGCAAATGCCTAGCAGTAGCACTACCAGGCTGTCTCCTTGACCATCTGTAGTGCCAGTGCAGACTTTACTCAGTAGTCTCAATGTAGCCTTTAACTCACACAGTGGTACACACTGGCTCTGGTCACTCACAAGTTAGCAGCTGTGTCACCTTTCTTGAGTGGCTTGGTTTTGTATTATTTCACAGGAACAGTCTCTTTTCACCAAGAGGTATCATTTTAACACAATCAGCAAACACAGATCAGGCTCTGTAATCAGGATGGGTTGTAGAAACCTTTAAATCACCTCCTGACAATTGGCTGTAAAGCCCGGGCAGGCTTCACTGAGTTAGCTCTGGCCAGCAGCACAAGCCCTCCTCACTCAGTGAGAGGTCACTGCTGAATGCCTTGTTCTGAATCTGCCCTTAGCATTTCCTTGGGCAAAGGCAGCTTCTGGTTGCAACAACAGGCTTTCAATCACAGGAATTAGTATACAGAATATTTACTCAACACCCTATTGGCTGGTGAGAAGGTTGACAAGCATACAGCACTGTCACTCTCCCAAAATCTAGTGATCATGTGCAATGATCCCTGACCTCTGATTGGTGGTGGCTAAGGTCAGCATTCAGCAAGATGGTGGGTTCCTCAACAGTAATAAACATTGCTTCCCATTTGAGTCTGTTTTCTAGGGCTACTGCCCAGCTTTAACTTGTCATGGACCTACCGGTCATCTAGGCATGACAGTGCTCTACATTCTGGTTTGGCAGTCTGGCAGAACTGGGGCCTTCCTTGCCCTGCTGGAACTTTTATTATCATCCTCCCTCAGCAGAGCATTGTCTCTCTTTAAAGTGGCTGGCAGTCATGCTATATCATGGCACAATGGCACCAAATGCATGGTGCTTCCTTACTCTCCCATAGTATGCCTCCAGGCACCCTGATGCCCTAACTGGTGTCCCTTGGGGCTGGAGCACACTGTTGAAGTCCACTTTGGTGACATGGGTTGCTGCAGTGAAATGCAGTGTTTTTTTGGTGGGCACACTGAATGCTGAAAACAATGTTCAAGCAGCTTGCACATTTGAGCAGGCAGCTGCTCAAACACATGCAAGGAGCTGTACAGTGGTTTGGCATCACCGAGCAGGTGGTGGCTTAGGATTCTTGCTCCTCCAGTCCCCCACCAGATTGCATTTCCAGAGGCTGGGGACCAGAATGAGCAATCAGAACATGGCAATCCAGGGGCAGTAGGAGGCCAACAGCTCGGCTCCTACCACGTGATGTGGGTGGGGTCATAACTTTCTTCAAATTCTCATTTCTTTCATTTTTTCATTCCTTCCGGGACCTTTCCTTGAATCTAATGTTTCACTCTTTATTAGGGCTTCATCAGGGAATTTTGCAGCCCACCTGAGTTTAAATTAAATAATAAATAGTATAAGTGAATGTCAACATGTGCTTATAAGTAAAATCTTGCAAATCAAACTTTTGCCAACGTTAATATGACATACAGTTAGATATGTTATCATTTTCAGATATAGCGCATGCTCACAGAGCTAAAGCAAAATATAGGTGCTTACATTCAAAATGTTCTTTTATTGCTTATTACATCTTCTTGTTTATGGTAATCAATAACATGTTCTGTTTGTAATATAAACAAGTATTTGTCAATGCTGAATGTTTGCAGCTGGTAAGGCATTGCTTTTGTACCAGTTTTTCACATTTTTACCCCACATTTTCAGCATAATCTTTTTATGACCACTCCTTCTGAGCATGACAGCTGTCATTTATAAAACAGTGGCTGAAATGTCATTTTGCACCACAAGTGTTAAAACACATTTTGGGTAGGATTTGAGAAGTGACAGCTGTCACATTCGTGAGGTGTCAAAAAAGGCTACTGTATGTTGAAAAGTTGGGATCAAAATATTGAAAATTACTACAGTTACGAGCATGCGTTGAAAAACTGCAACTTAGACCTATAACTTCATTGTTTTTTCATATTTTTGCCCCAAATGTTCAACATAGCCTTCTTATGCCCCACATAGCCGTCTTATGAGCCCACCTCATGCTCAAGGTTTAAGAACATTTTCAAATCCTGTCCAAAAGGTGGTTTTTGTGCCACAAATGCAAAAACACATTTTGACTAGGATTTGAAAAATGACAGCTGTCACATTCAGGATGAGGTGCTGTGAAGAAATGGCTATGTTGAATATTTGGGGTCAAACTATTTAAAATTACCAAAGTTACGAGCCTGCATTTATAAATTTCAATGTAGGCTCATAACGTTGTTAATATTTTTGCTCCAGATTTTCAATATAGCCTTCTTAAGACTCAACCTCATGAACATGTGCAGAGAAAATTTTCAGCTCTTGCCAGAAAGGTGATTTCGCACAGTGACTGCAAAATCAGCTTTTGTGATGCAACAACACATTTTGGCCAGGATTTGAAAAATGACAGCTATCATATTCATGAGGTGATGTGAAAAAATGGCTATGTTAAAAATTTAGGGTCAAAATATTGAAAATTACCAAAGTTATGAGCCTGTGTTCTCAAATTTCAATGCAGGGTCATAACATTGTTGTTTTTTAATATGCTTACACCACATTTTGAACATTGCCTTCTTATGACCCCACCTCATGAACAAGGGCAGAGAAAATGTTCAACTCCTGCCTGAAAGATGATTTTGTGCAGTGACTGCAAAATCACCTTTGGAACAGATTTGCCTAATTTCTCTGCCATTGTTCATGAGGTGGGTTCCCAAAAAAGGAATGTTGAACATTTGGGGCACAAATATTAAAAAAATGGCCAAGTTATGCCACCAATTTGAAAATCCCATTGAAATACATTGAACTGCATACCTGATTTCCTCAGTTTGTGGTCTGACTTTGAAGAGTGAAGACACATCTGTGGTCCAGAGAGTATTACGGCATTGGACCTCTGGTGGGTAAGTAAGGGCTTGGGGGTATGGGTGGTGGGTGCTGAGTGGGAGGGTTGGGTGGGGGGAATAATGGTGCAACATACATCAATGAGCAGTTTTCATTTTTACAAGGTTTGAAAAAAATGACAAGGGACGTTTTCTTAATTTCACATACATTCTGATACTAGGAGTGGGCACCCCAGTATTGGGCTTGTAGGGGAATGGTGTGTGTGCCCTGGAGGGGAGGGGGAGATCAAGACAAGCGGTAGTGGGGGTGGGCAACACACTCAGCTTTAAAAAAACAAACACACAGACATTTATAAACATGGGAAGGGTGGGAAGGTGAGCAATCCAGAGGCAATGGGGAGAAAGAAGTAGTAGTGAGGGTGGGCACCCCGCTCCACTTACATTTTATAAAAAAAAAAAAAATTATAAAGATGGGAGCATTTATAAAGGTGGGAAGGGCAGGGAGGTAAGCGACCTGCAGTTGAGGGGGAGAAAGAGTGGCTTTTTAGGGGTGTGTCAATTCCGAGACCATTGCAGTTAAAACTGGAAGAGGTTCAGCAATCTAGACCAATGGCAGTGACAGGCTTCTGAGGTTGAAAGCCGATCAGCTGCTTGCTGACTGGCTTCATGCACATCAATGGACCAAAGTCCTACACTGATTGGAGCAGTTTGCTCTTTTGATGTACGGAAATTTTCCACCCAGCAAGCAGTGAGCAGCCTCATAACCACAGTGTGTGTCATTGGTCTAGACTGCCGAGCCCCTTCCAGTTTCAACTGCAATGGACTTGGCAGTGACACACCCCTCAAAAGGCACTCTCTTGTAGCAAGATGTTCACTGTGCACGCACGCATGGGGAATATAAAAATACCTAAATAAATTCATGGCATCAGAAAGAATAGGTAAAGAATCAAAAACAAGTTTTTCTGGAGTTTCCACCTCTCCTTTGTAATAAATGCATTGCTATTACAGTAATAAACAACCTATTTCACTTTTTTATATTTCTATGTTTTACTTTCATTTATTTAGCATGCTAGTAGTGAATGCATTATGTCTGTGAGCACTGACAAACCTCTGCTGTTATTCAAAACATTTGTGGTTCCACTCACTATTTTCATAGCCGTGATTGTGAATTTATATACTACTGGTGTGTTACCTGCACTGAGATCCAGCACTGAAAAGTTACTGTAGTGATGTTTAATAAATTATGCTGTGGATGCACTTCCCTGTAGCTGTGCTCTCTACAAATAGCAGTATAAGATGGCAGATGCTGAAATCATTTTAATATGCTAGGTTATGTCCCCAAGAGAAATGTTAGAGGTTAGCAAGTTCAACCCTGGCTAATACACAGACGGCAGGATTTCCAACTGTGGTGCAGGGCTTGCGTCCTGCCCTGCGTCATGAGACTTAGGTTACATTGGTGTGCTGAACCACAATGCCGCAACTACACTCGATTTTCCATTCCCGAAAATAGTTGCAACACTTTCCATGATTTACAGCAGCTTGTGCCACATATCTGGCACAAGCTCCATGTTGGAGACCACAGGAATTGGCTCAGGCTAGACCACATATATGTGGTCTAAGGACCAGCTGTTGGTGCAAGGGATAGAAAATCATGATTGCCGACAGGGGATTGCCACGAGCTCCATGCAACATATGGTCAGTGCACCAGGGGCCTGCGATGGTCTTTACTGTTTTGAAAATCCAGCCCAGAGACTTTATCACATTTCTTTTACAGTTTTCTTTCTTTTTTTAAATGCTTACAGGGGTGCACCTGGCATGTGACCAAAATCAAAATCAAACCGTTATAATACCAGTGCTCCCCCAAAGCTGCCTGAAAGCCTGCAATTCATTCAAGTCAGCTCAGCTTTCTTAAATGGTTTCATTCCATCATTCTAACATTTAAAGGGGTTCTTGGTCTCATCATTCGGCCAAAGAGAAACAGTTTAAAAGCTGTGCCTTTAGTACATGCTGAAAGTAACTAAGTAGAAAATCAGGGGCCTGATATTCAAAACTTAGCCCCGGGGCAAAATTAGCATTGCCAGGCATACAAAAATAGCCCAGAACCATTTGCATGTTAAATTCAAAGGAATAGCCCAGGGGCTAAATCAGTTGAATATTTATTTATTCATTGAAATCTAGATTACAAATAACTTTGAGCCAAGGCTCTTTTACAAAGGTTCCATGTCAAAAGAGTACAAACATTTTAGGCTAAGCTACATTGGTCTATACATAGGCAAAAGAAAACAACATTAAAAACAGAGATTAAATAACACTCACTGGTTCAGGTGTTGCACCGCAGAAACACAGTAAGGAAACACATAGGTTTGGATAAGTTCAGAGATCTATAAAGCAGTTGGGAAGGAGGGGCTGGGGAGGGCAGCAGCCAAAGAGAAGCTAGAGCAGATTTACAGCATTGTCAAAGAACAAAGAAGAGGGGCGGTGGGTCACAGGGGAAGAAGGAAGTTAGGAGAGGCAGTCACAGGAACTGGAGGATGTGAAATGAAGATGTAGTCTTGATTTGAAAATGCCCAGTGAAGAGGTGGAAGTGATATGAGTCCTGAGGGCATTCATCCAGGTGGGGGCACGGTGTGCAAAGGATCTTTGAACCAGTGATGTGCGGCATTGAGGAACTTGTAGGAGCTGTTGTTCAGACACTCTGGTGTTACGTAGATTAGAGATTGGGCTCAGGAGGACTTGGACACTAGGTGGGGTAATGCCCAAGATAGTTTTTTTTGCCATCAGACAAGTTAGGCATTTAATTCAATTTGCGAGTTGAAGCCATCCTGATTGGGTGTAGAGTTCACATGTATGTGTGAGTCTGTGGGCTGCAGTGAGCAGTCGGCAGGCCTTGTTTAGGGAGGTCGCTATGCACCTAAGGGCAGTAGTAGTGGCAGAGCCATAGACTATGAGGTCATAGTCTACAACGGAGACAACTGAGCTCTGGATGGCCATCTTTAATGCTGCCTAGGTGAGGTGTTGCTTGTTGCGATAGAGAATTCCAATGCATGCATTTACAACTCTGGTGACATTATCGATGTGGGTCCCATATGACAGACAATGGTCAAGAGTGATTCCAAGGTATTTAAAAGATGACACTTGTTTGAAGGTATGACCAGCACTTGTTTTGATATCAAAGGGGTATCACCTGTGTTTGTTTTGCAAGCTGCAGAAGAGCATTGATTTAGTCTTTTTGTGGTTTATGTGAAGTGAACCAGTTTTCAACGGAGGAGAATGCAAGTTGAAGGTTGTGAATTAATGGTTCTGAGTCTTTATGTGGGGTGAAAAGCAAAGCATCATTGGCATAGAGGATAATTTGTTCTGGGCAGGATTGTAGGAGAGAGTTTAGGAAAAGACTGAAAAGTAGGGGGCCCTGTATTGAGCCCTGAGGGATGCCAGAACAGACTGGCTTGGAGTCAGAGAGTTGACCTGAGATTTTTACTCTTTGTGAGTGCTGGTGTAGGTAACTATTGAACCATGCAGTAGAGTCCAGGTAGAGACCGGCATTCAGTAGCTGTCTGGAAAGTAGGCTGTGGTGGACAGTGTCGAATGCCTTGGTCAAGTCAATGAATACGGCTCCAGTTAGATTATCTTTGTCCATAGAGTTGTGAAGGGCTCCAATGAACTCCAGGAGGGCTGTTGAGGTGCTGTGCCCTTGCCTGAAACCATGTTGCTGAGGACATAGGATGTTGTATTTGTCCAAGTAGTCTGAAAGCTGGTCCGCTACAATGCGCTCGGGGGCCTTGGAAAGGGGGGACAGTATAGAGATCGGCAGGTAGTTTCCCAGGATTGACTTGTTGCCACTTTTGAAGACTGGAGTGACAATAGCAGGTTTCCATTTGCTTGGGAATTGACTGAGGTTGAGTGAGAGGTTGAAGATTCTGGTAAGCAGATGCAGCACTTCTTCTAGGGTGAAGGATAGCAGTTTAAGGTCCGGTGAATCTCCACTGGCTCTGGACTTGGAGATAGCCCTTTTTACATATTTGTGGACTTCATCTGCTTTGACTTTTTGAAAGTGGAAAGGTGGATGGCTTGAGAGGGTAGGCAGGGAAGTTGTTTCAGAGGAGTCAGTTTCCGAGAAAAAATCTGGGAGGAGGACACTACTGAGGTCTGTGAAGGCTGCATTGAAGGCGTTTGCTATGACCAGCGGGTCAAGAGTGGTAGTACCATCAATAGTCAGTAAGGTAGGGGAGGATTTGGACTGTTTCCCTGTTATCTCCCTTATATTGTTCCAAAAAGCTCTCCCATTACCCCAAGTGTTGGTGAAGGCTTCTTTGTAGTAGGTGCTCTTTGCCATTCGTATTTGCTTAGTGCAGTTGTAGTGAGATTGTTTGTAAGCTTGAATGTCTAGTTGGGCACCTGTGGCCCTGGTGATTGCCCAAAGGTGGTCCCTTGCTTTTAGTTGGGTTAGTAATCCAGTAGTAAGCCAGGGATTGGATAGTGCCTTGACTTTGCACTTTTTTACTGAGGTGTGTGAGTCACAGGCAGCGTTGAACGAGATGATGAAATGATCAAGGGCCGAGTCTACATCCTGTGCATTGTATATGGGAGACCAATCTTGTTGCCTAAAGCAGGATTTTAGGTTGGTCAGTTTGCCATGGGGTAGGACTCTGCTGGAGACAGTTAAAGGAGGAGGCTTGCGAAAATTATTAGACCAGTTGCAGATGACAGAAGCATGGTCGCTGAGGGAGTCAGAGAGGACAGTGATGTTGTTGATGTGGGTTGGGTGACTGGTAAGGACCCAGTCCAGGAGAGTGCTGGTACCTGACTTGTAGTTCTTCCTAGTTGGGGAGTCGACCATCTGCATGAGCTTAGCTGAGGAGATAGCATCCTTGTAGGTTCCAAAGTCTGGTGCAAGCCAGTTGATGTTGAAATCACCAAGAAGGAGGACCTCGGAGCCAGAAGGTTGGGAACTAACAAAGTCCAAGACAGCTCAGAGACCAGACCCTTGGTTTTTAGGTGGGATGTAGACAGGGACCACAGTGAGCACTTTAATTTGGGCACCAAGGAATAGTTTGATGGGCAGGAATTGCATAGGAGAGTTGGAGGGGGTAGTGGTGACAGGGTGCACAGTGATGTTGTCTTTGACATAAAGTGCACATCCCCGCCCTCTTTTGGTCATCCTATCAAGCCTGTGGATATTATAGCCTTGTAGAGAAATAGCATGGTCAGGAGTATTGGGAGTTAGCCAGGTTTCAACAACAGATATGAGGTCAGGGTTATGCAGTTCAGCAAAGGTTTGAAGGGCAGCGAGCTTAGGTAGTGGGCTGCAGATGTTGAGGGTGGAGATGGTGAGACCCCCTACTGATTTCCCGGTACTGGCTGGGTTGGAGGTGACCGGACCAGGGCTCGGGCGAACACTCCCAGACATCAATAGAAGGAGGAGCAGGAGTTTAAGAGCAATCTTCTGTTGGTTGTGGTATGCGAGGTTTCGCCTCCTTATTTTGCAGGGCCAGATCCAACGCAAGTGCCGTAGATCCCAGTGTAGTGCGATACATAGCAGCAAGGGTCGGTTTGCCCAGGTTCCAGATTCGTGTTTGTCAGCGAGAGGCCAACCCTTGGTGGGGGAGAGCCCTGAGGGAGGGCAAGGTAAGTGGGCCAGAGTGCCATATTGATGGTAGGAGATGATTAGGTAGTAGATATAGTGAGGAGAGGGGTGGCAGGCACCAGGAAGGTAGCTGAGGGTTAGAAGAAAAAAGAAAGAGAACAGAAGCAGGAGCAGGTGCTTTTGGAAAGGCATGGTCAGGGGGAGTAATTAGGGAAGAGATAATGGGGGTGTTAGTGCAAAGAGGCTAGCGGGGGTGAGACCGGTGGGCATTGCAGTGAAGTGTGCACTAGGCAGGGACATATTGCCTAATGGATCCCAAGAACGTGGATGGAGCAGGAGGGTGAACGTAGAGGATAGGAGCTGAGATAGGCAGGGGAGGGACAAGAAGGTAGGTGGGCGGAGCAGGGATCTATTTAATTAAGGCTGGGGGTGGGGGGGCGGGCCTAAAACTTCGGCAGTCTGCAGTGCTATGGAATGGGCACAGAGCCCAGATAGCAGCAACAGGGAGTTGTCCAATGAGGAGGCAGTGGCCTTAGCTGGAGACTAATCGGGTGAAGGAGCGGAGAGCAGTCGGCCAATGGCAGCCGATCACTGCTTCCCCGGCCCAGGTTCTTTCCCTACGTAGCTTGCTGAAGCACTAAGACAGCATGCAGTGGAGGCTAGAGGAGCCGCAGTCGCTCCTCGGGGGACACGGCTGGCCTGTACAGGGCATGAAGAATCTGGCTTGCTGGAGCACTGAGGCGGCATGCGGTGGAGGCTTGAGGAGCCGCAGTCGCACTTCGGGGGGACATGGCTGGCCTGTACAGGCACGGAGAGTCTAGAGAGGGAAACAGAAACAGGCAGAGATTAGTTAAGCAGTGGGAGGACAAAGGACAGTGATGCAGGGCCTAAATCGTAGGGCGGGGAACACCAGAGATAGTTTTAACAGCTATACAAAGGGAAATCGGTACGGGGGAGCAAAGTGGCTAGAACAGGAGAAATCAGTTAACTGAAACCTGGTGCCAACAGGTTGGGGTGGTAGACTGTGGGAGTTACGAAGGGGTGAGAATCAGGAGGCAGAGGAATTTAAAATAATAATAATATAAGTAGGCATGGAGCGAGAGCGAGCAGGAAGAAAGACAGAAACTTAAAACAGCTTTAAAAAACACTACGCACTTTAAATTTCAGTTTGAGAACACCCAAAAATAAGCATTTAACCAATCAGTACTATATGAGAATCGGAATCGGCATTACAATTTAGGCAAGACAACAACAATACACTTAAGGCTAACATTGTAGGGACTGGGGAGTTTAGAAGCAGAGATAAAACAGAAATGCAGAGGTCAGGATGCAGGCATAAAGCTTCAGCAGTCTGCAGTGCTATTGAATCGGTGCAGAGCCCAGATAGCAGCAACAGGGAGTTGTCCAATGAGGAGGCAGTGACCTTAGCTTGAGACCAATCGGGTGAAGGAGCGGAGAGCAGTCGGCCAATGGCAGCCGATCACCGCTTCCCCGGCCCAGGCTCTTTCCTTACCTGGCTTGCTGGATCGCTGAGGCAGCGTGCAGTGGAGGCTAGAGGAGCTGCAGTCGCACTCGGGGGACTATAGCGTATAAACAAAGGCATGCAAACAGAGCTGAGAATGCAGTGCAAAAATAGCACAGCAAATAAGACAGCTCTGAAAATAGCAATCGGGCAGTGCAAACTGCAACAGCAGCCCAGTGCACACTGAGGTGGAGTAAGGCAGAGTTGCAGTAGGAGCCCAATGTGGGTGATAGCAATGAAGTGGTGCACAACAACTGCAAACAACATTGCAGGCCAAATACTGCAGAACCATGCTATGGTTTTGACAGGTTTGCCCAGTGCTAACATGTTTGCCCAGCACTAACATGTTTGTCGGATGCAAACACATTTGCCTGGTGTAAAAGTTTGCTATATTCAAAGCTCCTATGCAAATGAGCCTACTTAGGAAATCTGAGGGCAAACAGCCATATTAGCATCTCATTATGGCCTCCTCTGCAGGTATTACCATGTAGATTGCTTGGCGCTGTTTCATGCTGCACACAGCTCCACCTCTATGGCAGACTGGAACTACAGGCCGGTGATTACAGGCTGGGTTTGCACACAGCTTCACCTGTCTGTCATGCTGGAACAACAGGATGGTAGCTGCAGGCTGGGTTTGGACACAGCAGTACAGACTATTGTGGCCCTGGGGACTAGCACCACAGGAACGGGTAGTTGTGCTGCGTGCCATAGACATTCCTGATAAAGTGTGTATCAGATGGTGCAGTACCATAGTAGCCGGTATTGTGAGGGACACAGCAATGCCTATGGTGTGTCAGGCAACAATGACTGCTGCTGTCTGCACAGTTGCATGCACAGCTGTCAGGTGTATACTGACAGTGGACACCACAGTCATCCTGTCCTGTGACCCACATGCACTGCGCTAGTTACATGGGATTCCCACACTAACATACACATGGCTGGCTGTGTGGGATGGGGAGTCTGGACAGCTGTGCGGTATGTGCCCCGGGGGGGGGGCAGACACATACCATCATACAGGCACACTGATGTCAGGGGAATTCCTGCCACTGGCACATGTGCACTGTGTTGATGGCCCTAGTTGTGTGGCAGCACCTACTATGTGATGAATCCTGTCCACCTGTACACCTTCCCCTAAGCACCCTCCATTCCCCCAGTGCATGTGTATGCTGGAATGTGGTGGTGTACCCTTATGGGGGGACAGGAAGTGTGTGCTGCATGGATGCACCGACAAGCTGTCCACTGGGTGCTGGGGCACCCACAAATGTCTGGCAGTGTTGGGACCAGTGACAGATGATGGCAACAAGGGCAGTGTCATCTGTGTGCAGCAGCATGTCTCTTCCATGGCATATGAAGTGGCCTAGGGTGGTCGCTGGCCCCCCTGCCTCCTCACTGGCTGCAGTTATCAGGTACGCCATTCTGCTGTTGTTGCACAAAGCCTCGTAGCCTGTTTCTGCTGTGTCCACACCCCCATCCTAGGTTTGGCCAGAGTTAAGACTACCTTTTTATAGGCGGTAATTTGCACTGTGCTATATGTCACGCTAATGCACATAGAGTGGCACTATGGCTTTTGAATATACCATTGCACTTGTATGCATGTTCCTGCCCCTCACTTTGCCCTGTGCATACATTATCTTTTAGTGCCGGTGCTAACATATTGCACCAACACTATTTGGCCTTTTGAATATGGCAGTCCGGCACAATTGCGGTGCAATCCCAGTACAAATGGTTTGTGCCGCATGCAAAGTTTTGAATATCTGGCCCCAGGTGTTTTGTGAGTGTCCTTGGTAATCCCTAACATTTATTAGAAACAGATCTCGCAGTATAAAAAAGATCTAAAAACATTACATTGATTTGCATAGTAAAAGTGTCATATACATCTGTGCTGCAGACACTAATCTCTGCAGCTCATTCCTCTTAAAACTGGAAAAGAAACAAACTATCATGCTTACACTTTCCCTCATCAGTTGTTTTAAAAATGTAGTTGCAGATGTCAAAGTCTCTGCCTATTTAGTAAATCTATTCTTTTCAAAGACAGGGGCCAATACTCATCAGGGTGTATCATAGTGCACTGTGTGCCTTCTAGTGTGCTTATACAGGACTGTTGAGGGCAAGAGAGTTATGCATTAGTGGAGCAGGGGTGAGACCAACATTACGCAGCTGTCTGTGCTCCACACTAGCCATCATGTCATTACCATTGCAATAACACAATGCTGTGGGGCAGATGACCTGAAATGCATGTCCTCTAGCTCCAAAACCAGCTTGCTACTCACTCTTAAGGTCCAGGGTGGAAGCCACACTCATGTGGTACTGCGTGGGGTGATGCTGCAGGAGTAAGAAATCCTCAAATCCATCAGCACAAGTTCCAAGTAGCAGCACACTGTAGGGAAAGGGTATTGTGCAGGAGCTCAGCTATGTATCTGAAAAGTGGCTCTCATGTCTGCAGTCACCACCACTGGCTAGTTGATTGGCGCTGAATCACCACTTGGCAAGTGAACACTGCAGTTAAATTATAAATCAACAGATAACTGCAAATTGTAGCTGTAAGCAATACAAAACAGGTTCTCACTACCAGTGGACTCTCCTGGTGCTTCACTTGGCTAAAGCTTCAATGGGGGCCTGTGCACCAGCACAACACCCTTTCCATAGAGTGCACTGCTACTTGGAACTTAAACATAGAAACATAGATGCTGTCAGCAGATAAGGATCTCCTGGCTCACCTAGTCTGCCCTATTTTCTCTACCTACAGTGCCCCCACAGACTTTACTTGGTCTCCGGTTTGCACTACCCTTGCTTATTTCTAAGATCTCCTTGTGTCTATCCCATGCTTTCTTGAATCTTCTAACCATTTTAACCCCCACCACCTCTGCTAGGAGGCTGTTCCAAGCATCCACCACCCTTTTCCAGCAAAAGTACTTCCTCACATTTCCTCTTAGTCTCCTTGTACTCCTCATCCTAAGATAGTGCCTTTCTATTACAGCAAGCATGCTAGAAATCTTCATACTGCTCTCACATCACAGTGGGAAAGCTGGTACATTCGAGTGCATACATGGTATATGACAAAATATGCCTAACTGTATAACAGATCATTTATCCATATCCTCAGCTGAAAGAATAATAAAAAGGCTTTATAGTAATGCTAAAGTCAATAACCTCTGAGATGATACGTAAGTGTGAAGAAGGGGAAAGTGAACAGAGCAGTAGTGGATGGATCAGAAATCCATAAGCACACTGGAGGACTAGAAAGTATGAAACTCACAAAAATAAAAGGTAATAAAAAATATTAGGTAATAAACCCTAAGCTGTGTGGTATATTATTCGGTGCCAGTGTCCTCTTTAGCTAGATACTTAGCAGTATATCATACTAACTCTTGCAAAAGTTTGATGTGCAAGCTTTTTCTTGCAAGAACATATTGACATTCACTTATGCTATTTATTATTTAATTTAAATTCAAGTGGATCACCAAGTTCCCTGATGAAGCCCTAATATAAGGTGAAATGTCAGCATAAGGAAATGGTCCTTAGTTGAAAGAAAAAATGAAATACAGTAAATGAAATTTTGAAGAAACATAAGACTTTGTGCAGGCTGGTTGATTATGTTTGAACTATTTGCTTTGAGTTTGGTCTTCATCAGCCCTGAACAACACATAGATTTTGAAACTTACTTTAATGGAGGAAACCCAGGGGACTACCTTCTTTTTTGTGCTCAGTGGAGAGTACTCAAATGTCAGAGAGGTAACCAAGGTGCCACAGAAATCAGTCTTGGCACCAGTTAATTTAACAACTTCATCTGCGACATCGGGTAGGGATACAGGGTAAGATCTTCATCTTCACTGACTTTGCAAAACTCCGCAGAAGAGAGAATGATGAGGAGGATGTTAAGGCCATGAGGGAGGACCTAGGGAAGCAAGAGAAATGGTCTTAATGATATGTCATGCAAAGAATTGTAAGGTAATGATTTGAACATAGGTGCCAGGAACCGAAGAACAGAATACAGAATGGGAGGTGTAGAGGTTGTAAGAATAATGCAGGAAAATGACCAGGGGGTGATAATTATGGACAGCTTGAAAACATTGGCCCAGTGTGACAGGGCAGTAGGAGAACAAATCTCATGTTGGGATACATAGGAAGGGAGCACAGCAGTAGGAGGAGGAGGAAGGTGATCTGGCCTCTGTACAGAGGCCAATGTTTTCAAGCTGTCCATAATTATCACCCCCTGGTCATTTTCCTCTGAAGGAAAGAATTGTCGAGTACCTAGAGGCCAGAGGGGCACAGGACCCAAGGCAGCATGGATTCACAGCAGGAAGGTCATGCCAGACAAGTCGAATAGATTTCTTAGACTGGGTGACCAAAGTAGTAGATCAGGGAGGGGCTGTGGACATGGCCTACCTAGACTTTAGCAAGGCATTTGACTCAGTCCCACACAAAAGATTAATATACAAGTTAGCCAGTCTGGGAGTGGGTCCCAAGATGATAGCCTGGGTAAAGAATTGGCTGGAGAATAGGACACAGAGGGTAATAGTAAATGGAGTCCACTCTGAAGAAAGGGGGGTTACTAGTGGGGTGCCGCAGGGTTCAGTATTAGGACCGGTCCTCTTCAATGTCTTTGTAAGCGACATTGCAGACGGACTGGAAGGAAAAGTATGTCTCTTTGCAGATGACGCAAAGATCTGCAACAGAGTTGATGCACAAGGTGGGGTGGAAAGGATGAGAAGGGACTTGTCAAGGTTAGAGGAATGGTCAAATGTATGGCAGCTTAGATTTAATGCTAAGAAGTGCAAGGAAATGCACCTGGGAAACAAAAACCCAGGGGAAGAGTACACAATGGGGGGTGAGATACTAACAACAACAAAAATGGAAAGGGACCTGGGGGTAGTCATATCAGATGACTTAAAGGTGGGCAAGCAATGTGAGAGGGCAGTATGAGGCTGGGGGGATACTGGGATGCATAGGGAGAGGCATCACCAGTAGAAAACAGGAAGTTGTTATCCTCTGTACAGACAGCTGGTGAGACCCCATCTGGAGTACTGTGTGCAGTTCTGGAGACCCAATTTCTTCAAGGACATAGACAAGATGGAAGCTGTCCAGAGGAGGGCAACTAAAATGGTGCAGGGTCTGCACCGGAAGACATATGAAGAGAGACTAAAGGAGCTTAATATGTATAGCCTCAAGGAAAGGAGGAGAGGGGGACATGATAGAAACTTTCTAAGTACCTCAAGGGAATCAACAAAGTCCAAAGGGTAGCATCTTTCAAAAGAGGTGTGCAAGAACAAGGGGCACAATTTGAAGATGGGGGCAGCTCAGAGGTAATGTAAGGAAGTATTTTTCACAGACAGGGTTGTGAATGCATGGAACGGCCTTCCGGAGGAGGTTGTGGAGTCAAAAACAGTGACTGAATTCAAGCATGCATGGGACAGCCATAAGGCAATTCTAGGGGGTGGGGGTAGAAAGAAGTAGGCTGCTGGTTAACTAGGATCTGCAGCTTATCCATTAGGTAGCAAAATGGGCAGACTGGGTGGGCCAAGTGGTCCTTATCTGCCATCAAATTCTATGTTTCTATGTTTCTATGTTACAGATCCCTGGTTTAATCCTAGTTGGTTTACTGCATGCAGGTCTGGAGCACACTCTTGCAGAAAGACACGGACAAGGTGGAAGCAGTGTGGAGGTGGGTAACCAAAATGATCCAGGCATAACAAGGGCAGTCCTAGATGGAAAGGCTGGAAGAACTCAGCATGTATACCCAAGAGGCAAGAAGAGAGAGAGGGGATCATATTATAAAGATATTGAAGTACCTTTATGGAATAAACAAGGTGGAAACAGAAAGCAGCACAATGTTTCAACTTTAGAAAATCCAGCCACTTGCATTTATACTGTGATTAGGCTGTGCATGGTAAAAGGGCAGCAATAATTGCTGGACTTTTCCTGCTTTCCCTTTTTAATAGTAGAGAAGATGAGAAAATAAATATGATGCATATGACATTTGCGGGATGGCTTTCATTTTCTGGGTGAGTTAGTACAGCGATAAAACCAATGAGGTGGAAAGACCTTTAGGTTTGACCCTTTCTTTCCTGGGATGGTAAATCATAAAACAGGCTAATCACTGTCAAGTTACTTAAGATGAAGCTATTTACCTGTTTTTATTATAAGAAATGCATCCTATTTGAAAGACTTTAATTTAAAGCACTATCTCCAGTAAAATCAGATATTGTACAGTATATCTGTATGTCTGTCTCTCTAGTATCAAAATAAATCAGTGGGGTAGCTGTTTGTTAAACCGGTATAACCCCCAGACATGATCATGATTTGAATGCATTTATATTTTATTCTGGAGGAGACATACCACACACCCTTAACTCTTTAGTATGATGGGCTGGCCATCTATCTTAGGTATACTCACAACAGCAAACCTCAAGTCTGAAAGTCCTGAACATCTGAGGCATCCAGGATTTGGATTTAATCCTTACTAAGTTACTTATTTGTTTATAATGCCTTTTGTGTATCAAACTGTATCACAAAATGCTTTAGAATGCAGGACAGAAAGTGAATGCAGCTGCCATAAAGACACAGAGACAGGGTAAAGAGACTGCAGATGTACAAGGCAAAGGATGGTTAAGTGACTTGCTCAGGACTAGACAGTGAGTAAGTGGCAATGGTGAGCTTTAAACATGGTCTCCAGGTTTACAGCATTGCACTCTAACTCCAAAAACTAGCTGCCACCTAATTAAAAAAAGTAGAAAGAACAAGGGCCCATGTGCTCAGTTGAAAGGGAAGTGCATACTTAAAACAACTGAAACAAAATGAGCACACGATCGTAGCACTTAAGAGGGTTTTGTAAAATCAAGAAGCAGTCAAAGTTTACATAACACTCATAGGTATTTAATCCAGAGGTAAAAGAGAGCACTCACATAGTTTCCCAGATCTTTGACTCCATAAGGGTACTTTATCAGGGGCTGGGGCTTCAAGTGTAATACAGCATATTTAAATCACTGATTTAAAGGTACAGTGTAAACCTAATTGCATGTCACCAAAACAGAGATTACATATAATTGTCACAATAGCACTACAACAGTAATAAGTGGAACAAGTAATTACAAAAAGTATACAAAGTGACTAAACAAACTAAAATAGTGATTACTGCAAAGTAATATAAATCGGGAATGGGGGACAGCAGTGGTTGAGTACATAGTAAAATAAGAAAGAGAACAGAGTGTGAGGAGATGGGGTGGGAAAAAGACGATGGAAAGGTAAGAAGGGGTGCATAGGCGATTAAATATTCCAAAATCAAACACAAAAAGTGTATGTGTGCGCATCTGAACAGATGATAAGGGTGAATAAAAAGGTACAGAAAGGCATAAGGCAGCTTTGTGCCAAAGCCTGGAATGAAGTGAAGCAGGTGCTACACAATGAATGGGGCTCAAGTTGCAGATACAATGCAGCTGCAACAAGACCAAGAAGTGGACAGTTGATGGGGGATGCCAGTGCAGGTGGGAAGGTGAAGGATTGTTTAGGGTGGGGGAATGGGTGGTGTGGAAAAGGTAGGGCAGGGGAAGATGGTAGAAGGGTAAGATGTGAGAATGAAAAAGAGAAATGAATATAGAGATTGGAGGGTGAAAAAGAAGGCAAGGAAATGGTGAGAAAAAATAATGGGGTGGGAAAAAGCCAGGCAGAGGGGAATGGGGAAAGGAAAATAAAGGTGTCTAGAACAATGTATGGAAGGAAAAAGCTCAATGCTAGGTCAACAAACTTTATACTACATCCATTCTATACCTATCCTATGTTTTTGCTGGGAGTGTCAATTTAGCAGGGATTTTCATCATTTGGTGCCTGCACCCCTGGTCTATAAACCGTTGACTTGCTTTGTCTACTACATAGTGCTGTGCATCTAAGCTCCAGTCAGGAACAGTAACTAAGGAGGGGGGCATGGTTTCAGAGTGCCATTCAAACAGCAGCACTCATGAAGAGGAATTACAATGAGCTGTTCTGCTTCTCCGTAAGGCTCTTGTTTTTTTTTTCCAATTGTTTAACCAGGTGAGACACACTAAGCTGAAAGCTTGTTTACAGGTGCAACCTGGGAGCACAGGGAAGTTAAGTGACTTGCTCAGGGTCACACAGTATGCAGGTGGTGGCTGTGAGATTCAAACCCATGTCTCCAGATTTGCAGTTCAGAGCCTTAAACCACTGCGCTATACTGCCTCCCAGGAGCATCAACTTAGAGGGAATTTTTGTAATCTGGTGTCTGCATCTCTAGCGTGTAAACCACTGACTTACTTTGCCTACCACAGAGTGCTGTGTTTGGCCTCCAACTGGGAGCATGTGTAAAACTAAGGATTAATAAGCACTAAGTTCCTTGATCTTTATTGCTCCAATCAGGAGCTTGTGTTGAAACTGTGCAGGGTCTCTTTATAGTGTTTAAGGGCTTTGACCTAGTGGTCCTGAAGAGCTGAGCTTAAGGGACACACTAAAGGCCAAACTTAAGTGTGATACACTTGGGGCTGAGCTTACGGGTGACACACTAAGGGCTGAGCTTAAGGGTGACATACTTGGGATGACAGCATGGGGCAGAAGTCGGCAGGAGATGCTGCATCCTTGGTGTGCCACCCTTGACCACACTACATTTTTGGTTTAAGTTTTAAGGGTATTTAAATCATAATGGTCAGAGGTAAAGGATAGGCCAACACGGGGAATAGGAGCAACATTCTATATAGCATAGGTATTCAAGGGGAATAACAAACATCAGAAGGGGAAAAACTAGAAATACACTATCGCGGTTAAAGTACATAAGGTACAGGTGGAAAGTAAAGGGCTGGTCAAATCTGGGAATAGTAGCAACACTCCATTTGGGGTAAGTGTACAAGGGACATAACAAATAACGAAAGTGGAAAAACTATTAACACCCTATCAGGGATAAAGGTAAGAATTTCCAAATCGCAGGCAAGTGTAGGAATTGAAAATGCTGTGGCAGTGCAGTGCAATGGCTGTGGGGCAGCAGTTTGCAGAGACTTTCTGGACACTGTGGTACTGCCCATCTGTAGGCAGCTCTCTGGGTTGAGAGAGGAGATTGCTGGACCCTAGGCCAAGTTGCATAGGATGTGGGCAACCTCTTCCCCTACCCAGGGGCCATCAAGTCTGACACCATTTCCTCAGAGAGTGCAGAGGAGGAGGAAATGGACTGTGGTGGGCTCTGGAAGGATGGGGGTGGTGGGTCAGAGGCACATTCCACAACTGATACCACTATGTTAATTCCTATGCCACTCTGGTGGGGGGAGGACTGCTGGGAGGAGGCACCCCATGGTAGGGACTGAGGAAGATGCGGGGGTTCTCAGTAGTGGAAACCCCAAGAAAGGAGGTAGAGGACCCCAGAAGAGGAGGAAGCAATTTCTGCTTGGGGTCTTGATTGTGAGGGGGATAACTCTGGAAATAGAAAGAGGTGGAAAGAGGGAGGTTAGGTGCCTATGTGACACAACAGTCTGGAGGGATATGAAGCAGATCCTGAGGATTGCTAGGGTAGCAGGAAGGGAGGTGGAGCGGGATGTCATTGTCTACTATGAGACCAGTGACCTGGCTAGGGACAAGGCTGGGATAGTGCAGGGGGAGTTCAAGGAGTTAGGGAGAGGTCTTAGGCAGGTAGCACATTCAGTGGCTTTCATACAGATGTTGCCTGTCTATGACAGGGGGGAGTAGAGGGATCTCGACACCAAGACCTGCAACTCATGGTTAAAGGAATGGCGCAGAGAGGAGGGGCTCAGCTGCATTGGGGACAGGGGTTGAACCTGGAAGGATAAGGGACTTTACAGGGGTGATGGCCTGAATTCATCCAGGAGGGGAACTGCAGTCCTTAATGGATGGTTTAAATGTTACTTCAACAAATATTTAAACTAGCCGAGGGAGGTTGCTTAAGAAATCAGGGAGGCAGTAACTGCCCCCCCCCCCCCCCCCACAGTCTAAAGTAGGAAGCAGGGAGAACCTAAGGAGAGAGAAGTACCTCAGGGTGCAAATTAATAAAGGAAGCAGGGTGGGAGAAACAAAGGGGAATGGAAATGGGAGCATTAAAAACAGAGAGGGCAAGGAAGGAGGCCAAAAAGAAAAAAAAGAGGAGTAATTATCAGAGTGGTAATAAAATCTGGAAGGCCATGCATGCAAATGCTAAAAGTCTGGGAACCAAGATTCCAGACCGAGAAGCCATCATGGCAGAGGCCAGTCTGGATATTGTGACCATTACTGACTCACAGTACACCAGAAACCATGACTGGGACATGGCCATACCAGGCTATATTCAGGAAGAACAGGGTGCGGAGAAAAGGAGTGTGTGTGGTGTTTTATGTGAAGAAAGCTTAAAAGTGACTGAAATACAGGGAATACAGAGGGACAACAGAGGTGTGCATGGGGGCGGGTGACCCTGATGCCCCCAGTTAAATACCCTTCAATTTTTTTTTATTTAATTCAGCCAGGAAATGGTTGACTGAAAATTTGCTGTTCAACGTTTTTTGTTATTTTTGTTTTGTGTTTAGGTTTGCCCCACCCCTGCCTGACTCCCAAATCTAGATCCATGACCGCCAACCACAACAGGCACAGCTCAGTCTCCCAGTAGTCCCATCCTGACTGACTGTCTGCAGTGCGGTAACAATTTCAACACAGCTGTGAAAACCCCACCCATCCCTGTAACTGTCATCTAGCTCCACAGTGAGTGAGTAACTTACCAGGGAGGGAGAGGTTGCGTCATAGATGGAGATGCCGCCTGTACTGCTGGGGGGGGGGGAGAAATTGTGCTACTCTGCTCTGCTCATCTCGCCACTGCTGACTCCCAACTCCTCCCATCACCATTATGTTTTGTTTACCAGCAGGCAGCAGTTACAGCTGCAGCACACTTGCTCTGTGGCTCCGAAGTGTTTTGGGGATTGTGCTGTTTTTGTGACTATCTAGGCCAGATGGTCAGTTTGTAACAACACTGTAACTTAGCTGGCAGCTCTTCACTTAATAGCTGTGCTCTGTGGCTCTCACTGTTGCCCGGGGGGGGGGCATGGTTGTGGACTGGACGCTGGACAGGACACTTGTGTGTTTGGAGTGAGAGTGATTCATTTACAACTTGCAGTAAAGCTGCAATCATTTAATAAATTACTAAATGAATGAATGCAGCTTTACTGCAAGTTGTCTCTTATCTAGTGTCGGTGATTGACAATCACCATCCTTGAATGACTGATTTGAATTGATCCATTCCATTGTCAGGACCTTCAGTGGCATGGTAGGCAGTGGCACCCGCAGCAGGGATTTATTTGAACTTGAACTGTGTGTGTTCAGATTTTGGGTGCTTCTGTCCTGCTTATATTAAAACTTAAGCTGCATTAAATAAAAAAAATGCTTGGTTGGGACTGGGAGGGAGTTGGGCCTCTGGTGGCTGAGGCTCCGTGGTTTCAATGCTTAAAGGGACTACTAGACTAGTGTGGAAAAGACTGCACAATTAATCGGTTTATGTTATTAAAGGGACTGAGTCAACTGTCTGAAAGCTACTGCCTACCAACTCAGCTGATTAGTTGATGTAGGCAGCACTTGAGAGGTGGCTAATCAGTGTGCTGTGAGGGTAGGTCACATGACTGTGGAAGTTGTACATCAGGTGACCATACCCCCTTGCTATATGCACAGCAACCATAGGATGTCAAGAGGTGGTCCCTGGCACAGATGTGCTTTTGATTGGTTTGTGACTGAGTGAGCAGTAACTTGACCAATCAGACCTGCTTCTGTTTCAGTGATCTAAAGTGGAACATACAATAACTTTTTACTCAGATGGAGAAGGCGAGCAGGACAGTTGAGTTCTTCTCTGTTCTGTGTGTTTTGGCCTCACGGTCTGGATTTGTTAACTCTTTTCTTAGATGCTTCAAGCAACTGTTACTTTACATGTTCAAACTTCTTAACTTGTGAAAAAAAAATTGAAGGACTTCTGAGTCTGTTGAGTTGAGCAGATCATCTCAAAGACTGCTCCAGAAAAATTTTGAGGTGGGAGAGAGGAGAAGGATAAAATCATTTTGAAATTGTCCTGCTTCTGTCTGCCTGTTCAGTTTTAAAAAGCAAATTAGTGCAAGCAGCCAGGCCAGCCCAGCCCAGCTATTTTTATGTTGATTGCGTGAATGTGCAAAAAACATATTGTGGCAGCTTGCTCCAGAAGCAGGTTGTGGAGGTGTGGTGCTGTTGTGGCCAATGTCCCACTGCCTTTTAAGGCTTGGCCCCTATTCCCCAATGCTGTGGCATGCTGCTGCTGACACTAGTTCAGCTAGAATGCCACAACCTTGAAAAGTTTCAGCTGCTGCAATCAGGTGCCGCCTCGTCATTGCAGCATCATCCGCTGCAATGAGGGAGCGACCCATCATTGCAGGGAGGTCCCTTGCATTCCCCCCATCCAGTTTGCCAACAGGAAGCCCAGGCCCCACAGTCTCTGTTACTGTGTGCCGAGTACCCTGTCCCCATGGCATCATGTCCCCCTCTTCTTTCTTTGCCGACAGTGCCCAATCCCATTGGCATGTTACCCCTATTTCTTGTGTGCTGAGGGTGCCCAATCCCACTTGGCCCAGTGCCCCACCCCAAAACACACACATGGCATGCTGGGAGCCCATCCCAGTGTGCCAGAAGTACCCGTAAAAAGAAAAACCGTCCCACAATGTCTGATTTTTTTACCCCGAAAAGAAGAAAACGGTCCCTCGCTGTCTGCGCCTTCTCCCCAACCCACGCCCACCCACTGCATACCCCACCTCCCCACACACTCCCTCGACCCATACTTACCTCCGGAGCCCGGCGCGCTGATCTTCGGTGGACCAGGAACACGTCTGCACTCTTCAAAGCCGACTGTGAACTGAGGAAATGCCGGTAAGCTGTATAATGGCATAAATAGGGTTTTTTTCAATTTTGGTGCATCTCTCAGGCATTTTTTGGAATATTGGCACCACATTTTCAACATGGGGTTTTTGGGACCCCTCCTTATGAATGCAGCTACTGTCATGGTGTTATTCGGCCCCGAAAAGTGATTTGGGGGACACTGCGCAGAATCACCTTTCGGGACAGATTAATGAAACGACAGTGCCAGTGTTCATGAGGTGGGCTCTCAAAAAGTCTATGTTGCAAATTTGGTGGAAAAAATCCAAAAAATGACTGTTTTCTGAAGCGTCGTTGACAGTTACTACGCCGCTCTGATCTTTGCAAACTTGCAATATTTTCATGCCAGATTTTCAACATTGGCATTTTTCACACCTCCTTATGAACAGTACAGCTGTCATGTTTCCCATCCTGGCCAAAATTTTTTCGCACTTCCGGCGCAGAATAGCGTGGACGCTGTGAGAAATCAGTGTTTGGAACAGATTAAGAAAATGACAATTGGGCCGGCCCGGTGGTGCTGAGGGTTGAGGCACTGGACGCCACACCTCGGTCCACGCCGGCGACCTGGGTTCGGGAGTGGACTCGGGTCATTGGTGGGTCGGCCTGGGGGGAGATAGGCTTGAGCGTCCAACGACAGCTCGCCGTCTCCGGGAAGGGATTCAGCCATGGCCCGATACCTGCATGACCCCGAGCGGAGGCTCGATGAACTGCAAGCTCCACCTGGGAGATGGGAGGCTATTGAGCAGCACGGATGTCAGCGTATGCGTCATGATGTCGGGAAGGGTACTTGCTGCTCGGGAGGGAGAAAATCGTGGAAACAAGCCTGCCACAGCTGGGAAGATGGGGGGACCATGGCCGTGCCCACGATTTGCCTGTGCCCGCCCAGCAGACCACAGACCGATGCAACGTAAGTAATGGGGTTTGACCCCTCACCTCATCCCTGCCTGGGGGGTAATCTGAGGCTCCATGGGGCCTGTGGGTCTGTGTGGGTAGGGTTCTAGGCAGTGGGATGTCCAGTTGTCCCCCCTGAAGGGTCGGAGGTGGCAGGCTGGGAGGAGAAATAAACAGTAATTTCAAAAAAAAAAAAATGACAGTGACACTGCTCATGAGCAGAGGTCCTAAAATGCCTATGTTGAAAATTTTGTGACGATAGTCCATCAAATGACTGTGTTACAAGTGTGCCTTGCGCAGTTCCCACGCACCCTTGTAACTTCGCAGATTTGTAATATTGTCATGCCAGATATTCAACACTGGCATTTTTTCACACCTTCTTATGAACAGTACAGCTGTTATTTTTCGCATCCTGACCGAAATGTGTTTTTGCATTTCCAGCGCAGAATAGCACCGTTGCTTTGGGAAATCAGTGTTCGGGACACATTAAGAAAATAACAGTGACACTGTTTATGAGCAGAGGTCCTAAAATCCCTATGTTGGAAATTTGATGATGAAAGTCCATAAAATGACTGTGTTGCAAGCGTGCGTTGAGCTGTTTCCACGCACCCTTGTTACTTTGCAAATTTGGAATATTTTCATGCCACATTTTCAACACTGGCATTTTTTCACACCTCCTTATGAACAGTACAGCTGTCATTTTTCACATTCTGAACAAAATATGTTTTTGCACTTCTGGCACAGAATAGCATGGTCACTGTGGGAAATCGGTGTTTGGGACAGCTTGAGATCGAGCGAGTGAGGGGGGGGGAGTGACCAAGCTCAACTGACCTCTGTCGGGACTGCTTCAGATTTCTCTGTGGGCAGAAACAGACCCCAGTGCAGACATTAGCCTAGTACAAAAGGGCAGCCTGCAGTCTTGGGAGAAACAGAATGAGAGAGCAAGTGAGGGAGGGGGAGTGAGCGAGCTCAACGGAGCTTTGTCGGGACTGCTGCAGATTTCTTTGTGGGCAGAAAAAGGCGTCAATGCAGGCAGAGGCCCGGTACAAAAGGGCAGCCTGCAGTGGTGGGAGAAACAGAACGAGTGAATGAGAGAGGGGGAGCGAGCGAACTCAACGGAGCTCTATCAGGACTCCTGCAGATTTCTTTGTGGGCAGAAAAAGGTGCCAACACAGGCAGGAGCCCAGTACAAAAGGGCAGCATGCAGCGCCAGGAGAAACGGAACGAGTGAGTGAGAGAGGGGGAGTGAGCAAGCTTGGTGGAGCTCTGTTGGGACTGCTGCGGATTTCTTTGTGGGCAGAAAAAGGTGCCAATGGAGGCAGGAGCCCAGTCCAAAAGGGCAGCCTGCAGTGCCAGGAGAAACAGAAAGAGTGAGTGAGAGAGGGGGAGTGAGCGAGCTCAATGGAGCTGTGTCAGGACTGCTGCAGATTTCTTTCTGGGCAGAAAAAGGTGCCAACGCAGGCAGGAGTCCAGTACAAAAGGGCAGCTTGCAGGACCGGGAGAAACGGAACGAGCGAGTGAGAGAGGGTCAATGAGTGAGGTCAACAGAGCTCTGTCGGGACTGCTGCAGATTTCTTTGTGGGCAGAAAAAGGCACCAATGGAGGTAGGAGCCCAGTACAAAAGGGCAGCCTGCAGCACCAGGAGAAACAGAATGAACGAGTGAGAGAGGGGGAGTGAGTGACCTCAACGGAGCTCTGTCAGGACAGCTGTGAACTCTTTGTGGGCAGAAAAAGGCGTCAATGCAGGCAGAAGCCCAGTACAAAAGGGCAGCCTGCAGCGCCGGGAGAAACAGAATGAGTGAGTGAGAGAGGGGGAGTGAGCGAGCTCAATGGAGCTGTGTCAGGACCACTGCGGATTTCTTTGTGGGCAGAAAAAGGTGCCAATGCAGGCAGGAGCCCAGTACAAAAGGGAAGCCTGCAGCGCTGGGAGAAGCAGAATAAGTGAGTGAGTTCAACGGAGCTCTGGTGGGACTGCTGCAGATTTCTTTGTGGGCAGAAACGGGCATTAGTGCAGGCAGGGGCCCAGTACAAAAGGGCAGCCTGCAATGGCGGGAGAAACAGAATGAGTGAGTGAGAGAGGGGGAGTGAGCAAGCTCAACAGAGCTCTGTCTGGACTGCTGCAGGTTTCTTTGTGGGCAGAAAAAGGCGCCAATAGAAGCAGGAGCCCAGTTTAAAAGGCCAGCCTACAGCACCAGGAGAAACAGAATGAGTGAGTGAGAGAGGGGGAGTGAGCAACCTCAACGGAGCTCTGTCGGGACAGCTGTGAACTTCTTTGTGGGCAGAAAAAGGCGCCAATGCAGGCAGGAGCCCAGTACAAAAGGGCAGCCTGCAGCATCGGGAGAAACAGAATGAGCGAGTGAGAGAGGGGGAGTGAGTGAGCTCAACAGAGCTGTGTCAGGACTGCTGCAGATTTCTTTCTGGGCAGAAAAAGGTACCAACACAGTCAGGAGCCCAGTACAAAAGGGCAGTCTGCAGCATCGGGAGAAACAGAATGAGTGAGTGAGAGGGGGGAGTGAGTGACCTCAATGGAGCTGTGTGAGAACTACTGGGGATTTCTTTGTGGGCAGAAAAAGGTGCCAATGCAAACAGTAGCCCAGTACAAAAGGGCAGCTTGCAGTGTCGGGAGAAATAGAATGAGTGAGTAAGAGAGGGGGAGTGAGCGAGCTCAATGGAGCTCTGCTGGGACTTTTCAGTTGCCCATCCTCCCGCCCAGGTCCTCTGTGGTCCTATATTACAGCAGGGTCTCTGGAGTTGAGACAAGGCAATGATTGGATACTTTAGGATTGCTGTAATAATGCATATTTATTGGTTCTGTTTATTTCTCTAACTGAGCTGAGTAATACTTGGAGTGCAATAAGATTTCTAACTGGGCTAAGTGAAACTATATGAGAGCCGAGAACAAAAAGTATGGTAGCTGAGGGGTGAAAAACGGACAAGGAGGCTTTAGAATTGCTACACTAATACAATATCTAACAGATAAGATTTGAGACTGAATTACCCTGGTCAGCAAGGGGTCAGTAGGGGGACTAGTGGGGGGACAGGAATTTGACTAAATAGGGGCCTAACAGTTGTAGGGTACAGAACCTGGGAGTAAGAGCCCGTAACATAAGATGGGGGCCAAAATGGGGCAGGTGCCACATGTCAATAGGGCAGGTATGTTTGGAAGGGTGGTGGGGTGTACAGGGTGTGGGTGTGCCATGATTCTGGACTGGGCTTGGAGGATGGGGGGGGTGTATGGTCTGTAGATGATTGGCTGGTTGGGGAAGAACTGTGGAGGTTGGGAGGAGTGTAAGTGGCAGGGGCAGATGAGTATGGTAGGCATCCCTCTGAGAGGAATAGGGGATGGGAAAGGGGATGGAGGAAGAATAACTAGGGACTGAAACTGATCCCAGTATCAGAGGCACTAGCAGAAAATAGTAGTAGAAGGAGAGGTTGCCGAGGCGGGCGGGGGGCCTCCTGGTGGGGGAGGAAGAGACCACGAGGAGTACCAGGGGAGAACCAGGGGAGAGAGCAGATGGCTGCGGGTAGGGAGGGACCAGGGGTGGCACGGAGGGGAACACATAGGAGGGGGGAACCGATAGGGGGAGGAGATGTAAGACTGGTATCAACTACAAATAGATTCAAACCTCTGCTATGGGACAGAGAGGGGGAGCAGGAACATACTGAAGGGGGGAGGACAAGCGGGGCTTGAGAGGGATGGCAACAGGTAGGGGAAGAGATAATGAGGATAAAAGGGTAGAAAGGGGCTAGTAAGGAAGGAGGGGTGGTTACTGAAGGAGAGAAGGCTATGGGAAAGGGGAAGGATGGGAGCGGCATCACTATCGGTGTAGAAGGGAATGCAGGCTCTAAATCGACAACAGCGGGGATAGGAGAGGGGTTGGAAATCAGCAGGGGAGGAGGGGTGGTCAACATGGGAAGCCCAGTAGGAAGTAGTCAGGCTGGGAAGTGGTTCAAGGGGGATGGGAGAAATAAGGCAGACAAAAAGGAGTGAGGTGGAAGTAAGGGGTACAGATACAAAAGTCAGAGAAGGTGCAGTTGGTGGGGGTAAGGGACAGGGAAGAATGAATACTTGGGTGGTGGAAGGGGCATTAGAAGGGAAAGGGGGTAAGGGGCAGGGGGTACTTGTCCTGGGGGATTCTATACTGAAATGGGTGAGATGGGACAGAAAGAGGGAAAGGCACAGCCATATTTGGGTTGAAGCTGTCCCCAGGTTTACTGCAGGAGGGGCAGGGCAGGCCTTGCTCAAGCATGAACCACGGGGGAGGAAGAAACCTCATTCACTGTTGCATGTGAGTACAAACAACTTGGTGGGGGATACTGCGGAAATAGTTAGGGGGAGGTTTGAGTTCTTGGGCAGGCAGTGTGAGGTGGTGGGGAAGTTGGTGGCATTCTTGGAGGTACTGCCGGTACCACATGCAAGCATGGAGAGGAAGTGTAGGCTTGAGGAGTTTGAGTGGCTGAGGGATTGGTGTCACATGAAACATTATGGGTTAGTGACTAACTGGGGTAGAGTGGGGGGGGATAGTGACTTGTACACAGGGGAGAGGGTACACTGGAGCAGGAAGAGGAGGGGCGTATTAAAAGCAGCATTGCTGCCAGACTACTGGCACTAAGGGTTGAGGCACTGGACGCCACACCTCGCGCCATGCTGGTGACCCAGGTTCAGATGCAAGCCTGACCTACCAGGGGTTTGCAAGGGAGGGATAGGATTGAGCGTCCGGAGGACTGCTCTTCTATCCTGGGGCAGGATCCAGGGACCCACCACTCCGTAGCAGCACCTGGTGACGACCGTGGGCACTACTACAGTGGTGTAGTAAAGGGTGGCGGACATTGGCATACTGTGCCTAAGTGTCATTGCACGGCCACACTCTGAAAAATGGAGAAAAGTGGAAAATGTGCTGCGGTCAGGCAGTATGAGCTTCCAACCCACCCTGCCTGTCCCGAATGGTGCCTCCTCAACCGGATCCTGCTCTGGTGGGTCTACCTGGGAAGCTCCTCACCACCCCACCATAGGGATAATCCGTGGAGGTGAGCAGGTTGGCCTGATGTCAAGGGCAGGGCTGGGGGGGTCCGTCGGGATGATCAAGTCGACCGTAGCCCACAAATGGTGGGGGGTGGGATGGCCAAAAGACTGAAGTTGGTGGAAAGGTCTGGACAGGGGAACCTGATGAGCTCACCACCCTAGATATAGGTAAAGACAGAGGCGTAGTAACCCTGGAAGGGGGTGGGCAGAGTGGTCTGAGTCTAATACAGAAGGCACCACCACCCAGTAAGGATAAGGAGGAAAAAGGGTGCGGACTACTGGGAGCATGGACACAGGCCAAGGAGGAGAAAAGTGAGGAGAAGGAGGGGTACGGGTGGAAGGTGGTCTGACTACATGGATAGAGAACTGGTTACAGAGAGGGTGCAGAGGGTGGTGGTGGTGGGGTAGCTCTCGGCACCCACAGCAGTGACAAGCGGGGTGCCACAGGGCTCAGTGCTTGGCCCAATGCTATTTAGGCTCTTTATCTCTGATATAGCACACAAAGTGGGTAGCAGGGTTAGTCTGTTCGCACATTATACCAAATCAAAAGCAAATAGTTATAGTAGCAGAGCCCCCACACACACACAAACACACATATACACTCCCGGAAAAGCTGCTTAAAAGCCTGCAATTCATTCAGATCAGTTCCATTTTCTTACTTACTTGGGGTTCAATGCCAACAAGTGTAAAATCATGCACCTAGGGCATAGGAACCCCGATGCTGGGTGTAGGATGGGGGGAGGTACTGATACTCACTAGACATGAAAAGGTCCTTGTGGTTATTATATCAGAGGACCTCAAGATGGCAGTACAGTGTAACAAGGCTATGGGCAGGGCAAATTGGATTCTGGGATGCATAAGGAGTGGCATCTCCAATAGGAGGAGGAGGGATGTTGTGCTACCATTGTATCACTCCCTGGTATACCCCCAGATGGAGTACTGTGTCCAGTTTTAGAGTCCACACTTCAGAAAGGACATAAGGTGGAGGTTTTCCAGAGGAGGGCAACTAAAATGGTTCAGAATTTTCACAGGAATCGCTACAAGGACAGGCTGAAGAATCTCAACATGTACAATCTGGAAGAGAGGAGGACGAGAGGTGACATGATCAAGACCTACAAAGTACCTCACAGGGGTAAAAAGGGTACAGTTGGGGAGTTTACTTCAAATGAGGATGAGCACCCAAACCAAGGGACATACAATGAAGCCGGGGGCATTCAGGATAGATGTGAAGAAATATTTCTTTACTGAAAAGGTGGTAGACTCCTTGAACAGACTGCCAAGAGAAGTGGTGGAAGCTAAAATGGTAGGGGGCATGAAGCATGCATGGGATAAACATAGGAGTATATTAGAAAAAGGGGAAGGGGGGTCAAAGGAGATCAATAGGGCTATGGAAGTGGAGTAGGTTCAAGATCATTGCAGGAAAAATCCATTAAGCAAGCTCATTCACAAGGAGGTCCTGATGGACACAGGCAGAATAAGACATGCAGTAACATATACAGGCATGAGTTACAAGTAGGTAGAGAACACTTGTGCAGACTGGGTGGGCTGAGCGGTCCTTTTCTGCTGGCAAATTCTATGTTTCTATGGCATCATGTGTTAATTCAGGTGCAGTGTTTATTCAAAGTTGGGCCTACCATACATCCAGATGTAAGGTACAGTAAATTACCGAATTAGATGCAGCCCACTTACAGTACAATAAACAGAACCCCAGTGTTTCAAGAAGCCTTTACTCTTCATAAGGCTGCTTAAAGAGCTGGGGTTCTATTTGCAGTGTCCATACCAGTATGCTGATCTTAAAATCGCATCTGAATGAGTACTTGATTCTTCCTCACTCTATTTCTTCCCCACTTTGAAAACTGCTTGTCCTGAGTTAGTTTTGGGCTGGCAGCTCCTCGCCTGTATTGGAAGATGAACAATAAGAGGCACTGAAAGACATCAGACTTCACAGACTGTGAAGGCAGCTGCTCTCGGACAGCCATAAGGAAATTCTGCTGGGGGGTAGGAGGAAGTAAGCTGTTGATCAACTAGAATCTGCATCTTATCCATCAGGTAAGGAAATGGGCAGACAAGATGGGCCAAGCACTTCTTATCTACCTTCAAATTCTATATTTCTATGTTTCTCACCCACCATCTTGGCAAGAAGAAGGCTGCAGCTGGGGCCACTGATGACTGTTCAGGTGTGGGGATGGGGGGACCAAAAGGGGCAGACCTAAGGAGATAAAATCATAATAAAAATTGTGAGACCTTCACCAGCTTTCCAAAATGCTTACCAGTGAAAGAACACTTTATGAAGTTTTTCAAATGGCAACACAAGCTGGTGAGCCCTCTGTCTGCCATCTGACACCAGGCATCAGCCAGCATAAAATTCCTAAAGAAGACAGTGTGGTCATGTGGTTACTGAAATACTGGAGATTACAGATTTATAAGAACAAAAGAATATCACCCAGAAGCTGGCACATATGCCTATAACTGCTGTCTCCTGCTTCTCAGTAATTATATTTATACCCTTGAGGTACTTGAATGTTTCTATCATATCCCCTCTTTCCCTACTCTCTTCCACTGAGTAGATATTGAGGTCCCTTAATTTCTCCTAAGTCTTGTGTTGCAAGCTCTGTACCATCTCATTCACCCTTCTCTGGACCATCTCCAGCCTGTTAATATCCTTACAAAGGTGCGCCCTCCAGAACTGCACACAGTACTCCAAGTGAAGCCTGACCATGGTTTTATATAATGGCATCACTACCTCCCTCCTTATGCGGTGATACCCCTGCCTATGCACCCTAGGATGTCACTGGCCCTCCCAGTTGCCTTACCACTTTGACATTTTCAGGTCATCTGAAATAAGAACCCCCAGGTCCCTTTCCTTCTTTGTGACTGTCAGCAACTCCCTCACCCCCCATCCTGTACCTTTCCCCAGGCTTTCTGTGTCCCAGGTGCATAATTTTGCACTTGTTTGAATTAAACTTCAGTTGCCAGTCCTCAGACCATTTCTCAACCTTCCCCAGGTCCCTCCTCATTTTCTCCACCCCCTCTGGGGTATCCACTGTGTTACAGATCTTGATGTAATCTGCAAACAAGCAGACCTTTCCCTTCAGCCCTTCTGTAATGTCACTAAGGAAGACATTGAACAGGACTGGCCCCACGACCAATCCCTGCGGCACCCCGCTGGTCACCCCCTCTCCCCAGACTGCGCCCCATTTACCAGCACTCTCTGCCTCCTATCTCTTACCCAGTTTCTAACCCACTTTACCATGCTTTCCCCCATGCCCAGCCTACTCAGCTAGTTTATCAGCCTCCTACGTGGGATGGTGTCAAAGGTTTTGCTTACATCAAGGTAAGCATTGTCCACTGCCCCGCTCTGATTTACTTCCTTTGTCACCCAGTCAAAGAGATCAATCAGATTTTTCTGACATGACCTCTACACTGTGAATCCATTTTGCCTACAGTCCTGGCCTCTGATGGCTTCTAGATGCCCCACTATCCTTTCTTTAACCAATGTCTCCATGATCTTCCCCGCTACTGAAGTGAGGCTGACCGGCCTATAGTTCCCTACTGCTGGATTTGTATAGAGGGACCACATGTGTCCTCCTCCAATTCTCTGGTACCACCCCTATGTTGAATGACTCACTGAACATGGCTGCCAGAGGTACTGCTATTTCCCTTCACAGTTCTTTTAATATCCTTGGGTGTATGCCATCTGGTCCCCTCGCTTTGTCCACCATTAATTTATTCACCTTCTGCAGGGTTCTTCTGCCTATGAATGGACTATTATCCACCTCTTCATGTCTTTGCATCTGCTGTGGCCCTTGCCCTTCCCTCTCTTCTGTGAATACTGAACAGAAAGACATAGTGGATGTCTTGGGGGGGGGGCACATGAAAGTTCTTAGGCATGGTGCTTTCACTTCCAAATACCTAAACAGCACATATAAGCAATCAACATTCGGCATTGACAAATGCTTGTTTTTTCAGGCATCCAAGGAGAAGGAGGGGGTTAGTGGGGGCCACTTTCAGGACACAAACATAATCATAGAGGAGGAGGAGGAGGTCAGAGCAGGCACTGCTGGGAGAGAGAGAGAGAGAGAGAGAGAGAGTTCAGGAAACAGAGAAATAATAGGGAGAGAGAAATGTATTCATTTGAAAAAAAAGTAGACTGGCATGCATCTTTCTAGACGGTGCATCAGTCAGTAGCTACCAGCACATGCACAGCCAAGGAGGAAAGATGACAGGCATCCTAGGGGGAAAGAGAGAGAGAGGGGGGAGAGGGGGATAGGGAGAGAAGGAGATGGGGGGGGAGGGAGAAAGGGGAAGGGGGAGGGAGAGAGAAATTAGTTGAGCCATTGGAAAAAAATATACACTGTATATTTATATATTTTAAGTGGGCATGCCCTGCAGTCTATTGTGGTCATGTGTGTATTTGGAATTTTACAGTTACATACCATAAAACAGTTAGCCACACACACTGCAGATTGACCTCTTGCAGCACCCAGCATGGGAGTTTAGCTGGCAGAGAGAAGGGTGACGGTGACCCAGGCATCCTAGAGAGAAAAAGAGATAAATCAGTTGATCCACTGGAAAAATATATATTAGTGGGCTTGCAGTCTAGTGTGTGGCTATGGGTGTGTATTCGGAATTTTATAGTTACATACCATAAAACAGTCAGCTGCACAGCGTAGATAGACCTCTTGCAGCATCCAGCACAGGGCACACAGAAAATTATAAATACCCTAAAAATAGGTGCACAAATACAGACTTACAGTTTACCTAGAAAAAAAAAATATTGACTGAGGTAAAAACACAGTCACATTTCATACAATAACTTGAACAAGGAAGCCCCTCTATAAAATAATAATTGTGTAGTGTTGCATTACAGGAAAAAAATGGACATAAGACAATTTTTCATAGTCAAAGATAATGGTAAGAGTTTTTCAGAGCAGCATCAGAGTAATCCTATGATTAATCATGAGGCATTACAGCATCCATATCCAGTACAAGTCAACATGTAGAACCACAGGCATCACATCTAAGTCAGCAACCACCAATTTTAGAACATTATAGTCTGTATGATTCTAAATGCTATCTAAGCAAACCACTTCCAGTAAACCGTGAACTGTGTGATTTAACAATTAGAAAGGGACCATATAAGCCAGTGTTAACAGAATATAACAAAAAAAAAACATTATGCAGTGCAGGGAAACATTCACAAAGTTTTCAAAAAATGTGGTACAGTGATTATCCATGGCTAGAGTATTCACCCATAACAGACAAAGTTTACTGTTTCTATTATAGATGCTTCAGTACAAATGTTCCATGTTCAGTGGGCCATGTTAGTATGGCTTTCACCACTTTGTGAACACAAGCAAGTGGCTGGAAAGCTGCAAAGGGCACAATACGAGAACATGAAAGTTCTGCAGTCCACAAGCATGCAGTCCTTGCATATGCTAAATTCATGAACTCTGTCCCTATTGCTAGTCAGTTATATGATTAGTTGGCTGCAGCACCTTCAGCTAGAAAGAAAGTAAAAGAAGAAAATAGAAATGCAGCTAAAAGATTGATTGTTATTGTAGTAACACTAGGGAGGTGTGTACAGCTCCAGAGAGGGCATTGTGAACATGCATAATCTCATTACAAAGGACTGTTTTTACAGATAACAGAATTGCTAGCTCACTATGATCATGTGCTAAAGAAACACTTAGAATCTGCTCCTAAAAATATATTTCAAACAGAAGTCAGAATGATATGATACAGGCAGCATATGGACTGCTGTTACATCAGCTTCAGAAAGAGCTCAACAAGGCTCAGTTTATCACAATTATAATGGATGAGAAGAGTGATGTGAGCAGTACTGAGCAAGTCAGTATAGTGATGCTATATGTGGGTAGTAACTGCAAAATCCAGGAACGGTTAGTTGATATTAGACAAACAGAAAAAAACAGATGCTGCAACCTTGTTTAATAATCTTTGGTCAACACTGGATATGTTAAAGAAAGATAAGAACACGAGTATTGTACAATGCTATGATGGAGCAAGCATTATGAGTGATGCAGTGAGTGGCCTGCATGCTCGAGTAACAGATGTACTACCAAAAGTCTTATATTTGCGCTACTTTGCTCATTGTTTGAACATGGTTTTAGTGTCCACAATGACAGAAAACACATATGCAAGGAATTTCTTGAGTACTCTGCAAGCTCTTTACGATTTCATTGAGGGCAGTCCACAGAGACACAGTGTACTTAAGATCCGTTGAGGGTTCAACCCCTATTAAAACAATTAAGAGTCTTAGTGATACCTGGTGGAGTTGTCAAAGTGAAGCTATTAATGCAGTAGATGAAAACTTGGAAGCCATTATGAATGCCTTGGAAGAAATTGAAGAAGCATCCAGAATTCCCAAAGTTTCTTCAAATGTTAGAGGTTTCTTGTTTCAGATTAAAACTTTTGAATTCATTCTTTGTTTAGAAGTTTTGAAAGATATAGTTGGCAAATACCATACTGTCAGTGACTATTTGCAAAAAATTGAATTAGATATCATCTGTGCAATTGAAACAATTGACTTTCTCAAAACCTGGATACAGAGTACTCGAACAGATGAAAAATTTCATGAGTTCTTCTTAAAAGCAGGACAGAACTGTGGAAAACTTGGTATCAACACTGAAACAAGAGTGTCAAGACAAAAGAAAGTGTCAAAACATCTTGATAACAGCTTTGACTGAATATGTTTCAATCTCAAGAGGATAAATTGAGAGGAAAATGTTTACATTGTTCTTGATCATGTTGGGACAGAACTCAAAAAGAGATTTAGCCAGGAGGCTTGTGAAGTTCTTCATCCCATGGGATTACTTTAGAAAAAAAAAAAGCTTCCAGACATAGAAGTAATTGAAGCACTGGCAGATAGGTTTAATGCACCAAGGACTGAGCTTCGCATAGAGGGGGAAATGTTTGTCCATGACTCCTTAGTATGTACAACTGACCCAGACTTTCTGAATGCCTTTTATTTTGAAGGTTGAGCCCAAGTATATCCAGCTATGTTTAAACTTTTGCAAGCCTTAGGTACTTTGCCCATTACTTCTATAAGCTGTGAGTTCACTTTCTCCATAATGGGAATTCTAAAAAACAAATTATGCTCTACCATGAGCAAGCTACGTGTGGTTGCTTGGATGACTGTGTATACAGAACAGAACCTGGCTGATGCTCTGAGTACTGAGGATGTTCTTCATGAATTTGCTGTTACTGGAAATATGCATTTAGACTTTGGTTTGTAATAGCCGTCTCTGTAAAAGTGGCTTCATACCACTCTACACAAGGCAGTCTGTTTTGTGGAGTGAGTCTTCTAATTATTTCTTTTCCCACACCCTCTAAACTCTATGAGAAAAAAAAATAACCCACTACTATAGCTCTGTATCCAGTCCTGGCCTGTCTTCATCTCTCTCTCTCTCTCTCTCTCTCTCTCTCTCTCTCTCTCTCCTGGCTGCTAGCACTCTGTCAAACTCTCTCATGCTCAGACTCAGCTGCTCTGTTGTTGCTGTATTACATGCTGATTCTCTTACTCACTCATACTTGTTTGTTTATTTGTTTGTTTATTTAAGGTAAAAACCATTGAGTATAAACTCATTCACAATGGTAACTTTTACAAAAAATACAAAACATATTCAACACTCAACTCAATAAATACAATCAAACATCAAGCATCAACTTCATAAACATCAATAACAATTACAAGGTTCCTGTATAGAGATCAAATGTTTTCTTAGTTGAGATATAGACAAGGGCCTATCAATCTTTTGTTTGTATTCATAAGGGAGACCATTCCAACATGTCAGAATATAATTATTAAAAGATGTTGGGAGCGCTTTGATTTTGCAAGGGGGGCAACCATATCTGTAACAGCCAAGTTTCTCAAAGTTAATTCAACGTTTCTAAAGGAAATTCTATTCATTAGGTATATAGGGACAAAACCCAGCCCACATTTATAAGCAAACTTGCCCTCAGCTTCTCTGAAGCATCTCCTGATGTGCTGCTGGGGGGTTGTGGATTTACTTCAATAGCGTGTGCTGCCTGACATCTCCAAAAAGTCATGAAAGAAAATGTAACATCCTTATAACATAGTGCTTCATCATGGTGGGCTGTAATGTATCTTGCCTAACTGAAAATTGCAGGAAAATGCTTCAAGATTTTTCAAACATTTCCTGAGAAGGCATGCCCCCAACCCCCCTACCATTGTTAGGATTTTGGGCCCCCCCTTATTCACTGCTCCTGAGTATACCTCTAAGGTACAGACATGCAGTGGGTCACCCTAAAGAAAGGGAATGAAGTCACTGTTCACACTGATGTGATCAACAGACCTCCAACACAGGGGGCAGAGTTGGATAAGGTACTAGTGGAAGCCATTGGCTAGATGACAGAAAAAGGGGAGGTGTTTCTGGTTGGAACTTCAGTGTGCTGCATGTATATTGGAGCCTCCCAGCTGTGGCTTCAACTAGAAGCAGGGACATCCTGGACTCCTGCAGGTGGCATTCCTCAGGCAACTAGTAAGTGAATCCACTCATGTTAGGGCAATACTGGACATGGTACTCATTAATAGGGACAACGTTGCAGAGGTCAAGGTGGAAGGCCACCTGGGGACTAGTGATCACTGTACAGTGTGGTTCAATATAAGGTCGTCTGTGGAATCAAACCACACAACGGCAAGGGTCCTAGACTTCAGGAGGCAGACTGTATGAAGATGGATGAATACCTCAGGGATGACCTGGTGGGGGGATGACTTGAATAGGGTGGAAGAACAGTGAGCAAAGCTAAAAGGGGACCTAGTGAAAGCAAAAAAACTCTGCATCAAACAAGTGAGTAAAAGTAATGGGAAAAAAGAGACCACTATGGGTCTAGAAGAATGTGGCAGAAAAAGTAAAATCTAAAAAGGCAGCATTCAGAAGATGTAAGGAGATGCAGAGGGGGGAAGATAGGGAGGTGTAATATGAGAAAGAGAGAGACCCAGGAAAAGCAGTAGGGAGTATGAAGGCACAAACTGAAGAAAGAACAGCCAAAGCAGCAACAAAAGGGGATAAAATATTTTTTAGGTATGTAAGTTAAACGAGGAAGACAAAAGGAGGGACTGTAAGGTTAAAAATGGATAGGGGAATGTCATAGTGTACTGCAATGACCCCATTATGGTCCTTTCTTTTCCTCCAAGTCTGGGGCAGTCTTGAAGCTGCTAAATAAAAATACCCCACTTACCTTTTGTATCTGTGGTAAGTCTTGTAAAGGAAGCCCCGTTTAGACTCTATGAGTGAAATGCTGCTCGTCGATGCACACGTTCAAGCAGTACCAGCGGTAGCAATTGTATGTATCACTTTTGTGTTTTTTTTTCTTTCTCCCTGTATTTACCAGACAATACTATTGTAGCTTACTGCAAGGTTCTGGTAACTAGGAGAAATAGGTATCCAGAATAGAAGTAAACAGTCCCTGAAGTAAAATGCTACAAAATAGAAGCAAACAAGGTATTTTCTTGTATTTTTAGACATTGGTCTGCTGAAGTGCTTTAGCAGCTAAAAGCACTGTTCTGAATTATTATTTTTTTAAACAAGTCTAGCACGCTGTACCCTGTAGAGTCTATTCAGGTATGAGCAGTAGAAATGATAAACAGTACTAGCGATGCAGGAAAAAGCTGAGACTGTAAAAAGTAGCATGCAGCACTGTAATAGCCCTTAGAATAGCAGCATTGCCTTTAGCCACGGTTTAAACCTGGGGATTTTCTTTTTGAATATTAATTTCCTTTTGGCAAGTTTCTGTGCTGCTATTACTTGGAAATTAGGCCTCAGGCTCCAGTAAGGGATAAACAGGCAGGGAATCCTGTGTTTATAAACACAATAACAGAATGTTACAGGGATGTACTGTTTAGTCCTATACTTTTACTGCTATTTTCAGCATTACCTGTATATTTTATTCTCAAAACACACAACAGAGTTTGTTTGAGAAACAAATACAATTATCGCAAAATGTATGAGGCTGCTAGGATATTTTAAAGCAATACTGTTTGTTTTGTTTCATTTGTTTCTTTGCCATGGATGAAATGAAATGAAATACATTACATTTGTCAGGGGAACCAAGGCTTTTGCTGCTTACCTGAGCTGAGTACTCTCCTCCTTGAACTCGCCAGTGCTTCTAAGTGCCGGTTGGTCCTTTCTCTCCTATAGTTATACTGGCCAGCTCAAGGGGAGGCGCCTACAGCTACAGCTAGACAGTAAACACTTTGATATCTGTATTATTTTTATATCTTTGACTAGTATTAATGTTGTTTGCAAAAAGAAAGCACTCTCATAGTTTCATGTATTAAAAAGATGTTGTATAAAACATAATAAATGTCCTGAATAATTATGGGTGGGGCTTCAGGCAGTCACCTGACCCTTACTAGTATAAATGAAGTGCTCTTAGACTAAGTAGATCAGATGTGTGGTGGAATCAGAGAGCTGCTGGCCTACCATCCTCTAGCTTTTACTAGAGGGATGTTTCTATTTTTTTTTTGTTCTGCTATACTGATGTTTATTGTTTTGTTGAAACCAGTTTGTTTTTCTTTTATTTGACATTCTGCTGCAATAAATCAACTGCTGGGCTTTTGCCTTGCTTTTCAACTGCATCCTGTTGTTGTTGTCCATCGTTTCCCACAAATCCATGACAGGGGAACTGTGCAAAGGTGGAGCAGGAAAAGGCAAACATCCTGAACAAATACTTTTGTTCAGTGTTCACAGTGGAAGGAGAAAGGGTGAGGCCACAAAACAGTAACAGGAACTCTGAAGGGAAGGAAGTGGACACTAGCCCTTTTCCAGAGGAGAAAGTCTTAAAGGGGCTGTTTAATTTGAGCTGCAAATCTGGTGACATCCAGCAGACCAGACCTAGGTTTGAATTCCACAACTTCCCCTTGCATACTGTGTGACCCTGAACAAGTCACTTAACTTCCTTGTGCTCTCAGGTCACACCTGGAAACAAGCTCTGGCTTAGTGTGTCTTTCCTGGTTAAACAATCCCCCCCAATCTAAAAGTAGACAAATCAATGGGATGCTCAGTGAGGTACTGGCTGCACCTCTGACAGTCCTATTTAGCAGCTCACTGGAAACAGGAGTATTTCCAGAGGACTGGAGGAGGGCAGATGTACTCCCACTTCACAAAAGTGGTAGCAGGGGTGAAGCTGGCAATCATCGACCAGTCAACCTGGCATTGATGGTGGGAAAATTAATGGAATCACTTCTGAATGAGATGATAGTGGTATATCTTGAATCTTATGAGTTACAAGACCCAAGACTGCATGGACTCATGGGCGGGAGGTCATGTCAAATGAATCTGACAGATTTCTTTGATTGGGTGACCAAGGAATTAGATCAGGGTAGAGTGGTGGATGTGGCCTACCTAGATTTCAGTAAGGCATTCAACATAGTTTCACTGTGGAAACTATTGTACAAGCTGGGTAGTTTAGGAGTGGGTCCAAAAGTGGTAAACTGGGGAATAAATTGGTTAAGGAATAGGTGACAGAGGGTGGTGGTAAATGGAGTTCACTCTGAGGAGGGGAGGGTGATCAGTGGGGTGCCTCAGGGATTAGTGCTGGAATGGCCCTCTTTAATGTCATTATATGTGACATTGCAGAGGAGCTGGAGGGCAAGGTTTGACTCTTTGCAGATGACAGCAAAAACTGCAATAGGGTAGACTCTCTGGGAAGTGGGTGGGGAGTGGTAGGAAGTATGAGCAGGAACTTGAGAAAATTTGAGGGGTGGTCAAAGGTATGGAAGCTGGGTTGCAATGTGAAAAAGTACAACATAATGCACTTGGGGCACTGAAATCCAGGGGCAGAGTACAAAACAATGGGAGTGTTATTGATGACCGCCAAGCAAGAGGGAGACTGGAGATAATCATCTCTGATGACCTAATGGTGGCCTAGCAGTTGGGAGGGGCTAGTGGGATGCTGGTTTGCATAGGGAGAGGTATTACCAACATAAGGAGGGAGGTGATGCTGCCTCTCTATAGAGTGCTGGTAAGACCTCACCTAGAAAACTGAGTACAGTTCTGGAGACCACATCTCTGGCAGAACGTAGACAGAGTGAAGGTAGTTCAGAAAAAAGCAACTAAAATTGTGTAGGGTCTCAATCAAAAGCCCTATGAGGAGACACTAAAGGAACTCAACATGTATATCCTGAAAGAGAGGAGGGAGAGGGGGGATATGATTGATGCCTATAAATACCTCATGGGGTAAATAATGTACAGGAGGAAAGCATTTTTTAGGAAAAAAAGGTGCTCCGGAACAAGGGGACATGCTCTGAAGTTGGAGGGGTGCAGCTTCAGGAGAGATGCGAGGAAGTACTTCTTCACAGAAGAGTGGTAGATTCCTGGAACAGCTTACTAACCTAGGTGGTGGGTGCAAAAACTGGTGGTGTTCAAGAGTGCATGAGATAGGTATAAAAGAATCTTAATGAAAGGAATGGGGGGAGGGAGAAAGAGCCGGAGATCAAGTAGGGTCTGTGGTGATATTGTAGGTAGGGGAAAATGGGCACACTGGTTGTGCACAGTATTTCTGCTGCTGCACCAGCAGACTGACAATGGAACACATTTTTGATGCAAATTTCCTGGTGTTAATTAGCAGTCAGAGGATAATTAAGGACAGTGTGTGGTTAGCAAATTCATTGTCCTTAATTACCCTCCAATTGCTAATTAACACCAGGAAATCTACATCAAAAACTTGCACCATTGACTATAATGGAGTGTGCAGTTCCATGCCTCCCTCTGTATATGTCAGAGTGTATGCCAGTGCGGGGGAGGGGCAAGCACCAGGAAGGGAAGATATCAGCTGAACGGTCCTTCCGGGCAAAAATATGATTGCCTTCCTCCGGAAAAGGGGCAGAAAAAATAATCAAACAATACTAGGTCTGTATTTCAGATGAGATGTTAAACTGAGGTCCTGTCTGCCTGTTCTGGTGGTTGTTCAGGTGGACGTTAAAGATCCCATGACACTTCTCGATAAGAGTTGGGGAATTTCCCCGGTGTCCAGGCCAAATTTTCTCCTATTCACTAATAATACCACCAACAGCTTAATCTGGTTCTGTAAGTCAGTTTGCATCTGTACACATATTCCCCTTCCCTTTCCCCTGGGTTGCACCTGGAAGCGGCTCAGTGTGCCTCTCCCAGTCACAAGCTTTCAAATAAATAAATAAATCAAACGGGTATGTTTTTACCACTATAAGCTTTCCCAAACAAAGACTTTACTGTAAATATAAAAACATTTAAAACACCTTAATGTAAGGTTGTTAGAATCTTGACAGCCAATCAGAATATAGAATTTCTGGGACCATTTTTGTAATGAAGATAAATGTACTGTATGTGTTTGAATAGAGACCACCCTCAAATATTAGCCACCCTCAAATAATAGTTGCACCATAAAACAAAAGGTTTTAATAGAAGGCACCCTCTAATAAAGACTAGTATACTAGAGATGCCTTCATTTCAAAGAACCAGGCAACTGGTATGGTTTTACATAAGCAACTGCCAGCAGTTGGATGCAGTGCAGCACCACCAGCCCCCAATGCCCAACACACACAGCTGGTCTTAGAAAAAGGTAAGACAAGATTCAATTGAAAGCATACAGTTTAATGTACAATTACATTTCAAAATATACCTTGCAACTACTGAATTCTGAACGTTAGAGGGAAATGTCAGTAGCACGCCATTCCATGCTGGCTTGCCTCTAAACAGACTCTCTCAATTTTCTCTTTTTAAAATATGGCTGCTGTAGTTGCCTGGATGTCTGACTCCCCCTCATCAGTATCACTGTATCAAAGTAGCACAGCAGAAGTTAAATAATTACTGGTATATAATTTGTACCACAATATGAAAGCTTGGCTGAAGACCATGTGGCCTCAAAGCGTCTGGATGTAGTGAACGGCTCAGCATTGCCAATCTACCATTCCAAGTCACCGTAGTATGGTATTTGTTATTGTTCCTAGCAGTTACACTATTGTCAAAGGGGTTTGTGTCCACTGAACTGACAAATGTTTTGTTCTGTGTGGGAGATGGAGCTGGGTAGGGAAATGAGCATTTATAGACATTAACATGCCATGCCACCCAGAGCCATTGAAGTACCACTTTCAGGTCCTATATTTTACCTTTTTTTTTCATTCTCTACTGTGTTGTTATTTTAGAGTGCAGGTAGCAGATGTACCTGCATTGCATTGTCAACTGTGTGTGGTGAGCTAGTCACTGCCAGTCATATTTGCAGACATATTCTGTATATTTTTATATGATTTTGTGTATGTCATCATGCCACAAGAATGCCAGTGTTAATGAAAGGGTCACTGAGAGAGAGAGAGAGAGAGAGAGAGAGAGAGAGAGAGAGAGACTAGATTTTTCAAATGTCTAACCTTCTCTGTGACCTGAGGGGGAAGCATGCTGGGCAGAAAGCCAAATTACTTCAAGGGCTGCTCAACAAGGAAATGCCAAAATCCATTTGCCTGCAATAAACTATGCCTTTCAAGGGAGAGGACTGTCTTGCAAAATTATTTGACATCCCTCTGTGAACTGAAAAACAAGCTGATTAACAGGAAGCTAAGGGTATTTCCCTGGATAACTACTTAAGGGAAGCAGAGGTAATCAAATGTTTCAGGAGATAACCCTTTTAGCTTCAAAGCAGGATCTACTAAGTAACCAGTCTTGACAAGCCGGTGTCAGTTGTATTACCCGTAATATAGTGAGACATCAAAAGACATCTAGGAAAATTGGGTTGTGGGGAAAGTGCAAAAGTGACATTCACTGGCCTAAAAGTTATGACCAGACCAGGGATTTTGACCCACTATATAAGTGATGAGCCAGAGTCATTCTCTCTCATTTTCCTGGAGCATTTCATTTTGGACACTTTCTTGACACACCAGAAGCAAGACTGCTACAGAAAGGACTGAAACCTTTGAAAAACCATTTATCCTTCTGGACTTCAATTCATTATGGACTTAAGGCAGAAATTAGATAACAGTTATGGTGCTTTTTCTTGTACATATCCACTTTTATTTGTGTTATTCTGTGACCAACTTTATGTATCTTTTAGATGTTTAATTATTTAGTAAAAACATTTTTTCCTTTTTTTTTTTTTTTAGGAAAACCTGCCTGAGTGAGATTCCATATATTGTGTGTGTGATTGCACAATGTCTTTTAATAATCTGTGACCAGACTGTTATTGCTAAAGGGGTGCCACCATAAGGAACCAATCGAGCAAGGATCTGTAAGGGAAATCTGGGTAAAGATAGGGAGAATACAAAAGTATCAGGGAAGAGCCTGTAGGGATTTGAACCAGGTTATTGCATGTCCTGTGGGAGAAGACAAAATCAGGGTCACACAGCTACTTCAAAGAGCATGTAACACCTGGATCTTTCCCCTTTGTGTAACAACAAAGGAAGGGTTCTCATTTGGCTATAATACATGAGACTAGTATTGTACCCTTATCCAGAGTTTAAATAGGTATGCTCTGGGACCTCATGGTGGGTGTTCAGTTGTGAACTCAGTGAGCACTTTGGAAGGACACGAGGAGGGTATTCCTGTTCCCCCTGTCATGGATTGCACTTAATGGTGGGCACTGTGAGTTCAGTGGACCTGACCCCCAGGAGTGGGTTTGTGACACTCTGATCTTCACCTACTTTATACTGTTTAAATACTGTACTGTAATAGGATTCCTTAGTGCCTTGGGCGGCTGTTTAAATAAAAGCTGCTTCGAATAATAGCCACCCTTGACTAGAAGCTACAGCAAAAAACAAGAAAAGGAAATAGAAGCTACTGTTACTATCAAAAATATATGGTATTTCTAATCTGGTAAAAAGAGAGAGAGAGAAAGAGTGAGAGACAATATGCTTTTGAAGTAATTACTGCAATCTTTTTCTGTCTCTCTCTCTCTCTCTCTAGTGGATGGGGAACAACTGGGGTCATCTGGTCAGCAGATCAGCCCCCCCAAAAGAAAGACCTAGCAGGAGATCATGATGACACAGTGGTGGGAGGAGAAGGTGCTGAAAGAACTGTGGACACATATGAATGTTGAGACCAAGAAAAAGAAAGAGTGGGCCCAGAGAAAAAAGCAGAAGGAGGGACAACAAATGAGGGACAGACAAAAAAAGAGGGTCCACAAATCATCTCTTGTGTCATCTGCCTTGTCTAATGATACTGAAGAGCTGGAGGCCCCACTGCACAAATGTAGGAGGGGACATTGGGAGGGAGGGAGAAATTTGGCTGGGTAAGCAGCTGGTGGGCATTCCAAGCCAGTCCCATCACTGGATCCCTGACCCACATAACCAGACATTGTTGAGTGACCTCTCAGTCTGGTTGTTGCTGCATTGCAGTGGGACTTTAATGATTTGTGGCAAAGTTTGGAATATGTAGAAGGCATGCTGGATACCATCCTTGCCAGGTTGCAAGGCCTGGGCCAGTAATTGAAATGTTGGCTCATTGAGCCATTTGTGGTGGGTGTTATCTTTCCAGCATATGCCAGGCTCTGAAGTGAACAGCTTGACATCTCAGAAACACCCTGTTACCCAGACCCTCAGTAATAAGTGCAACAAATTACTTATAAAAAGTAATAGTCCCTAGTACCTTTTTTATTTATTTTTGTAGTTTTCAGAAATTATTTGTGTTAATGTAAATGCTTATGTTTTGTCATTTTAAAATATATATTTTTTGATTATTTAATAATGACTCATTTTTTTTCATTCTCATTCCAATGTGTTTTCACTCTGGTATAAAGATGAACAATAAAGGGGGTAGGGGCCAACAGGGTGTTACACTGTTGGTCGTACAGTGCTGGCAAACTGTATTCCCAGTACTGCAGTTGTACCACACATTCACAAAGGATGCACGCCCTCCCTTTAGCAGCATATGGAGTGTATTTCTACTGGCTGATGAAGTCCAAAAAAGATGTCACAAGTTTCTTTTTAAAATCAAAACAGTAACACAGTTTTACAAAGTTTATGGAAAAGCTGTGCTTGTATTCCTCCTGGCTAACACAAACAGTTCCTCAAACAGTAACTCAGTTTTACAGGACTGCTAAAGGTGATGTAACCAATACATGACAAATTTTGGTGCTGCAGAATTATAATTACAGATCCCTAGGCATAAGTCATTGCAGCACAGGATGCAGGACCCCCTTATGAATAAGGCATTTGCAGGAAATATCTCGGAAAGTATAAAAGTTACCAATATAAAACTGACATGAAAGTTGTTCAGGACAAAATTACCTTTCAAATGAAGGTAGTCACTAATCTGAATTCATTAGGTTTTTTTAAATATAGCCATCCAAAAGGTGAAAGTTGTGAAGAAAAAGAAAACATCAGGGAATCAGATGGCCATAGTTTAAAAAATATAATTAGTGCAGCTTAATGAATAGGCTCATTTGAAAGGTTGTTTTGTCCTAAACAACTTTCATACAATGGTTTATGTGTAATTTGTAAACTTTTAAAGAGATTTACATTTGTTTGGCATAACTCCTATTGCACTTATAACAGTCTCATTTCTCTAAAGCACTATGCCACTTTAAGTGAAATAAGACCAGACCTCTTGTCATGCCTAATTTAACAGTAGATCCTGACTTATTAGTACTTCAATTGAATTATTTAGTGCTAACCAGATTGAAACAAGATTATCTGCTTATTGGGGGTCACAACAGATCTTTTCAGGATGGTATCATGTTAAATCTTTTCAGAACAAAAGCAGCAGATTAATTTCAGTAATTATTAGCCAGCAATATCATATGAGATCTATATGTGAAGCTGCAGCTGACCAGATAGGAAGAAGAAGGAAGACAGAGAAGAAAAACAATGGCTGCCTGTAAAACTTCTAGGCATCTATGCTGCAACACTGATTTTTTCATTTATTATGTCCGTTTGGCAACTTCTATTATTAAAACACATTAAATGAATAGTTTACTAAATATTGACCTTGGGATAACTTTTGAATGACTCCTAAATAAGTTTTAAGCCATTCCCTTTATGGGCGATCAAGACCTGTGCAAAAGGTCAAGTGTTATTTTTTCATATTTTTTTTTACAAATTTCCACAGTAAAAGTGTGGAGAAATAGAAAAGTATGTACAACTAATCTCCTATGCATTTTCAACTCAGAGAGTAGTTAATATTTACACAAAATCAAACCCAAGATTTACACAGTTTTGTTCTAAAGTTATTTTATTCTAAATCTTATCGGACTGTTGAGTGTTATTTTTTCATATATTTTTACAAATTTCTGAAGCAAAAGTGTGGAGAAATACAAAAGTATGTACAACTAATCTCCTATGCATTTTGAATGCAGAGAGAAGTTAATATTTGCACAAAATCAAACTCAAAGTTTATACAGTTCTTGTTCTAAATTAATTTTATTCTAAATCTTATTGGACTATTGATGAACTGAGCAAAGAAATGTTTAGATAAAACAAATTGAAGACTCTACATTTGGGAGGTCATTAAAATTGCAAAAGGGCAAATTATGAAACCTTAAATGAACTCACTAAGATCATTCTTCTTAGTGTGTAATTATAATAAATTAAAGCCATTTGAATATAGATCTACAATTATACAACCATTGTGATACATATTTTTAGGATCAGAGGAATGGCGCAAGGCTGGCAAAATCATGGTGATCTCACTGCTTTAATGCTTCAGTGTGCATGGATCAAACCAAAAAGAGCCACAATAAAAGCTTTAATCTTAAAAAAAAAAACTATTATATTTTATTATATTTTATTTAACCTGAAAATACAAAATAGCAATAAGGAAGTAAAACAATCAAGATGAGATTTCAGCATTCTCCAACCATACATTGAAGCCGAGCCATAATAAAGGCTTCTATCTTCTTCAATGCAAATATATTATATTTTTTTATATATTTAATATTCTGTATCTAAGTAGACACTAGAAAAAAATTTTGGGTGTTTGAAAACAGGCAAATTCAATCAGATACAGAAGGAAGTCAAAAGAGAGTATCAGTTGTGGGGGCTAGTAACAAGTTGAGGAGCTCGCTTGACCACTCCAATGGGGGACACCCACTAACACTACTGACCGCTGGTAGGCACTGGTAGCAGAGGAGGAGCTGGGCAAGTGCTGCAAGTAGTCAGTGTAGGAGGAGGAGGAGGAGGAGGAGGAGGAGGAGGCAGATGGCAGGCTGTCTGCCATAGTCTAACTCTTGATTTAAATCCACAGTGGTGCCTGAGTGGCTGTAGCAATCATCTGTGCAGCTGCCCTCCATCTATAGGAATTAAGAGGACTCAGTTTAGTTGTCCTGTTGTGTTCAGGCAGGCTCGAGTTCCATTACAGCAGCAGGTCTGACTGGAGCCCCAGACACCCAACTCTGATACTTGTACAGGACTGACCGCTTGAGAGTGAGGGATCCTCACTGCTTGCAGAGGAAGTTGGAGGAGTTGTGGCTGGTGTTCATTTGTGTGCCAGGGTAGGTGGGGGGGGCTGGCTGGGCTGGGAGTAGCGTCTTTAAGTGTAAGTATTGCATGTGTCTGAACAGTTGTGGATTATATGGGTGTAGGCAGGGGTGTTCAGGGTGTTCAACCTCCCACCCCCAAAATTACCTCAGAAAACTACAAATTCCTGTATTTTATTTTCAGATTGCCTCAGGCTCAGCTGCTAAAAAAACTCAATGTCTCAACAGTCTCCATAGAGGTTGGAACTAGCTGCAACACAATGTGCATGCACAGGACTGTTGATGGCTAGGGGAGATGGAGACATCATCAACAGAGAGAGCAGGAGAAGCCTGATGAGACAGACTAGTGAGCATGCTGCTATTCTGCATCATCTGTACAGCACTAAGCAAGTTGTGGTGTTCTGTTGACTCTCATGGTGGTAGAGTCGGACTGTGTGCTGCTCTTCTCTAGCCTCAGTTGAACAGTGGGAGAACTTGAAATATGGTCTACTAGAGAAAGAACTGACCTGTCCAGTGCCAAGCTGCATGTAATGCGTGGCACATCTTTTTGACTGTGCTGGACACTGGCTGAACTGGTGGTGTGGTCTGAAGAGAAGACAGGAGAGGCTGAGGAAAAATCTGCCCTGGCCTAGTGACCTGTAGTCCTGTCTTGGGAGGGGAGCAACTGGTAAGGCAAGCAAACAGGAGAATAATCAGCAGAAAAGTGGTGAGTGGAGAAAAGAATAAAGATTGATTTGGGGGGGTGACTTCTTTCATTCAGAGAGGTGATGAGGGGTATTGGCACCATCTCCCAGGGCAACCCACTCATTACATCTCAACTCCACTAATGTTCTGCCCAACTAGGAGCTTATCATGCAGAGTGGGAATAGGTGTGGAAAGGCAGATGCCTGACTGACATCTTTGTCTCTGGCTTTTGCAGAGTGCTCCCATGTGCAAAGGTGGAATGGGGTTAGCAGTACTCTCTATATGCAGAGGTGGGATGGTGGTAGAGGAGGAGGAGTGATGAAAATGTGTGGAGGTGTCCCCATGTGTAGGAGTGGTGTAGATGGGGAGCAATGCTCCCCATGTAGGGGCTGTGGGATGAAGGGTGGAGTGGCCCCCATGTACAGAGCTGATATGAAGTGGGAGGAAAGCTCCCCATGTGTGGAGGTTGAATTGAGGGAAGGAGTGCTCCCTATGTGCAGGATGTGGGATGCAGTGGGAGAAGTGTTCTCCATGCGGTTCAGGTGAAATGTAATGGGAAAAGCACTGGAGGGATTAGGAGATGAGTGCTCACAGTGTATGGAGGTGGGATGGAGGTGGAGCAAGGATACCTATATGTGGAGAGGGAATGGAGGAAAGAGTGCTTTCCATGTTCAAGTTCAAATTTATTATGAAGGGTTAAAATCTATTGAGCATGCTCATTTGCAAGGAGGTCCCTTGTACAAGCAATGATAAAGACAAACATGGTGTGTGAAATACAAAAAGTAAGGACACATAATATAAATTAAAATAAAGCATTTTTTTTTGCATTAGTATAAACAGTATGTACAGTGTTACATTCAACAAGGATTGAGACCAAATATGATTACATGGACAATATTGCCCTCCTTCTCTCCCATCCAAAGCTAGTTCTACTTTTATAGGCACAGGATTTGACTAACAACAGGAACTTCCTGTTTGGGAACAGGAAGTGAGTGATCACAGAGCCACCAAAGACCCACCATCCTAGAAGGGCTAGAGTAGCTCTACGGACCCCTCTAGCTGCTGGAGGTCTGCCTCTGAGCAAGTAAGGGGTCTACTGAGAAATATAGGATATTCTTGTCTCAGAACAGGACAATCAGGAGCTTAAAGGGCACACAGGCAGAAAGTAAGGAGAGAGAGAAAAAAAACAGAGGAAAGAGTAAGGATTGCAAACAGTTAAGGGGCCAGAAATAAGACATGATGGGAGTGGTGCAGTGCAGTGGCTGTGGAGCAGCAGTCTTCCGGGAGACATTCTGGAGGATGTGGTGTTGTCCCATCTGCAAGCACCTCTGTGGACTGATGGAGGAGGTTGCTCATCTCCAGGCTGAGTTGGCCAGGATTTGTGGGACCTCCTCTTCCATCCAGGGACCACCAGTGCCACTGCTGTTGCCTCAGAGGTTGCCAAGAAAGAGGAGCAGTTGGACTACAGTGGGCTCAAGGAGGGTGAGAGTGGTGGAACAGAGGCACATCCCTCCAGTTGTACCTCTCCAAAATTCCTATGCCATTCTGGCAAAGTGTGGTTCCTCTATGGAAGCACCCGCAGTGGAGGCCAAGGAGGATGCTGGGAACCTCCACAAAGGAAGAAGAAGAAGAATAAGAATCAGTATTTATATAGCACTTTTCATACATCCAAAGCGCTTTACAAGCAATGCTAGACTGGTAGTGAAGTGACTGAATGTGTGGGGGCGGCCATATCGCACATCATCACCCACACACAGCCTGGATAATTGCATGAACTGGTTTATGGGAAGGGGAATGTTGGCCAGGACACCGGGAATGTTCCCTACTCTTTGCAAAGAGTGCCCTGGGTTCTTTTACTTCCACCTGGACACCCACCAGGACAACACCAGGATGGGTAGAAGGGACCTCGGTTTAACGTCTCATCCGAAGGACGGCACACCCCAGCAGTACAGCACCCCCCAATACTGCACTCAGATGCCAGCGATTTTTAGGTGCAAGTCCAATCCCGGTGTGGGACGAGAACCCACAACCTTCTGGTCCAGAGGCGGATGTGCTACCAACTGAGCCACGCTGACACAAAGGAGACCCACAGGAGGGTGGCAGGGGACACCGCAGGGGAAGGAAACAACTCCTGGTGGGGGACTCCATTGTTAGGAAGGTAGACCTGGTGGAGGAAGGGGAGCGGGAGGTAAGGTGCCTGCCTGGCACCATGGCTTGGAGGGACAGGGAGCGAATCCTCAGGATTGCCGGAGCAGCTGCACAGGGAAGGGAGCTGGATGTCATTGTCCACCTAGGGACAAATGACTTGGCTAAGAAAGGGATTAGAGCAGTGCAGGAAGAGTTTGTGGAATTGGGGAGGGGCCTTAGACAAGTAGCACGCACGGTAACCTTCTCGGAGGTGCTGCCCATCTATGGTGTAGGAGAGGCTAGGGTGTTCTGCACCATGGGATTCAGTCAGTGGTTGAAAAACTGGTGTGGAGCTCAGGGATTTGGCTTTATTGGGGATTGGGGGTCCACCTGGAGTGATGCAAACCTATACTGGCATGATGGGCTGCATCTGTCCAGGAGGGGAACCAGGATAGTAGGTGATAGGTTTAAATGCTTCATTGGCAAGCATTTAAACTAGCCAAGGGGAGAGGCACTGGAAAGGAGCAGTGAAATCCTAGCCCACCCAAAAAAATCACAGTAGTAAGTGCGGTAAACACCAACATAGAGATGTCGATAGGGAGAAGGGCAGGGGTAAATGGAGAAAGTGACAAAGGCAAGAAGGACAGAGATGGGGCAAAAAGGAGTAAGGCCATCAGGAAATGGAGGGTAATGAGTACCAATGCCCGTAATCTGGGCAACAAGCTCCCTGAGCTGGTGGCCTTGATGGAAGAGGGATGCCTGGATATCATAGCAGTCACAGAAACATGGTACACAGAAAACCATGACTGGGATGTTAACATACCAGGGTACATAACCTATAGGAGAGACAGGCAGGGGAGAAGAGGGGGAGGAGTAGCTCTCTATGTAAAGGAAGGGATAAAAGCAACTGAACAAAAGAGTAAACAGGGAGGAGAGGAGGCACTGTGGGTCACCTTGGAGACTGGAAAGGGCACCACAATCCGCACAGGGGTTGTGTACAGACCCCATGTCAGGAGGAGGAGGAATGGACAAGGATATAATAGAAGGCATTCTTAGAATGGCAGAGAAAGGGGAATACTGTTGATGGGAGACCTGAATATGCCACATGTTAACTGGAGCACATTTGCTGCAGTCACATCCAAGAGCAGGGCCATTCTTGATGCCCTACAGGTGGCAGACCTCAGACAGCTAGTTTCGAACACACTCATGAGGGAGCAATCTTAAACCTCATACTCTCAAACGGGGGCAGTGAGAGGATCTCAGATCTAGAAGTGGGTTGCCATCTGGGAACAAGTGACCATCAAACAGTGTGGTTCACGTTAAACTCAGATACAGAGTCAAGCCATACAAAAGTGAGAGTACTGGACTTCAGGAGGGCTGACTTTGGCAAGATGGGAAAGTGCCTCAGAAAAGCACTAGCAAACAGGCTGGAAGGAGGTGTGGAGCAACAATGGGGAATCATCAAAACTGCCATCACAGAGGCAACAAGCCTTTGTGTGAAGCAAATAAACAAATCAAAATGAAAGAAAAAACCACAATGGTTCTCAAAAGAGGTGGCTGTGAAAGTCAGGAAGAAAAAGATAGCATTCCGGAAGTATAAGGAAGAAGGGAGGGAAGTCAGAATAGCAAAGGCCCAAACTGAGGAAAAGATAGCCAACTCGGTTAAGAAGCGGGATAAAACCTTTTATATGTAACCCCTAGATGGCGCTATCCCAGGGGCTACTACCCCTGCCTGATTTGCCACTAACAGGTTGAGGGGCCTGGATCCAATGGCGGGTGCCTCGACCCAGAGGTCAGGGTTTGCAATAGTTAAACTTACTTGGTCACAGCCCTCTGGGACACTGCAACCCCTTCTTCCCACTAGTGGCCCACACAATATATCAGAATTACCTTCACAGTATACACCTACCCCCAGGGTGGTTCAGGCACTGGGACCTCCTGTAAAATAAGATACAGTGCAACAATCACAGTACAATACTTTAACATAGACAAATACCTCAGGCAGTATAACTTTGCTGAAACAAGCAGCTCTGATTTATTTAGGGGATATAACAAGGACAGGGGAAATCAGGTTAATTAGCTTATCACTTTACTATCTACCTATGGCTCTGTGCACAGGCCTATCCCTACCAGTTACTGTCCCTGGGTACCCAAGCCCTAGTGGCTAGTTCAAACCGTGGCAGCTGGTAGGGACCCTTTCACACAGTGAAAAGAAAAATTAGTTTAAACAGTCAGCAGTACAGTGATTCCATTTGGATTTAATGTGGCAATTCAACAGGGAGCGACCCTGAATTTGTACTCACGACCTCCAAACATGATAGGGTCCTTTGATGTCAGCAGGGCTACTCTTGAGCTCCACGAGACTCTTCACACATTTATATGGTAAAAAAGAAAGTACTATACCAGGCAGGCTGCTTCTCTATCCCGATCGCAATTACTGCATAATACCCGGGAGAACACACAGCAGATTCAGTTCCTGACAGACAGAGTGCAATTCAGCAATTTCTCCAGTCTTCTACAGGGTGAGCCTGGTTTCTACTCTTCAGATATCCTTTGATTCTCTTCACAGGACGGATTCAGTCCTAACAAGCAGTTACACAAGATGCAGACCGGAACTCTGGGCCTTACACACGTTTCCCGACTAAAACTGCACACTGAAAAAGCACAGGGCTCCTTCCTTCTTCACTACCAGAGCTAAACTGCAATTCCAACAGACAAAACGGGCACTTCCTTTGAGTTCCTCCCAGTTCTTGACTGGATTGGCTGTCACCTCACATAGACTGCTCCTGTTGGTCCAAAAAGGCTCAAGTCTAAACTACATCTCCCAGAGTCACTGCCCATACAATCCTCTTGTGGCTGGCTCAGATTATGAGTCCAAGTTCTGATTTGTCCAAGGCACCATTTTAGAGCTAGCTTACCCCACACTGATTGGTCCAGTTCAGCAGTTCAAAACCAGAATGGGGAACTAGGCAGACACTGTTCTGACTGCAAAGAAAGCAGGTTAGACAAACTGTAATTTCATTATTACTCTAAATGGTTTCTGGCAAACAGTTACATCTTTCAGATAGGTTCCCTTTGCACTCCTAGTGACTGCAAAAATGGAGTGAATTGACAGCAGCTTGAGTGGTACTCAATCAAAGAAACACACAGTCCCCACATACAACTAATTATGTCTGCAAGCAGACAGCTCTTAAAGAGACAGTACCAGAGGTTCTAAAACACTCACTGATAAATGGCTTAAACGCCAAACACCATTCAGGCTTGGAGCATTCAAGCAAGCTCCTGGAAGTCTTTGGGAATCCCCATTTGCAGGGGGTTACATAGGTCACATCAGCCAACATAGAAAGACAAAGGAGAGGATAGTGAGGCTGAATAGAAAGAACGCGGGTGGGCAGAGGGGACAGTGAAAGCAGGGATACTGTATGAATATTTCTGCTCAGTATTCACAAAAGAGGAGGGAAGTGCCTAATCCAATTGACAGAAGCACCTTGATAGGGGGTCGATCCCATTCCTTTCACAGAAGAAAGGGTTCAGCAAGAACTCCTAAAACTGAAGGTGGACAAAGCAATGGGTCCTGATGGAATTCACCCCAGAATTCTAAAAGAATTAAGGGGAAACTAGTGAAACCACTGGCTACTCTTTTAATAAATCATGGGAGATGATGGTGGTACCCGAGGACTGGAGGAAGGTGGATGTGATTCCCCTTCACAAAGTGGGACCAAGACAGAGGCAGGAAACTACAGACCTGTCAGTTTGACCTCTGTGGTAGGGAAAGTGATGGAGTCACTTCTGAAAGAAAGAATAGTTGAGTACCTAGAGGCCAGTGGGGCACAGGACCCAAGGCAGCATGGGTTCACAGCGGAAAGGTCACGTCAGACGAATCTAATAGATTTCTTTGACTGGGTGACCAAAGTAGTAGACCAGGGAGGGGCTGTGGACATGGCCTACCTAGACTTTAGCAAGGCATTTGACACAGTCCCACACAAAAGATTAATAGACAAATTAACCACCCTGGGAGTGGGTCCCAGTGGTAGCCTGCAAAACATTGGCTGGACAACAGGACACAGAAGGTAATTGTAAATGGAGTCCACTCTGAAGAAAGAGGGGTTGCTAGTGGGTACCGTAGTGTTCAGTATTGGGTCCAGTGCTTTTTAATGTCTTCATAAGTGACATTGCAGAGGGACTGGAAGGAAAAGTATGCCTCTTTGCAGATGACACAAAGATCTGCAACAGGGTTGATACACAAGGAGGCGTGGAAAGGATGAGAAGGGACTTGGCAAGGTTGGAGGAATGGTCAGAAGTATGGCAGCTAGGATTCAATGCAAAGAAGTGCAAAATAATGCACCTAGGAAACAAGAACCCAGGGGAAGAATACACAATGGGGGGGGTAGTAACAACAACAAAAAAGGAAAGGGACCTGGAGGTAATCATAACAGATGACCTTAAGGTTAGCAAGCAATGTGAGAAGGCAGTAGGCTGGGCTGGGGGTATACTGGGATGCATAGGGAGAGGCATCAGCAGCAGAAAACAGGAAGTTGTTATCCCTCTGCACAGACAGTTGGTGAGACCCCATCTAGAGTACTGTGTCCAGTTCTGGAGACCCCATCTCCGCAATGACATAGACAGAATAGAGGCAGTCCAGAGGAGGGCAACTAAAGTGGTGCAGGGTCTGCAAGAGAAGCCATATGAGGAGAGACTAAAGGAGCTTAATATGTATACCCTTGAGGAAAGAAGGGAGAGGGGGGACATGATAGAAACTTTTAAGTACCTCAGTGGAATCAACAAAGTCCAAGAGGGTAGCATCTTTCAGAAAAAGAGACGTGCAAGAACAAGGGGACACAATTTAAAGATAGAGGGGGGGCAGTTCAGGGACAATGTGAGGAAGTATTATTTCACAGAGAGGAGGTTGTGGGGTCTAAAACTGTGGGAGAATTCAAGAATGCATGGGACAGACATAAGGCAATTCTTGTCGGGGTAGGAAGAAATAGGCTGTTGGTTAACTAGGATCTGCGGCCTATCCTGTAGGTAGGGAAATGGGCAGACTAGATGGGCCAAGCGGTCCTTATCTGCTGTCAAAGTCCATGTTTCTATGTTTCTATGTTTCTATAAGACACTATGTCCACCATATGCAAGAGCGCTGGAGAAGGAGAATTGCTCCCCATATGCAAAGCAGGCATAGAGGGAGACGAGTGCTCTCTATGTGCAAGTGTATAATGGAGGGGGAGGTGTGCTTCCCATTTGTGGAGGTGGAATGAGGAGGGGGACAGTCACTTAATGGCCACCATCCTAGACCCCTCTCCAGCTTGTTCGTGAAACTTTTTGGAATGGGAACAGTTTATGATGGGGCAGATGTGCAATCCACATCTTATCTCTGGCTGCTGTAAAGTATTGGGGTGATAGGTGGGGGGTGCATGAGGGGGCTCCAGTCACTCAGGAGCACCCACTGTATCCTACCCCCCAACCCACCCAGCAGAGTGGGAACAGTTGTGGAAGGGCAGATACTAGATCCACATTTTTATATCTCAGTACCTCAGAGTGCTTTCCATGGGTAGAGCATGTTAGGTGGGACAGCATCTGGCTGAAGCAGTGTTCTGCAAGTGTAGAGGTGTGGCATAGGGTGAGGAAGTTCCAGTCACCCAAAGCCCACTCCAAGCTTCATGCTAGCTCTGGTGGAGCAGGGACGGGTATGAAGGGGCAGATGTGCAACTTGTATGTCTATCCCTGGCTGCTGAAGGGTGCTACCCTTGTGTGGAGGTGGGATGGGGGGATGGGGCATCATTTTCCCAGAGCTACCTGCCTGGAGCCTACTGAATGCCAGTGCCAGCTTTCATGAAACTTGGATGGGTGAAGATGGACAGATGTGTGAACCACATCTGTCATTGGCTCCTGCAGAGTGCTCCTAACATGCAGGAAGTGGAATGGAAGGAGAAAATGCTTCACATGTGCAGAAATGCAGAAAGATGAGTTGGGTGCCAATGGTCTCAGGCTACCCAGTGGATCTGAACCGCAGCACCATTTTCACTCACCTGCACCCACCAGGCTAGATAGAAACAGGTGTGGCATGGCAAATGTGCAACTCAATTTCTGTCTTTGACTGGGGCAGCCAATGTGCAGTGGTGCCATGGTTGTGGAGGGGACACCAATCATCAACTTCTGCCAGGCCACAGTCCACTATTTACCTTGGGCTGCCCACCTGGAGGTCACCTTGTTACTGTGCCAACTTGTATGGTGTGGGATGGGTGTGAAGGGGAAGATGTGTACCCTACATCAGTCTGTAGCTACTGCAGATTGTTCCATATGTGCTGATGTGAGCTGAAGCTGTAGGGGGCAGCAACTACCCAGTAGTGCCCATCCAATGCCCACCCTACTCTGTGCTAGCCAATGTGAAGAGGCAGATTTGTGACTCAAATATTTGTCTCTGGCTCTGTCTGGGTGCTCCTTTTGTGCAGTGGTGGAATAGATGCACCAAGTTTGTTTTACACTGTGTCGCTCCTATTCTCTCACTCTAATGTCTGCTCCCCTACAGTGAAAGAAAAATGCTGCCGCGCTGCTTTTTGTCCTGGTCATGGCACTCTTGCTGCCACTATCTCTGCCTCTCTGTATGTGCTGTCTGCTTCCACTAAGCTTCAGAAAGACAAACAGAGAGTCAGACCAACAGCAAGGTGCTGGAAGAGTGAGCAAAAATAAAATGGATTTAAACTGAGCTCGGGTGCACACTGTACTCCACTTCTCTGTTTGGGGTGGAAGGCTGACACCATCTCTGACTGGAACAGATTGGACCTGCACATATATGCCACACTGGAAGTGACTCTCACTGTTTCTGTTTCTCTCTCTCTCAAGGGGTGGGTGGTGGGAGTAGACACTGCTAGGGGACAGGCCACGCACTTTTTTTTTGTGATTATTTATGCTCCTACCCTCACAGCCCTATCATTCTGGGGGAGCCCAAGCCTTGTCACCTCAGCATCCACCAGCCAGCACAGTAGTGGCCCCAGGGCTTACCCTCCTGGTCGGGTCGGAGAGGGGTCCTTCCCCTCTGAGACTGGATCATGTGTTCCTGTGCTGTGGCTGGCTGGGTGTGAGGCCTTCGAGTTCCCCCTTCATCCTCTGCAGGCAATTTTCCTGGTATTCCTTGTTGCCAGGGTGGCACATGCAATGATACCTGTGACAGCGGTGTACACACTCCCATGTGCGCCGCCATCAAGCATCTGTTCCTCTCCCGACCCCCGCCATCTTGTGGCATCAGTGCACCAGCCCCCAGCCACTGCTAGGGGCTAGACTAGCACTGACTTCTGAACCCACCCTCCCTGGAGAGCTGTCCTCTGGATGCTCAATGCTTCTCCACCCTGCCGACCCCGAGTGTCCCGCGCTCTTTCCCGAACATGGGTCGCCAGCATGTTGTGAGGTGTGGCATCCACAGGCCATGCATTTGAAAGAATGTTCAGGTGCAGGTCTGGGAGCCACCGGTCATCATGGTTATGGTCACTACATTGCACTGCCCCCAATTTCACACTGCCAAAGTGGTGCTGCAATAGTGACAGCCTGTCACCTGGTGATCACTCTCACTCCACTTACTCGCCACATCTCAGTATGTTGCTGTCACTGTTTGGGGGCTCTCTCTCTGCTCTGTCCCTGACACTGATGCCACTCACCACCTCTTTTGATCCTGTGCTCTGCCTCTCCTTCTTGGTGTCTGTCCCTGCAGCCCCTGTCTCTCTCCCCCCACTGTCCAGGGTTAAGCTGCAGTTCTGCAGACAATGCTGCCTCACTTCTCAGCACTCTCGCTCCTTGTACTGTGCAGCAGGGTGGAGGGCACACCAAATCAGCATGGACACTAGGAGATCCACGGGGCGGGTCAGTGGGTGCCATCACAGAGAGCAATGCTTAGGCTGGGCTTTGTGGCACACATGATGCACTGGAGAGAGAGAGAGAGAGAGAGAGAGAGAGAGAGAGAGAGAGAGAGAGAGAGAGAGAGAGAGAGAGAGAGAGAGGAGCTCAGGGACAAGAACATGCATTCATTCACACAGAGTCACAAACAAGTTCAACGCGGATGTCTGTCTGGGGAAGGATAAATAATATTTATTTGTTCTTTACTCCTAGGACTGTTTAGTGCTTATGGCACAGAGAGTATGGGTGCAGTGTATGGCTGGGTACCCAGACATCTGCTGGGTGGGTGGGGAGACAAGCAAAAAGATCAGTAAGGGCATGAATGAAAGGAATGAAGCTCTCTCATTTGAGCACCTTATTTCTTTTGACTAGAGAGCGGATTCCAGCTGTGAAACTGTGACTAGTGTCACAGACTAGTTCCATGCTCATTGGTTTGCCTGGGACAAGCCCACTGTAGATTGCTGTGCATTGGACTCGTCCCCGACACACCTCTGAAATGTTGTTGTACCACAAGATGTTTCTTGTACATGTGCAATGAAACAAAAAACTATACAGAATTTAGATTAGTGACTACCCTCATTTGAAAGGCATTTTTGTCCTGAATCCCTGGGTACAGAAATCCAGGGGCAGAGTATACATGGGTGGAGTGGTATTGACAACATTAAGAAAGCTCACATTAAAAAAAAAAAGAGCTTTACATACAGTTGATTACTGTTTAACAATATTTTGCATCTATGGCTGCCACTGTACATCTGATGCAAACCCATAATGACATTCCTCACTTCAGGCACAAAGCGGGGGAGGAGTGGAGGCCATTACTGACACCTTGTTTTTGTGTTAAAGGCATCAGTTTCTTTACAGCAAAAACAAGGAAAGGGGTCATTTCTAAAATGTGCAGATGAGCTTGGGGACCACTTTTTCCAGAGCATGCCACCACCGGCAGCTACCACTTCAAGACTGCTACTACCCTCGCCTAATACAATCAGAGGGAAACCAGAAGCAGTGTACCAGCACTGAGATCAATATGGTTAAGGCACATTTGCCAGAAATTACTGCTTAGGAAAGAATGAGAAAGTGACTGTGATGATGAGCAAGTCCCAGACGAGATCTTTAGATTGTTAATAGACTCCTCTTGAATCTGGTTTGTACAGCTGCATGGACCAAGCTCCATGGATGTTATGCCATCATCAGATTTGTATAACAGCACTGTGGAAGCACATAACCAGACTGCTGTCTGATGTGCTGCCACAGTGCTCTGTCATAGTTTTCAGTGATTCTGTTTATGCAGCCCTTTCCCTCCAAGGGCCACATAAACATAGCCACTTCCCAGAACACTACTTTTCTGTTCTACAACTGCAGTACTGACAGCCACTGTGTGCAACATGGTGACGTTGACTTAAACTGCACATGCATAACGATAGTTAGGGATGTAAGTTTGTCATGGATGAGGTTTTAATGACTCATTATTTGTTCATGAAATCATTAGTAAACAGTAGTAAATGTGGCACTGTCATCATTGCTACATTCTGATGACACTAGTGAAAGTCATGGAAGTCCTGAATTAAGATCAAACATCATGGAATCATTGACGTGTATGACTGCCATGACAAACTTACATCCCTAACTATAGTGCATACATAGTTATGTTAGCATCACCATGTTGTGCAGGCCTGACTACAGGGCAAACTTCACATGTACGAGTATCACACATGTGCAGTACTGTAATTGTTGCATTATTACTTACGTCAGACTCCAGCGCAACGAAAGCACTGCATATTCTTTTCCATGGTCTTGCCACTTCTAAAAGCTCTCCACAGCCATATTGGCTCTGACCAGAGTTTGTGTTATACAGGCACAGCCTGAGCCTTGTCCCCACTGGCTTGCATTTTGCTTTTTTCCGTCAGAGTGACTTGCAAAATGTTTGCTTTGCAGGTATTGAGCATATTCTAGAGTCTCTGGGAGGAGGTGACTGTACCAGACTCCTTCATCAGAAGGAATCGTATTGGACTTATCCTGAAGCTCTACAGCTGAATGGGCTGAATGATCATATTGATATCCCTTTTTTGTGGATCTCTGAGTTTCAACCCTGTTCACTAAGAATCTTTCTTTGGATTTGCCTGTTGCCACCTTTTGTGGATCCTTGTAATAATACTACTTATTACAAAGAACATGTTTTTGAATTGTCTTTGTTACTGTCAGACTTATTGTATTCTATGTGATTTTTTTATATGCAATATTATTGTTGTACTCCTTTTAACTTCAGCCAGTATAGAACTTGTATATTCCTTTTTTAATATGTAGCTATATATTTTTGTGCTTCAGCCTTTGATATGGACTGGATACAGTTTAAAGTTTGCTGACCAAGTACTAAGCTGTTTCCTTTCGTACATTATTCTGGCCCCTTCTATTTTCCTGTTCGATTCCTCGTACTTTTTCCCTCCCAATTATTTTTTTTCTCATTATTTCACTGCGTTCTGTTTTCCCTCCAGTTTCTTTTTTCTTTCTCTTTCTCACACTTACCCTATTCCCATCTTCCCCCACCCAACCTTTTCCACACCACTCCCCCTTTTCCCATCTTAAACAACCTACCATTCCCAACTCCACCCCTGACATCCCACACCTGGTTGTTCACTTCTTGGTCTTGTTGTAGCTGCATTGTACCTGCAACTTTGTGCCCCATTCATTCTGTAGTGCTTTCTTCACTTCATTCCAAACTTTGACACTAAGATGTCTTATGCCTTGCTTTACTGTTTTATTCACCCTTTTCATCCCTTCAAATGTGCACACTCACTTTTTGTTTTGATTTTGGAATATTTAATCCCCTGTGTACCCCTTCTTACCTTTCTATCTTCTTCTTCTTCCCTTCCCCTTTCTCCCCATCTCTTCTCCTTCATGTTTTACTGTGTACTTACCTGTTGCTGACTCCCCATTCTTGATTTATATTGCTTTTTGCTAATCTCTATTTTAGTGTATTTAGTCACTTTGTATACTTTTTCATTACTTTTCCCACTTATTACTGTTGTAGTAGTATTGTGAATAGTGTATGTAATCTGTGTATTTGGTGAGATGTAATCTGTGTTTTTGGTGAGATGCAATTGGGCTTACACTGTACCTTTAAATCACTGATTTAAATATACCGTATTGCATTTGAAGCCCCACTACCTGATGTAGACCTGTTATGGTGTTGAAGTGCTGGATAAATATGACAGCAATCTGTTTTGCTTCTGGATTAAATACCTGTGACTTTTTTTTAAACTTTGGCTGGTCTTCAATATTACAAACCCTCCTGAGTGTTACCTTCTGTTCTCATTTTGTTTTAATTAAAAACTGTCCCTCCAATCTTTAGGGACGTACGAACGTACGAAACTGCCAGCAGATACTGGTCATATGGTCTATCAAGTCTGCTTGAATGCGCAGCTAGCATCCCTTACACTGCAGTTGCCCCTCCTCCCTCCCCTCACAGTGAACCTCCCCCTCAACTTGCCCCATCCCCTTTTAAAACTGTCCACTGTCTTACAGGATACCACCTCCTTAGACAGAGTGTTCCACTTAGACAACACTGTTTCCATGAAAAAGTGCCTCCTCATGTCTTTCCTGAATCTTTCCCCCTCCAATCACAGACCATGCCCCCTCATGTCTCTCTTATCCCTCAGTTTAAATATCCCCTCCGTACCAGTCTTGTTTATACCCTTCATGTATTTAAAGGTCTCAGTCATATCACCCTAATCCCTCCTTTCCTCCAGGGAGTATATGTTAAACTCCATTAGCCTCCCCTCTTAGGGTTTGTCTTCCAATCCCTGGATCATCTTTGTTGCTCTGCGCTGTGCCCCCTCCAGTAATGTAACAGCCTTCTTCAAGTATGGGTGCCAGTACTGCATGCAGTACTCCAGGTGTGACCTCACTAATGACCTGTACAGAGGCAGGATCACCTCACCTCTCCTGGATGTGATTCCTCTAGCAATACACCAGAGCATCCTATTGGCTTTAGCTGCTGCCTTCCTGCACTGTGCTGAGTTGTTCATTTGCCCTATTATTATCACCCAAAGATCCTTCTCCTTCTCAGTAGTGGTTAATTGTATCCACTCCAACAGATAGCACCTCCTTGGGGTCCTTGCTCCGAAGTGCATAACTTTAGACTTCTTAGCATTGAACCCCAACTGCCAAGTGTCTGACCAGTCCTCCAGTTTGGCGAGATTGTCCTGCAGCCCCTGCAGCTCTACTGTCTCATCAACCACTGCTCTGATTTTGGTGTCATCTCTAAACTGACTGATGGATCTTTATCATTCCTGATCCCCCCATATAACTAGAGCCCCATGAAATTATTTTTATTTTTTATAATGTTTTCTTTTTATTTTTCTTGAATTTCTTGTTATTTCTTTTTATTCATTGAAAATGTGGTTTTATTTATTGTTATCACATTTACATTCATACAATACCTCAAAATGACCTTATACACACTAGAAATTACATTTCTAATATGGTACATTGTATTAAGCAACATTGTTCTATGGTCTTGAAAGGTTTTGTAAATCAGACAATTCCACTGCTGCTTCCTTGCACAAAGTCTCTGTGGTAACAACAGAACCTAAACAACAACTGTTGCAAATATTTATTTATTTTTTTACTTTTTTCATGTGCTTGTTTTCATTTTATTTCTTTTTATACCCTGAATTCCTTGTTATTTCTTATTTAAGAAAAACACAGTTCTCTACCTATAACCCTACCTGTTCACGATGGGAAAAAGGGGAGAGTGTGAGATAATTATATAATTTAGCCAGCAGAGGGAGCTCTACTAAGGTAGACCAGACCTGCATGTTATGTTCAACAAAGCCAAGTCCTGTTCATTGAGTCTACTAGTGTTTTGTTTTCAGCATAACAATCCTACATGGTGATAGAAGCAGCTGTAGTATGGAAGTCCGAAGATTTGTAAAAGCTGTGGAACTTTGAAGTGAGTTTAAGAATCATCAGCTCAGAAAGACAAAAAGATGGCATCAAAATGACATCCTTTCAAATATCTCCACCTAGAAAGATGTCACTAAGCCACAAGAACTAGAGAAAGGAAAGTCCATGGAAAATTTTATCACCCCTACAGTCTAGCTGAACCTTGCAGATACGGGGTGCTATGTGATAAAAAGATTTTAAATAGGATTGTTCTTAGTTTGAGAGATGCTGAGATATCTCATAGACTCCAAATGGCTGCTGAACTTACCCTTACAAAACCTATGAATCTGGCCCACTAGAGAGATGTGGTGAAAAAAGCACCAAGCTACAGTATTCTAAGGAACCAGACACAGGAATCAGCTACAAGCTCACAGTTAGATGCATTGCTTGCAAAGAAGGTATCTCCTAAGTTTGACTAGCCCAAAACAGATGTACATACAGTAAGACAAATCTCTCACAGAAGACTAAAATGCCACTAAATCAGAAGCAGAAAGCATGCTCAAAATGTAGGAATGCACCTCCAGGCAACCATCACCAGTGTCCAGCAAAGAATGCAATACACCGCAGATGTTCCAAAAAACGCCACCATGCAGTGGTATGGTGTTTTAGTAAAGCAGGTGAGGCAGTCCAAGAAGAAGAGAAAGGAGGTCATGCAGTCTTGTGGGGGAAGCGGTCTCCAGCAAACCAGAAAACTGCTGGCTAATTCATCTTCTTTTGGAAATGTAGCTACTGAGTTTAAAATTAATACAGGAAGGCCGGCCTGCCAGTACAATGGTAGCACTACTGCTTGTGGCACTGATGACCCAAGGTGAAAAGTGAACTTGTGGTGTCAGAGGGTCAGCCAGGCAGAGGAGCATCCAGTGTCTGATGGACTGTTCTCCTTCTCCCGGTGGGGGGAGGCTTTGCAGAGCTCAGGGTATGAGAGGGTTTGCAGAGTCTGGCATTCATCTAGCCCTTATCAGAAGTAAGGGGAAAGGTAGTCAGGACTGCTGGTGCAATTAGGGGCATGGCAGATACTGACACATGTTGCACGGGAGCACATGGAATGTGTTTTGACATCATTGCATGCCAAGCCTCTTGGGGGAACATGGTTGAAAGCGTCCTGGCTGACAGGATAACCACTGACCCCTCACAGACTCTGCACATGTAACCTGGGTGCTGCACACACTGGGTCAAGGAGTATTCCCCACCACACTGCCAAGGGTGCAAGCCATGGATATATTGGGCAGATATGTCTGGAAAAAGCTGGGTAATGGTGCTGTGGGATGGTGAGAAGGGGTACAGCCAGGACATGAGGGAAAAAACTGATACAGCAGCAGATGTGAATGTAATCCCCAAGTCCACATGCATTGTTTTATATGAGTCCTTTGATAAAAAAAAAAAAAAAAAAGACGATATGGCCTGGAACTGAACATTCTACATGTGTGTGGACAATTTACAGGTACACTGGCTAATGAGAAAACAAAAAGTTAAACAAGACATATCCTCTGTCCAAGTGGCATGGTGGGCTGAGGCACTGAGTACTACACCACCAACCACACTAATGATCCGAGCTCAGGAAAGGTCCTGGATCATTTGGGGGATCATTTGGGGGCTGGCTGGGAGAGGAAGGACTGAATATCCCATGGTCAACTTTCCTCCCATGGGGAGGGAGGAGGGGGACATGTGTGTCGCTTGGCAGCTGCCACCTAGAGGAATCTGGGTGGCTGCACAATAGGATGCAAGGGAAAGGGATCCCACTCACAGGATGCCAGGAGTAACTACTAATTGAAAAAAAAAACAAAAAAATAAACAAGACATACATGTGTGTGAGGCTTTAGTCCTGTTCTATTAGAATGCTTAGCATTAGCATGCCTGGGGTTGTTCTGAACACTGGAGCCAATAACACAGTGGAGAAGTATTACCGGAACAAACATCCCAAGATGTTCAAAGGCTTGGGAAGTGTTGAGGTGGAATACAAGATTCACTTCAAGCCAGATACCAAGCCACTCTCACATTCAGCTCAAAGGAGGATCCCTGTAACTTTGCTCTCCAAGTGAAACAGAAACTTACTCAAATAGAGAAGCTAGGGGGTGATTAAAAGGGCAGGGGCAGAGGAGACCAGGCTCATGGAACTAACCAGTCAAACACACCAGAATTACTCGCAATGGTTTACTAAATAAGTTTAAGAAAACCTGTGCGGGCAGTGGCACTCACCCACTGACATTTTGCACGGGTGTACTGCACTTTTTCTAGGTGTGACATTGGGAGGTGAAACCCATGCTGTTGTATTGTACACTCCTTAAAGTGATGAGTTCAAAGATCAATTATATGTGTAACAGTAACAAATTTTATGTTCAAAAATGGCAAAATGAAAAATTATAGCCCCAAAAGTATATCCACAAAACTGCGTGTAAAAACAAATATATATAAATAATCTTGAGCTCCCCACATTGAAATTAATGCATTCCAATGGGATCTATGTCAGACAAACCATAAACTAAAGGGACAATGGGGGAAGTGGGATGGAAAGAAGGAAAATGTCTCCAGGGGCAAGGGTTGGGGAGAAAGTTGGAAAAACAAACTATAAGGACCAACACAGGATAAGAACAGAATAATTGGGTCTAGTATTGCCACAGCTACCCCAATGGCCAGTAGGAAAGAGCCCTGGAAAAGCCAGGTTTGAAGTACCAAGGCAAAAAGGGGGATATGAGGCAAGGGGAGAAAGCAGTGGAGTAATCTGTATATTAAGAAAAATGTGCTAAAATACGGCTTATCTTTCATGCCTACTAACCAGATACAGAAATTTATGATAATGGACTTCCATAGGTTCACCAGAAATCTGGACATAAAAGCATGTTTCTCTAAACCAGATAAGAGGGGGCATAACACAGAAGGGGAGGGTGTTTGAGTGGTTAGTCCCATGAGCCCAGCTTCCTTTGTCCCTGGCTTCAAACCTCGGCTCTGTGGCTCTGGTTTGGACTCTGAGGCTGCCTTTGTGATTGCTTTGTTGGTCCCTCTGTTTGGCATGCTCGAGGAACTATCCTTTTTAATTTGACTGTAGAATGTCTACAGCAGGTCCATTAGGTAGCATCATAGAGAGTAGCACCCCACAGTTAGTACATCTGAGTAATCGGAAGATTAAGGCTAATTTTAATTTTCTGGAATTGTTATTTTTAAGAAGTGAGACATAAACCCCCTATTAAATATGTATGGTACATCCTCACAAATGGTAATTGATATGACAAATACAGACCTGGTTCCAGTGGATAATAAGAAGGCTTTTAGACAATTGGAACACGTAGTCTTAAAAGCAAAATGATTATATTGGCAATGAGTCACACTTACGGCATACCTTAGCATGAAAAGGATACTGAGAGGGCTGTGGATGATAAAATAAATGGTGTTCAGGACAGACTGAGACAGATTCTTGGCTAGTTGGGAGGACCACCTGCTAGAATCATCAACAGGCTTAATCCAATTGATTTTATGAGATGCCGAGGAGGTTGAAAAAGAGGTAAAGGCACAACTGACTGAAAAGGAGCAATTGGTATAAACTTTATCATATCATACTGATTATACAGATTACAGAAAACAGCTTAACCATATCATCAAAGTGTTTGATGTGAGTGTAAAGGGCACTTGGTCAGACTAGCGCTGACAACAATAGCGTGGCCAAGAGGCGTGTATCAAAAATAGTGCCAACTTTTTCTTTTTTGCGGGGGCCTCTACCTCCACCTCCCCTGAACTTAAGGATTCCTACTCCCTGGGGAAGCAGAACATGGGACAAGCTAAATTTCTTGGACCATGGAATATTGTTTCCACGGCCCCTTGAAAAAAAACACTAGGTCCAATTTGAGTAAAATGAATGGAGACCAGGATTAGAACACTGGTCTCCAATAGCACTGGCCTAGCTGCTTTATGCCCCAGCCCTCCATGCCACAGGAGCAGCTCAGCCAGCCTCCCAGATTCTGATGCCCTTATGATGCACCAGCACCATGGACAGAGACCAGGGGAGCACTTACAGTAAGTGCTGTAAATACCCAGTCGCTGTCTGTGTGAGCATGTACAAGACTAGTGCCGTATAGTGCAGTGCTATTATGGTAATGCTCACTTGATGGGGTACCAGTGTGAAGCACACAAAAGAAAAAACAAAGAAGAGAGATGGGTTAGACTACCTAGAAAGTTGAATATTTGATTAGGGGAAACAGAGCCAATATAAACCTTGGCCTATCCTTAAGTCAAATAATACAATAACCATTAAAGGCACTTATACCAACAGCTACAAATCTGATGGGACATCAGCTAACCACCATTTTTTAGACTGAAGCCAGGGTTAGGGTTAGGGGGATACCCTGCTGCCTCCAAACCAACAAGCGATAAGAACAGATGAATTGGGAAAATAATAGGGACTGGTCCCAGTATTCCCTCAGCTACTCCAACAGCCAGTAAGAAGGAGCCCCAGAACAGCCAAGATGGAAGAACCAATATATGAAGGGAACATAAGGCATGGGGTGAAAGCAAGGGAGTAAACTACAGACAGGAGGGCCAGTACAATCAGAGGGCAACTGGGCAATACAAGGAATGAATGAATTGCAATTGCAGGTGGAAGAGGAGAAGGAGGATACAGGGAGAGAGTGAATTACAATCACAGGGGGCAGATGAGAGAGAGGAAATAGACTCAATAGATACTAACATTTCCACCTATAAACTGTCTAATACTCATAAAAGTGCTAGAACATGACTTATCTTTTGCACTAACTAACCAGATACAAGGATTTGATACCATAGTGGACCTACATAGGTTTAGCAGAAATGTGGACTTAAAAGCTTTTAACTTAAAACCAGATTCAATGGCCTACGCAACCAGTATAGTGTTCTGTTACCTTGTTTTGGCTGTTAACACTCTCTTGTCAATGAGGAGTTACCATCCTGTAGTGGTAACACTGGCAAGCAGCCCTCAAAGATGGTTCCACCCCTAGATGTGCCACAGGAAGGTTCTCTTGGCTAAAGGTACCTTAGGAAGAAACCTTCTGAGAAAAGTGGTGAGCCATTGGTGGAGGAGGGGAGGATGGAGGGGCAAAGAAAAAGGGCTTCAGAGAGAGGTTGGGAGGAACTGCTTATATAGCTCAGGAAGGGAGGGGGTGGCTGGTTCTCACCCACTGAACTACAGGCATAGCCTTTCAATTCAATGTCCTATGCAACCAGTATAGTATTATGCTTGTGCACCTGTGTTACCTTGTTTTGGCCATTCACACTCTCTATTCCATGAGGAATTACCCCCTGTAGGGGTACCAAAGGCAGGGAACCCTCAAAGAGGGTTCCACCCCTAGAGGTACCGTGGGATGGTTCTCTTGTCTAAAGTAGAAACCCTAAAAGAATTGTAGCAGTGCCAAAAAGAACATTAGCAGTGATTGTTGGCAATTATGCAGAGAAGCAGAGTGACAGCAACAGACAACTTAATGAAACACAAAATGAGATGCGCAGGTTAGCAGAATAGCATGGGTACAATAGATTGCATTGATGACTGTAGGGGGCTTCCTAAGTAGAGAGGGGACGGCAAGTAGGGACATCATCCATCTCCATCCAACAGCAGAATCTACCTATGTAAACCAGGGAATACAGACTAAGACTAAGTATTATGACCTTTAGCAAGGAGTAAAGAAAAAAGCCCTTTGAGGAGGAGATCTCTGAGGATCCAAGGCCTAGGTCACCTTCCCTCCAGGCTTGGGATAATTTATTTAGTGATGTCTCTGCTGCTGCAATTTGAAAACCTAATTAAAGGGGGTGGAAAATATTCCTATTTGGATGAAGGCTCTCACTCTATCCTTCTAAAGGGAATGCTGTGAAGGGTTGCAAGCTAGTTCTCTGCAATATGGCTCCTCCAATGTTGGAAGAGGAGAGCAATGACTGCTGAGGCACTCAGCTGGCCTACCAATCTGGAAAAAACCTAGTGAACCAGAGGCAGTCATAGGAAGAGTAGCTTAGAAGGTGCCGGACCCACTCGGCTAGCTAAAGGAGCCCCCTTGGGCTTAAAGGCTCCACCCCTCATAGCTGAAGTCTTAAATTCTGCATTAAGAGATGCAGCTGATATGTCTGCACAGCTGAAGCTCCTCCTGGAGTGAGGACATTCTCACTTTTGGCCAAACGAAAAGGACCCCTCTCTGAGTTTCACACACACTCAAGATGTGGACTTTGTGGCCACAGAGCAAGATTGTTGGCTACAGGACAGGCCCTGAGCCATGATAACTAATGGGCATGGTTGGCATACCTCCGATTATGGATGAGACAAAATAGGAAGGAGAGCTTAAAGGAAGTGTGAGTGCTGTAGACCCTTGCATAGGTCATACATGTTTTATAGCAAGCACATACCAGTAGACCCTCATGTAGGTCATATATGTTTTATAGCAAGCACATAGCAGACTAAACCTTCAAGGTCAGTGTAAGCAATGATCAAACCTACATGTAGGTCTGTGAGGCAGTAGTTCATATGGCTTGCCGGGAGACAAGCCAACCAGTTCCATTAAGGAAGCCAATTAAAGGTGACGTAAATACTCAGAGGCTTTTAGCAGCAATGGCAATATTCAAACATGAGGTATTTAAACCACACAGGGCCACGATTCTCCACAATCACCCGTTAGTCCTTCCCTGTAGGAAAAATAAAGAAGCCATGGTAAAGCACCGTGACCCACAAGTGGATTTTAAAATTAGTTTACAGCTACAGCTGTAGCTGAGCTGACCTTCAGAGTATAATGAAGCATTGGACGAAAGTAGTTGAGCATTGTCCAGCAGCAATTAGTTACAGCTTCTAGGAGTAGCTAAGCTGAACAATAGAATAAGCATAGGAATTGTAGGGAGAGACAATGCACTAAAGGCAGCAGCAATAATTGCCTAGTACAATTGTATATAACCAGGTTGTAATCCCATGGAGAAAGTAGAGAGAACTGCAGGAGACTCAGGTTTGAGTCCCACTGAGTACCAATGAACATGTTTGAACAGCTATAAATCCCCAGAAGGGCTGTATGCAAACTGATCACTATGAGACGAAACAGCAGTCTTTTTCTGGCTGATCAAACACTGAAGAAATGGAGCAGAGCACACTGAAATCCAGTACTGACTGAAGAAAGCTAGCATGGATAAACTGTGAGCAGAGTTGCAACAGGGAGTGGCAGCTAGCTGATAGTAGGAACCTAGACAAGGTGCAGTGAATGAAATGAAATGGAAACAGTAGTAGCAGAGAAGTTGGAATACAGCTAAAACATACACAATTTCAAGAAAACTGAGGTCGGAAAGATTCTGGATACAGGCAAGATAAACAAACACAGAGCAAACAAAGGGTAACAAACTGTTAGGAAAACTAGAAAAGCCCCAAAAAAGAAGCACAAAAGGAAAGCACAGACACAGGAGAACAGAAAACAGGCACACAAGGAAGCATACAGCAACAGCCGGAGGCAAACAATACAAACCAAAAGCAGGAGAATACAAAAAAACAGAAGTCCAGCACAAACACAGCAGAGCTCACAGCACAGGAGTACAAGGTGGGGAGGGGGAGCCCAAGAAGGCCCAAGGGGAGAAGACACACTGGTAGAGCCTCTGGCTAGCAAAGAAAATGTGCTTCGGAGAGAGTCTGGGAGGAACTGTTTATATAACTCAGAAAGGGTGAGTGGCTGGTTGCTTGCCCATTCAACTACAGGCATAGCCTTTCAATAAAATGGAACATATCACAGACGGGGGGTGACAGCAATAATTTGGTAGATCCATCTCTGGTACAATCAACTGAGACTGTGGGAAATATAATGTTTTGAGGAAGAAATCCAGTTTTATACCACAAGCTCATCCAGCAGTGGCAGGGTTTGAAAAGACTTGTGAATGAAAGATCAGCAGAGAACAAGATACAACAAAGTACAAAGAAAGAAAGAGTGGCAATATACAATCTATAACAGAACATCTCTGACAAAGGCAGCTTGATCGTCATTATGGACAAAGCTGAAAAAGCAAGAAATTATGTTTCAGTTTGCAGATGTAATCAAACTATAACAAAAAACTTACCTGTGACTATACTGCTTTACACAAAAATACAAATTAATGTATTTATGATGCATGGATTAATAATGTTAACTCAAAGACCATGTATGAATTTCTGAGAGTTAGATTTCCAGTGCAAGCCATGATCTATTGGCTGCCCAAAATATTACTGAATCTTCCAGCATGCCTACTCATAGCCAGCACTAGTTTCTCAGTGAAGCGCTTGGACAAATTTGTAGATGAGCCCAAGAAATCAGTTGTCATCAAATCTCAGATTTATGTGCATGATACTATGCATGCTACAAATCCTGGGGATCTCAGCATTGAAGACCGATGGAATCTGTTCACAGTGGACAGCCATTCCTTTTATACTTATATCTCCCTCAAGGCAGAAACTAAGGGATTGAGAGATGCCCTTTATGTTGAAATTGATCATAGTCAGAATTTTGTTGAGTTCTTGATTTTGCTCACAGAAAAAAGACAAAAATGTAATACCTTCATGTTTGCCCAGCAGTTTTACCTCCAAATTGAGGGAACTGCCGTATGTGCCTCATTCACACCAAATTACATGAATATTTACTTAGCGGAGTGGGAAAATAGGCTGATCTTATGGATAGACAATAATCATTCTCTCAGTTGGTATGGAAGGGGTCAGAATGAAAACTCCTTACTTTGTACAAACTTAGCTCCTCGGCTGAGAAATGGGATCTGGGGGTCATCATTAAGGAGGACCTCAAGTAGCAAAGCCAGTGTAATAAAGCTTGCAGTAAAGTTAACAGGGTACTGGGATGTACTGGACAGGGCATAGATAGCAGGGACAGGGAGATGATACTGCCCCTCTACCAGTCCTAAGTGAGGGCTCACCTGGAGTGCTGTGTCCAGTTCAGGGGGACTCACCCTAGAAAAGATATTGGTAGGTTGGAGGTGGTCTAGAGAAGGGCAACAAAGATGATACATGGCCTTTGGGGAGTCACCTATGAGGAGAGGCAAGGGGCTTGGAACATGTACTCACTGGAAGCTAGGAGGGACAGGGGAGATATAATTGAAACCTTCAGGTTCCTTAGAGACATAAACAAAGTGCCTCACACTGTGCTTTTCACAAGGAACATCAGTTCTATAACATGAGGGTGGGAATTTCAGGAGGGACATCAGAAATTATTACTTCTTGGAGAGGGTGGTGGAGCCATGGAATAGACTGCCACCAGAAGTGGTGGCTGCAAAGTCAGTATTGAGTTTAAAGTGCATGTGGGACAAAGTCTGGGCACAATCACACAGTACTGGACAAGGCTAGGCTGGACATCTTGAGGGATAGGACCCTGATGTGACAGTAGGTCCCAGGAAACCATGTTTGGGAAGAATTGATGCAGCACAGGTCCCCTTCTGCTGTCATTTTCTTTATTTTTATGTTTCTATATGGAACAAGCCAATGGTAATTTGAAGTTCACAGTTACAGCACATTTACAAGCAGTGAACATTCTTGATTTCCACATTAGTAAGGATGGTGGCTTTGGGGTGAGCACAGCCCTTCACAGGAAACAAACAGTTAAAAATTCTATCCTTTAATATAATAGTTGCCACCCACACTACATTGTGGAGAACATACTCCATATCCAGTTTATGAGACTGAATAGAAACAGCCGCTCTGACTTTGTTTATGAACATACTGTTCCATTGTTTAAAAAGTGCTTTACAAAATGGGGTTACAGGTCCGACTGTGTGGAAAAAAATGTCCAGAAAGTAGCCAGTATGGACAGATCAGACTTATTACAGATCAGGGTGGAAATGAATATACAGACAGAAAATGGTGTTATGAACAGAACAGATGGAGGTCAGTGTAACTTTTTTACCACTTTCTTCCTGCAGGCTCACCTTGTTAAGAAGGTGTGAGAGAACAATTGGCACATCCTAAGGACTGAGGAAAAATTTACAAAATACACTGAATGCATGCACCAGTAGTATACAGTAGAGGAACAAACTTAAAAGACAAACTGGTCAACAGCCTGCACACAATTACTTCAGCTCCCCCTCCATTATTTATTTTTATTTTTTTAATTATTTGAATCTAGGATTACAAGTACCTTTGATCCAAGGCTGTTTTACAAAGGTTCCACATCAGTTGCAGTACAATTACAAAAAAACCCAAGACATTTAAGCAACAAAGGCAGGATAACAGGTTAACAATTGGTTACATGAATATGAATGCATACATTTGGGTTAAACTAAAGCCAGAGGCATTGACAGGGTAAACAGTGTTACAAGACATGACAAGGACACAAAAGGTAAGAGCAGCCAGAGGCATTGTCACATCACAAAGAGAACAGCAGGTGGTGGAAAGGGTGCAGGGGGAGGGGGGATAGAGGGTGGGGGAGGGAGTTGTAGGAGATTGGGGAGGTAGATAATAGAAGGCTATGTAGAAAGAGCTGAGCCAAGGGTTGGGTAATGGTGAGGAGGGCTGATTAAAGGAGACAGTTGCAGGTTCTAGAGGCAGAGAGGAATTGGTGGAGCCTGGATTTGAAAGGGCCAAGCTTCGGTACAGAGGAGATGCCACTGCTGAGCCCATTCAACCAGCTAGGGGCCCTACGAGCAAAGGATCTTTGTCCATGGTGGTACAGCAGCGAGAGACCTGCAGGAGTTGAGATTCTGATCCCCTAGTGTGGCAAGGTTTACTACTGGGGCAAAGGAGAGCTTGGACTCTGTGGGGTCTTTTTCCCATGGTTATTTTCTTTGCCATAATGCAGGTTTGGTACTTTATGTGGTTTAAGGGTTGTAGCCAGCCAGTTTGTGCATAGAGGTCACACGTATGCGTGAGATGGTGAGCTCCAGTGATAAGCCAAAAAGGTTTCTTGAGAGATGTGGATATGCATCTGAGGGAAGTTACAGTAGCAGAGCCATATATGATCAGGCCATAATCAATTATGGAGATGACAGAGCTCTGAACAGTGACCCGTAAGGCTTTTGGAGTAAGGTACTGCCTGTGCCTGTAGAGTAATCCAGTGTGAGTATTTGCAGCTTTGGCAATGCTATCAATGTGAGCACCATCGGATAGGTTACAGTCAAGAGAGATCCCAAGATATTTAAAAGATTGCACCTGTTCGAGGGCAACTCCAAGGCAGTTTGTGATGGTCAGGGGTGTAGCCTGTACTTGTGGGAGTTTCTGAAAAGCATTGACTTGGTTTTCTTATAATTTAGGACCAATTTGTGTTCCCTTAACCAGTTCTCAATTAAGGGGGAAGCCTAGCTGTAGATTGTTTTGTAGGGGTTGGGGATCCTTATGGGTGGTGTGAATTATGGCATTATCAGCATAGAGGATAATTTATTTTGGGCAAGATTGTGGAAGGCTGTTCAGGAAGAGACTGAATAGAAAGGGACCCAGTATGGATCCCTGGTGGACTCCTGAGTGGACAGGTCTAGTGTCAGAGAGGACATCTGCAATTTTAACTCCTTGGGATCAGTTTTTCAGATAGCTTTTAAACCAGACCATGGAGTTAGGAGAGAGCCTGGCATTCAAAAGCTGCTCAAGTAGTAGACAATGGTAGATGGTGTTGAAAGCCTTAGTTAAATTGATAAGACCAACCCGGCTAGGTGACCATTATCCAGAGAACTGTGGATGGCTCCGGTGAATTCCAGAAGGGTAGAAGTGGTGCTGTGCCCTTGTCTGAACCCATGTTGTTGAGAGCATAAGATATTGTGTTTGTCCAGGTAATCAGTGAGTTTGTGTGCTATTATGCATTCAATGGCCTTGGAGAGGGGAGGTAATATGGAGATCAGTTGATAGTTCCCATGGAGGACCCTGTCTCCACTTTTGTGGACTGAAGTAACAGTAGCGGATTTCCATTTGTCACGGAACTGGCCAAGGCTGAGGGAGAAGTTGAAGATCTTTGTTAATGATCCTAGTACTTGGTCAAGTGTGTCCCCACTATTTCTGGACTTGGCAATTGCTTTACTAATGTATTTGTGGGCTTTGTGCATCTTGACTGCTTTAAAGTAGAATGGTGGGTATTTGGAAGGGTGGGAGCTGGATGAGTGAGTTGGAGAGTCATCTACATCAAAAAAGTCAGGGGGGAGAGAACATTACTGAGATCTGCGAAAGCAGTATTGAACATATTAGCAATAGTTGTAGGGTCTAGTGTTGTAGTCCCATCAATGTCCAGCATAATAGGGAAAGTTTTAGGCTGCTTCCCAGTAACTTCTTTGATATTGTTCCAGAAGGCTCTCCCATTTCCCCAGGTATTAGTGAGAGCTTCCCTATAGTAGATACTTTTCTTTAGGTGGATTGACTTTATGCAATCATTTTGAGCATGTTTATAGTTCTGTATGTCAGTTTGGGTACTGGTGGCCCGTGCCCGCAGCCAGAGGTGGTCCCTTGCTTTTAACTGTGCTATAAGCTCCTCGGAGAGCCATGGGTTGCAAAGGCCTTTGACACTTTGCTTTTTGAAGTGGGCATGGAAGTCACAGGCTGCATTGAAGGTGTAGATGAAATAGTCCAGGGCCAAGTTGACAGCCAACACTTTGTAAATAGAGTCCAATCATGCTGACTGAGGTGGGATTTGAGGTGATTCAACTGCCCACAAGGAAGGACTGTGCTAGAGATAACTATTGGAGGGGACTTGCAGAATTTGTTTGACCATTCGCAGATGACAGGGGAATGGTCAATGAGTGAATCCAGGAGGACAGAGATGTTAGAAATATGAGTTGGATGGCTGGCCAGAACCCAATCCAGGAGGGTGCTAGAGCCTGTTTTGTAGTTGTGCCTGGTCGGGAAGGTGACCAGCGGGGCAAGGTATGCTGATGAGATGGTGTCCTTGAGGCCCCCTGGTTCAGGTGCAAGCCAGTTAATGTTGAAGTCACCTAGCAGGATTGACTCAGAGCCTGGAATTTGGGTTTGGATGAAGTCCAGGACAGCATTGAGACCTTTCCCTTGCTCTTTTGGAGGGATGTACACTGAAACAACTGTAAGGGCTTTGTTGTGGGCTCCTTGTAGGATTCTGATAGGATGAATCTACGCAGATGATTCTGAGAGGGGGATAGCAATTGGGTGACCCAAGAGAGACTCTTTGAGGTAGATTGCACAGCCTCCTCCTATTTTAGTCTTCTGATCCAGCCTGAAAATGTTGTAGCCTGGCAGGGCAATTGCCATGTCGGGGACTTTAGGTGTTAGCCAGGTTTTGACAACTGTGAGGATATCTGGATTGTATTGGTTTGCAAAAATTTGCAGGGCATCAAGCTTTGGGAGTAAGTTGCAAATGTAAAGAGTCACAAGGGAGAGTCCCCCCGAGTGATTGACTCGGTTGGTTGAGCTAGAGGTTTTCAGGCTGGGATTGGGGTGACTATTGCCAGACAACAGCAACAGAAGGAGCAGGAGCTTCAGAGTGCACAAACATAGCTCCCTGAGGGTGAGTTTATGTGTCTGCTTCATGCAGAAATGTATGCGGAGTTGCTGGCACTGGTCCCAGAGTGATGTCATGTGCGCCAAAGGTGGGAGAGGAGATGAGTGGGCCTGTGACCCCTCTCATGAATACACGGGTGCAGCCATTCATTTTCACTGAGGGGGGTGCATGAGGTGAGCAAGGTTCAGAATGTAGGGTGCCTGAGTGGTAGTAAATATAGTCAATCTAGTAGCAAGGGGGAAGAGAGGGGTAACAGGCTCCAGGGAAGTAGAAGAACGGTAGCAGGGATGAAAGAATAAAAAGTTGAGAAAGCATAAAAGACAGAATCATTATGCTCAGGCAGTAGAGGTCATGTATGGTGAGCTAAAAGGAAGAGGAGAGAAGCCCAAGATATGGGGCTCATACAGGGCGAAAGGAGTGGGAAGAAGGAAGTAAGGCAAGTGCACAATAGAACAGCAGGAGGGGTACGGGGTGTACAGACTAAAGCAAAATACAGGCAAATTTTCCTTACAAAACTCTTGTGAGCATAAGCAGTATTTAACACATGTTCATAGGAGGAAGAGCTTGTATGTAGCCCTGGTTTAGTAGGAAGCAGAGGAGGCAGGCAGATGTACCAGAGATACAGCCCTCTAGTGGCTAGAAGATATAATCTGCTAATGGAAAAGTCATCACTTACAAAAAAAAAAAAAGCTGGGTTGTCAGGCAGTTCGCCGTGGAAGAGCTCCTGGAGAAAGTGTAGCTCCCACGCATGTGGGAGAGGTTGGAGGCAGACACCAGTTTAGGGCAAGTGGCCTGTGGATGGGAGAAGGGACGATCAATTTAAAGCAAAAAATACAAAGGCAGAGGCAGCTAATCCCCTAGGCCCCAAGGTGGGAAGGCAGATTGCATAACAAAGGTTCTGCACAAAATTTTCTCTAAAATTAAGCCAAAAAGAACTTTAACACCTTTGGCTATAAGGGTGTTGGGGGAAGGGAGGAGATGATTAGCAAGAAAAGCCAAAGGGAAAAAAGAAAGAAATATCAGAGCAAAGGACAGAGATAGCTAGAGCTAAAATGCAGGACAATAATTCAGATTGTATAAATTTAAAGAAAGGATAAAGGGTGCAGTGGAGCGCTTATCGCTACTCCCTCAGTTAAGGCAGGGTTATACAATGGCACACAAAATGTGGACATTGCAAATTTTGCCAGCATTTTGCAATGGGAGACAGGTTTGAACATATGAAAATGAAACACCAATATCACCAATATCAGTTAAAACAATACTTTAACTGTAGTACAAGTGGAATTGTGTATATGGTCACATGTGCATGCAATTGTTTTTATGTTACTAAGGCAATACAGGAGTTCGGAGCTCACATGGGTGAGCATCAAAGAAGTATAACCAAAAATATACAGAAAATGCTCTGGCCTTGCATATTTCTAAATCAGGTGAAGGACAGAAATTTGAATTTATGTGCCTGGAAAACCATTGGTGCCAGAGGAGAAGTCTGAATAGAAAACTGTTGCAGAGTGAAAGTTGCTGGCAATGTGAATGGGATGCTTTCAGTATGCCAGGACTCTTGATACTTTCCAGTTGTCACCCTTCTTTTGTATGATTAGAAATGAACTCATGTTCTTTTTTTTTGTGACTCACAATACAATGGAATATTTGCTATATATATTGTTGGATTAGGATGCATATTTCATGACCTGTTCATATCCTGATCTAATCTGATGGTTTCTGAATATGTTAATTTTTGTACAGAATTAGTATTCCCATCCCGTATAGAATTAGTATATACAGTAGAAATGACATTTCATACATTTTTCTGTCACCTGGGAATCCTGTGGTTCATGTTTGCCCCTTCCCCCACTCCGCCCCTCTTGACATTTCTCTTCCACCCCTTCCCCCTCTTGTTGCTTTCTTTTTTTGTCAAATATACATCCTCATTTGGCTGTACTAATTTGAATGTAGGACACTCAAAATGATTTATACATATTTTTTGAGATGGACTTTTGTGGATATGCTTTTTAATTGTTGCCATTTTTGTACACAATATTTGCCACTGTTGTGCATATACTTGATCACTGTGCATCTCATTTTAGGGAGTGTGTTTAAAAACTTGGGTTTCAGCTCCCAACATCACACCTTGAAAAAGCATAGTATGCCTGTGTAAAATATTGGCAGGTTCTGTGATGGGTACTAATGTCTGCTAGTGTCTTTTCAAACCTATTTAATAAACTGTAGCCGGACATGCTGGTGTGTTTGTGTGGTTAGTTTTATGAGCCCGGATTGAATCCCCTGCTCTGTGGTTCTGGTTTAGTCTCTTCATCTGCATTTGTGATAGCTTTGTGTGATCTAAAAAATTGATGAGTCACAGAGTAGTGATCAGGGATGGTGGTTATTCCAAAAAATAATGGTAAGGTCTGTGTAAGACCCTACACCCCTGTGTGGTTTGAAGAGGACTGGTCCAGCTAGAAAGACTTCCCCCGGCCCTTTTTATTCTGATGGTGGGGTCCGGGGGGAACAAAAGCAAAGGCAGACATTTCTGCTGCAGAGGAAGGAAAAGGAGAAAAAAAACCTGGCAAAACTGTTTTTTGCCCAGGAAGAGCTGAGTCAATCAGGTGGAGACTGGAGAAGGCTATAAAGAGCCCCAGTAGCCCACCAAAAATCCAGTCCCCAGGGAGAAAAGAGACCAGGAGATACTGCACTAAGGGCTGAAGCCCTAAGTTGTGTTTCTGGTCGAGACTCCTGTAGGCTCTGAGCCACAGTGCTGGGAATGAAGAATCAAAAGAGAAACTGGAACTGTTTGCAAAGAGCCCAAGTGGATTGCTGCTAGGTCAGGCTGTGTTTTTCCAAACTGTTTGCTACAAAAGCTACATGTTTGACTTCAGAAGCTAAACTGTTTGCTACAAAAGCTGCCTAAGTCCAACAAAGCATGGTGAAGGTTCTGGATAATACATTTGAGGGTCTGGAGCTCATCTTTATCTCAGAGGACCTCACTTTTGGATTTACAAAAGATGCTTGCATAATTGCTGTTTGAAGATATTGCACCCCAGGGTTTGTTGCTTGAGGGGTTTTCATTGAACTATTCCTGCCAGAGTGACAGAACTGTGGTTCATCTTTAGCTGAGAAGCCCCTGCCCTAGCTGCCACCTGTCAAGTGTTCCAGAAAATTCTACTGGAGTGGAAAGAAGCCAAGGACATCTTTCTCGCCTGCACGGTGTCAGTTAAGTACAATTTCATCACCAGGAGGATTACAAATGGTTGCTGTTGTTTCAAGTTGCTTTGCCTTGTGTTAGTTCATCATCTAGGGCCCCAATGTTGACCAATCTGTTGCATCACAGGCCTGTCACCATAGTGGGGTACCTCAAAAAACATTGGGACAGGTCTGGTACCAGATGGGTGGGAGCATTGGGGAAAGTTGCATTTGATGTTACTAATGGTACTACAGGCATAATCTCTGGCTTGGAGAGTATTGTATAAATGCCTACGCTAACCTGATTTTCTTGCAGCCAAAGCTGCCAGTCCTACTTCCTCCAGTAATAAATACTTGCTGTGCATATGGTAATTACTGTCTCCATGACTGTTTTTGTGTACTGTGTATTGTTGGGAATTGTCAGGAGGGGCTTGGGAGGTAGAAATATTGTTCCTGGGGATGGGGTGAAGATCATTGTATATTTTGCCTGAGTTCCCAGGTGGAAGCACCACACCATTGAAAGTTTAGTAGTTACGGTCCTATCGCTCAAGGACCCAGGCCGGCTCCCTTGAGCTGTCACGAGGGCCCCAGAGCTGACATTCAGGACTGGCCGACAACCCACCCTACTTATTAAAGGCTTACCGCTGGGATCCCCATGTGCCCCAAAAGATAGCCACAGTCTCTGTGTGGAGTCAGAGAGTGGTGTTTGGGCAGACCCCAACCAACCTGCAAGAAAAATGGCACTCCAAGAATTGGATGATTGGTGCCATGAAGAAGGGCTAGGCTGGAAAAAAGTGATTCTATTAAAGGGAATACCAGAAAGTGCTGACAGAGCAAATGTAATTGATATTTTATATGAATTGGGAATGTTGCAACAATTAAAAAATACAAGGTTGGAGGTATGACAGCTGTGGTGATAGCCTGAGTGCCCTGGTAAAGAGCAGGTCTATGATTGATTTTGCCAAGGTGCCCCAGTCTTCACCCTCAGGGGTTCCCAGGACCAAAGTAGATTTATGGTTCTTATCTGAAGGTAAAACATATAATGATGTGAAAAACATGTATGAGGCTAACAATGTAGAGTTAAATGAAAAGCCCCCTGCTTGGGTCACTGCATGGACCTCGGGCTGTGGGAATGGATCCTAATCCTGATTAAAACCATTTCTGGGGTGAAAACCCAGGCCCCCGTGGGAGGATGAGTTTGACACTTGGGTGGATCAAGTGACCCAATGGTCCAGGACCCTGACTTCCTTGAGGCTGAAAAGAAGAGAAGAGTATGGGAAAGTCTGAGGGGTCCAGTTATGGATGGCATTGCTGCTTTGCAGGCCACTCACCCAGAGGCTGATGCCCGAATGTACCTGAGCACTTTGGAAGGGATATTCGGGAGTACTGATAGTGGGGCTAGTGTAATAAGAAAATTACAAACCACTATACAGAATAAGGAGAGAAACTATCTGAGTATTTAATGAAGCTGGAGCAGTTAATTCAAAAAGTATAAAGGAAAGGGGTTATTTTAGCCAAAGACATGAACAGAGTCTTAATTGAGCAGCTACTGTAGGTGTAAGGTCAGTCTGAAATGTTACTGTTGAAGCTAAGATTAGAGGAGAGACTCCAGACCCCTCCCATTGGGACCTGATGTTGGAGATCCAGGAAAAGGAAGACTAGGCTCCCGAACACAGTTGAATAATTGCCCCAGCTTGCATGATAGAGACTGCCATAGACTGCCCCTGTGAGGGCAAAGAACCAAACAAGGTTCAGTTATTGTGCCAGCAGGTGTAGATGTTGAGTGAACAGGTGTCTAAATTGAAAACCTCTCAAGCTAGAGGGTCTGAGCAAGGGCGGGCACCCCACATGTGGAGGGACAATCCCCCTGTTCAAACTGAGGCCGGAGTTAACTTCTTTTGCCACCACTGTGATGAGGAAGGGCACATAAAGAGATACTGCAGAGTTCCTGAGAACCTCTCCCTGGTGGTATAGAAACTTGTGAAAAGATAAAATGTGTCAGGAAATGCCCGTGTGACTCAGTGAAGGAGTGAACTGGGCCACCAAAACCTGAATGTTCTACAAAGTCTACAAATAAATTTACCCATGGGTCCCCTGAGATTCCCCCCCCCCAGCCTGGTTGGCCCCTCAGCTAAGGTCTGGGCTGAAGTCAAGGGGGTGGTCTGTGAGGTGTTGCTTGGCAATGGCTCCCAAGTGACTGCGATATTTGAGTCCTGGCACAGACAACACCTCAAGCATCTCCTTGTGTGGCCACTTGAAGGGCTGGCTGTGTGGGAGGTGAGTAATCAACCGTATTGTTATTTGGGGTATGTAATAGTACAAACTGAGTTTATACATGGATGGAAGGGGAGACCCTGGTGGTGGTGGGCACGTGTACCCACATGTTTCAATGATTAGCTGAACAATGTCAAAAGTTGGGGGGCCCTCAATGCACTGAAAGGATTCCAATGCACCCCATGGTTAGAACAGCCTACTTAAAGAAACTGTTCACTCTTCCTCCCAGGGTGGAAGAAGACCGGGTCAGCATTATTGAACATGCAGAAGTGACACCCATCACAGTACCCTGAGGAGCTGAGGTCACTGTAACTGGGTCTAAGAGCTACACATAACCCCTGAGAGCCTGGCCTTGCTGATTGATAGTCCCTGGACCAATGAACTGTCTGACCTCTTACTGATCCAGGCAGGGGTGATCCCCACCTGGAGTGCTTTGGTGAAGGCCTGAAAGATTATAGTACTGGTAAAGAATAAGAGTAACAAACAACTGGTGGTCAGGAAAGGGAGAACCTTGGCCTATGTGTACACTACAGAGATGGCCCAAAGCTTGTCCTCCAGAAGCTCACCTACCATGCAGCTGGACCCCAGTGTGTTCCAAATTGGTGATTCCCCACTGCCTGATGAGTACCAACAACAACTATGTCAGAATCTTGCACAATGCACAAAGGTTTTCTTCCTGTGTGAACTCAATGTGGGGTGTGTGAAGGGGACCAAGCATCATATAAGGATGATGGATGAGAGGCCTTTCTGAGAAAGGTTGAGATGACTGGCACCCACTGACAGAAGATGTATGAAATCACCTGCAAGAGCTCTTGGCTGCCTGCATTTTCTCTGACTTCAGAAGTCTGTATGCCTCACCTATTGTGGTGGTACGGAAGAAGAATGGAGCAGTGAAGCTGTGTTGACTACCGGATGCTCAGCAAAAGAACAGTGACAGATCAGTACACTGTGCCATGCATAGAAGACACCCTGGCATGCCTAACGGGGAACAGATGGTTCTCAGTCTTGGACCTCAGTAGTGGGTATTATCAAATACCGATGGTGGAGAAAGACAAAGAAAAAACTGCTTTCACTGTCCAAAGGGGTTCTATCAATTTGAGAGGATGCCCCATGGAGTCACAGGGGATCCTGCCACATTTCAATGTTTAATGGAGTGGGTAGTCAGAGATATGAACCTTCTGCAAGTATTGGTTTACTTCAATGACCTTATAGTGTTTGGTCACACCATCGAAGAGCATGAAGGGAGGCAGATGAAGGTTCTAGAATGACTGGAGGAAGCTGGGCTGAAAGTGTCGGTGGACAAATGTCAGTTCAGCCAACCATCCATTAAATATTTGGGACATACTTTTTCAGTGGATGTAATGAGCACGGATCCTGCTAAGGTGCAAACCCTGACAACCTGGCCAAGACCACACAACTTAAAAACTCTCCAATCCTTCCTAGGGTTCTATGATTACAATTGGAGGTTTATTCAAGATTTTTCTAAGGTTGTTTGCCCATTGACTAACCTGCTGCAGGGCTATCCTCCCATAAACTACAAGGCAAGGCAAGGTAATTTTATTTATAGGGTACCATTCTCTGAGGCTCAGGGCACCTAACAAACATAAATAAGTAAAAACAAGTGTTAAAATACAATACAAATTAATACAATAAAATTCAGTATGTTAGCATAATACTTTTATAATGTGCTTCAGGTTGCTGGGGAAACACTGGCTGAAAAGATGAGCTGTCAGCCTCAGCTTGAACACCTCAATTGAGGGGGCCTCCCAAACTGCAGACGGAAGAGTATTCCACAGGGTCAGCCCCATGATGCTAAATGCACGGTCACTTGATGTCCGGAGCCAAAATCTGAGAATGTTCAGGAGGCCCCTCAAAGAGGAGAGGAGGAAGCAAGCAGAGGACACTGCTGTCAGGAGCTCTGACAGGTAACCAGGACCCAGTCCATATAGGGCCTTATAGGTGAGCAAGCCCACCTTGAAAAGGACCCTCCACCTGACAGGCAGCCAGTGCAGGCCATGCAGGACCAGGGTTACTTGACTGGACTTCAAAAGGCCCATCAGCAACCAGGCCACCAAGTTCTGCACTAGCTGTAGTCTGTGGAGGGTCCCTACCATGACCCTGAAGTATGGAGAGTTGCAGTAGTCAAGCCTGGAGGTGACAAAGGCATGTACCAGCATCAGCAGATCCTTGGACGGAATGAGGGGCTTAATCCTGGCAATGTTCCACAAGTGGTAGAAACCACTTTTGACAACAGATGACACCTGATCTTCAAAGGTCTGTCTACTGTCCAGGATCATGTCTAGATTTTGCATCCTTGGGGAAGCCACCAGTGGAGCAGACCCCAGGTCCAGGCCTGTGTTAGTCCCGGTGGCAACCCTTCATGCCCACAACCAGACTCGATCACTGATACCTCCGTCTTATCTGGGTTAATTCTCAGCCAGCTGGAAGCTATCCAGTCATTGATTTTAGCCAAACAGTTGTTAAGCACATCAACAACTCCAGATGTTCTGGGTGCAAAAGACAGATACAGCTGGGTATCATCTGCATAGCAGTGAAACTCCATACTGTATTGTCGAATGATCAGAAACAAGCAGAAACGCAAGAACCAAGAAATGACTCCCAAGTCTTACTACAAAGTGAATGAACCCTTTGGAGCCAGGTGGTCACCAGAGTGCGAAGAAGCATTCAGAGAGATCATCTGTCGCCTTTTGAAAGCACCAGTACTGGCTTTTTCAGATCCCACCCAATCCTATTTTCTCCACACTGATGCCAGCATGGATGGACCCCAGGGGGGCAGCGTCTCATGGCATTCACCAGTCAGAGCCTCACTACAGCCAAAACAAACTATCCTGTACACAAATTGGAGTTTCTGGCCCTTAAGTGGGCTGCGGTAGACCAATTTCATGACTATCTATATAGGGCAAAATTCACCATAAGAACAGATAACAACCCTCTCACTTACATCAACACCATGGCGAAGCTGAATGAGGCTGGATATTGATGGCTCTCCGCCCTCTCCACATACGACTATAAACTGGAATAAAGACAAGGATTGAGCAACATTGATGCTGATGCATTGTCCCACAGATCACATCTGGAGACACCCACCAGTGCCCAAGAGCTGCTACCAGAGGTGGTGTAAGCAATGTGCAGTGAGGTTTTGCTCGGGAACCCAGAAATAGTTGCGCTACCCTGCAGAGTCATTGATTCCTTGGGGGCCCCTCTGGATGCTATACCAGATGCTTATTAAAGCCATGTCAGCATTCATTTTAAGCATTTACCACAGCCAAATAAGAGAAAACAAAAGTATTTATAGAGGCAGGATGATAGTATTAAGGGGGTTATAGCTGCATTGGAGAAGGGGGACAACCCAGATCAAGTGCCAAAAACCCACCCCGATGTGCCTATCCTACTGCGAGAGTGGGATAAACTGTAACTATAGAATGGCTTGCTGTACCAGATTGTCAGAGACCCAAAGACCCCCAAAAACTCAAAAAATTGGTGCTCCCATGGAAGTATGGTCGGGTGGCAATGAGGTCGCTACACAATGATATGGGCCACTTAGGATTTGAGTGGACTTTGAGCCTGGTAAGAAACAGATTTGCTGGCCCAGAATGGTGAGAGACATTGAACTCTACTGTAAAAATGTGCAAGGCGTGTCCAAAAAGAAAGACCCTTCCGAAAAGAATTGCTCCATTGGTAAATATAAAATCCACTGACCCCATGGAGCTAGTCTTCATGGACTTTTTATCCTTGGATCATGATAGCAAAGGTTTCAGCACTGTACTAGTCCTTATCAAAAATTGCACATATGCTCAGGCCTATCCTACCAAGTACCAGAAAGCCTGTACAGTTGTGAAAAAGTTATCAGAATTTATCACTCATTATGGCGTATCACAGCGCATTTATTCAAATCAAGGTCCTGACTTCCAGAGCAAACTGGTTAAGGAATTTCTAACTGCAGATGGGATTCAACAATCAAAAACTGCTCCTTATCACCTTCAAGGGGACCTGCAGTCTGAAAGATTTAATCAGACACTCATGGACATGCTGGTCATTCTGAACCATAAGCAGAAGAAGAAGACCTGGAGCCATCATGTACTACAATTGGTGCCTGCTTACACTTGTACAAAGAACAGTGCCACAGACACCTCCCCCTACCTACTGATGTTCAGGAGAGAGGCTCAGCTGACTATTGACCTGGCTTTTGATCTCTCACCTGAGGGAACCAGCTAAGAGTCATATCTATAGTATACCAAGTATCTCAAGAGCCAGCTACCGAAGGCATACAAGCTAGCAACAGAATGTACTGGGAAAGCAAATGCCAGAAACAAGGCCAGATATGACCTGACACTAAGACCCCAACTACTCACAGTGGGAGATAGAGTGCTACTATTCAAACTTTGGAGTCCGTGGAAAGCACAAGTTGGCTGACACATGGGCGTCTGAACTCTATGCTGACCTGGAGAAATCGATTAATTTACCTGTTTATAAAGTCAGACGGGGAGGGGGGCTCACACCATCAAAACCATATATTGTCAATAGGACACCTAGAGCCAGTCATCAGTGAGAATCAGCCTTTTATGCCCAAGGGCCTCCAGACCTAGGAGCAGCACCCAAGCGGGTAACCAAATACAGCATACTCTATCTGCAGAAGTACATGCTCCTTTGGCCCCCACTCCATAATTGTTCGAGGAACCAGAGGATGAATATGAAGATTGTCAAGGAGACCCCAAGGTTTTGTGGTATCAACCCTTCTCCAGTTCAATTGTTCTGGCTGCCCCAGGTGTAGTGGGCTGGATATGACTCAACTTCAGAAACGACATCTCCTGAATGGAATGTTGACGCTGAACCTTTAGTTCCACAGATCGACCTGAACACTGTTACTGATAACCCCCTTTGTGGATAGGAACATTTCTGGCTTGCTGGAGGAATCTACAAATCCTGAGGATGCTCAGCAAGAAGGCCCTATAGATATTGATACCCCTGAAATGAACCCTGAACAGGACAGTGTCCCCAGGCATCCCACAGAAATCTCTCAGGTATCTAGGAGGTCAGAAAGAGCCCACAAGCCCCTACTAAAACTTACTTGCGATTAGCCTGGAGAGTAATCTGATATGCCTCTCCATGTGGTGCACATAAGAACTGTGCCTATCATACAGCCTGTGCCCCTACCCCAAAGGTTTAAATCTGAGGTGAAAGTAGAAGTTAGTAAACAGGGGCAACTCAATATGTTCAAAGTGTTACCTAACATACTAACATACTATTTGCCAGCAGATTAGGCCTTACGGTCTATCGAGTCTGCTCGAACCTTAGATCCTTAGTTGGGTGCCAAGGCCTTCCCATCCCTTGTGCTCCAGAAACCCCTATCATCCATCCCCACCCCCCTGGGACAGGCCATTATCTGATACATCCACTTTCTGTGTCTGTCCCACCCTCTCTTGAAGCCCTCCACTGTGGATCTCTGAACCAGCTCGCCAGGCAGTGCATTCCAAGGGTCCACCACCCTCTCAGTGAAAAACCTCCTCCTCTTCTCCTCACCTTCCACCTTCCAACTTCAAACCATGCCCTCTGGTGATACCCCCTGCTTTAGTCTAAAGATCCCTCCATGTTTACCCTATTTATTCCCTTGAGGTACTTGAAGACCTCAATCATGTCCCCTGTCCTCCTCCAGTGAAAACAGGCAGAGCTCCTCAAGTCTGTCCTCATATGTCAAATCCCTAGCCTCGTGATCATCTTAGTAGCCCTCCTCTGTACCCTCTCCAGGAGCTGTATGTCCCTCTTCAAGTGTGGTCTCCAGTACTGTACACAGTACTCAAGGTGTGGTCTAACCAGTCCATTGTACAGCGCAGAATCACTTCCTTGCTCCTAGAGGTGATCCCCTTACGATGCATCCCAACATCCTGTTTGCCTTGCTAGCCACTCTCCTGCACTGCTCAGAGTTATTCATACATGCATCCACCATGACCCTAGGTCTTTTTCCCTATTGAGGCCTCCGCCTCCTCTCCCAGGGTGTACCTGTGTTTAGGGTTTCCCGGCCAAGATGCAACACCTTGCACTTGGTGATATTGAAATTTAATTTCCATGTGTGAGCCCAGCTTTCCAGGGTGCCCAGGTCCCCTTGCAGGGCCAACCTCCCCTCTTCTCCCTCAACTACTGCTCCAATCTTGGAGTCATCCACGAAGATACTCATTTCACACCCTATACCCTCCCTGATGTCTGATATGTATGCATTAAATAGGATTGGACCCAGGACCGAGCCCTGCGGTACCCCACTACCAACCTCTCTAGGGTTCAAGAGCTCCCCACAGACCACTACTCTCTGGGTGCATCCAGCTAGCCAGTTTTCAATCCATCTGACCATCAAAGGGCCTACCCTAACCCCATCAGTTTCTCCACCAGACCATTGTGGGGACAGAGTCAAACGCCTTGCTGAAGTCCAAGAATAATACATCCACAGGCTTTCCTTGTCCAGTTCTGATGTTACCCATTTGTAGAACTCCTGCAAGATTGGTTTGACATGATCTACCTGCACAAACCCATGTTGCCGACTATCCAGACCTCCCACCTCCTCCAAATACACCCCAATCGTTCCTTTAGTATACTCTCCATTAATTTTCCCACCACCGAGGTCAAACTGATGGGTCTATAGTTACCTGGTACTTCCCTCAACCCCCCTTCCTTTATGGATTGGCACCACATGTGCCTCTCGCCAATCCCTAGGTACCCTCCTGTCTCAAGTGACCTGTTGAAGAGCTCCGCCAGGGTGCAGCCAGTATGTCCGCCATTCCATAGTACTCTCAGATGAATGCCATCTGGCCCAGGAGATTTGTCTTCTTTAGGGCCTTGAGGGCTAATCACACCCTTTGGTGGAGATAGCATCATCCCGTCCCTCCACCTTACTGGCCTTTTTATCCTTATCCAGATGTGACACCCCTGGGGTACCTCTCCTTCCCTCTTGCTCCATTTCTGTTGCTCCCCTGATCCCACTCACTGCTGCTTCTATCCCCTTCATGCCTTGCTTTGTAGATATCCCATCCCCCTCCCTAGTGAACACAGAGGCAAAGCACTCGTCAAATACCTCTGCCTGGTCCCTCGCCTCTTCCACCCACCCTCCTTCTGATCTCAATCTGCTGAGATGACCCTTAGTTTTTCTCCACTCCCCAATGTACCGGAAGAACCCCTTTTCCCCTCCATGTATCCCCTGTGTCAGCCGCTGCTCTTTACTGGACTTTGCTCCCCTCACCATACGGGTGACTTTTCTAGATGCAAGATGGTACATTTCCTTATCCCTCTCCCCTCTTGTTGTTTTATATTTTTTGTAGGCTGCCTTCTTTTCTCTGACTGCTACCTGTACCTCACTGGACCACCAGCATGGTTTATGTGACCTTGCTCCCTTACGTTTCAACTTAGCGCAGATCCTGACTGCCTCATGAAGTCCCCGTTTTATGACCTCCCACCTCCTTTCCACACCTGTCATTGATATAATCCCCTTCAAGTGATCCCTGAGAATATTTCCCATGCCCACAAAGTCTGTCCCCTGAAGTCCACTGCCAGTGTCCTAGATCTCACCCCCCCATGCTTATTTAAACCAGACAGTATTGTGGTCGCTCCCAGTCAGGGGGTCCTGTACAACCAGGTCCCTTACCAGATCCCCATCTGCCAGAACCACATCCAGGACATGCCCTTGCCTTGTGGGCTCCATCACATGCTGTATTAAGAACACATCCTGGAAGCTGTCCAGCAGCCTCTGCTCCTTGGCCGCCTTACAGGACATGGTTCCCCAGTTTGTACCTGGCATATTAAGGTCCCCCATCAACACCACTCCTTCCCCTTTTGGTTCACACTGGGCAATGATGTTGTCCAGCAAACCATCCTCTAGAACATCACTCATCCCGGGGGGCCTATATACTACACCCAGCTTGATCTTATCTCCTGTTGGGGATCGTAAGGTGACCCACAAGGCCTCCATGTTTCCCTCTGCCTCTTCTACCCTAGCAATTTCTATGTCATCTCTAATGAACATAGCCACTCCACCCCCTCTGCCCTCCTTTCTGTCCTTCCTAAGCATAGTGTACCCTCGCACGTTTAGGTCCCAGTCATGGTTTTTGTTGGCCCATGTCTCCGTGACCGCCGCCACATCCACCCCTTGAACAGCATGGCCTGGAACTCTGGCAACTTGTTTCCCAAGCTCCTGGCATTTACTAACACCAACCCCCTGTTAATGACTAATTAACATCTTTCTTTCTAGGTTATGTAACTTGTTTGTTCATTAACCCCTTTTCAATCCACAGCACACTGCCCTAAAATAGATTTTTTGGACTCATGGACTGTGAATGGTGTCTTGTCGAGGATGCCAAGCTCTAAAGAGGGGTGAGTATGTAAGCCCCCACACCCCTGTGTGACTTTAAGAGGACTGATCCAGCTAGAAAGACCTCCCCCCGGCCCTTTTAATTCTGGTGGTGGGATCTGGAGAACAAAAACAAAGGCAGTCATCTCTACTGCAGTGGAAGAAAGAGGAGAAAAAAGAAATGGCAAGACTGTTTTTTGTCCAGGAGGAGCTGAGCCAATCAGATGGAGACTGGGGAAGGCTATAAATAGCCCCAGGAGCCCATCAAAAATCCAGTCCCCGGGGAGAAGATAGACCAGGAGAGACTGCACCAAGGGCTGAAGCCCCAAGTTGTGCTGGCTAGTCGGGACTCCTTCAGGCACTGAGCCACAGTGCTGAGAAAGAAGAATCAAAAGAGAAACTGGAAGTGCTTGCAAAGAGCCCAAGTGGATTGCTGCTAGGTTGGGCTGTGTTTTTCCAAACTGTTTGCTACAGAAGCAAAATTGTTGGCTACAGAAGCTAAACTGTTTGCTACAAAAGCTGCCTAAGCCCACCAAAGTGTAGTGAAGATTCTGGATAAGACATTTAAGGGTCTGGAGCTCGTCTTTATCTCATGGAGCTCATCTATCTCAGAGGACCTCACTTTTGGATTTACAAAAGACTGTTGTATGATTGCTGTTTGAAGATATTGCATCCCAGGGTGTGTTGCCTGAGACCCCAGTGAGATTGGTGTCTTCACTGAACTGTTTCTGCCAGAGCAACAGAGCTGTGGTTCATCTTTAGCTGAGAAGCTCCTGCCCTAGCTGCCACCTGTCTAGTGTTCCAGAGGATTCCATTGGAGTGGAAAGAAGCAAAAGATGCCTTTCTCACCTACATGGTGTCAGTTAGGTACAATTTCGCCACCAGGGGGATTACAAATGATTGCTGTTGTTCCAGGTTGCTTTGCCTTGTATTAGTTCTTCATCTAGGGCCCCAACATTGACCAGCCCATGGCATCGCAGGCCTGCCACTGCAGTGGGGTACCCCAAAAGACATTGGGACAGACCTGGTACCAGACGGGTGGGAGCATTGGGGAAAGTTGCATTTGGTGTTACTATTGGTATTATGGGTATAATCTCTGAGTTGGAGAGTATTGTATAAGTGCCTAACCCAACCTCATTTTCTTGCAGCCAAAGTTGCCAGTCCTACTTCCTCCAGTAAAAAATACTTTGTGTGCTTTACTGTCTCCACAGCTATTTTTGGGAATTATCTGGAGGGGTTTGGGAGGTGGAAAAATTGTTCCTGGGGAACAGGGTAAGGTCATTGGTTATTTTGCCTGAGTGCCCAGGTGGCAGCACCACACCATCAAAAGTTTAGTAGTTACTGTCCTGTTGCACAAGGACATAGGCCAGCCCCCTTGAGCTGTCACGAGGGCCCCGGAATCAGCATTCAGGACCAGCTGACAACCCACCCTACATTTGCATGGCTCTATGACAGTTGGTAGACAATTCCGTTGTCGACCAATGTTACAGTGACTCTTTTATGTCACCTGCATTTTCCTTGGGGGACAAACCCCCATGCAGGGTCCTCTGCTCCTCACACCCCCACTACTTAAATAATCAACTCAGAGTTGGAGTTGCTTTGGGGACGGGGTGCAATACCCCAGAAAGCAATGCCAGAGTCCTGCCCTGACACTACAGCAACCTGGCCCTGTTGTCGCTGTAGTGTCGGTCACGGTAAAGTTGTCGAGGAAGCGTCAGGATACCCGTTTGCATTAGTGTTGGCCTGACAAAATGTAATGAAAGTGATCACTGCGAAAAGTATCCATTGCCAGCAGTTGACCAGACCTTAGCTCGGCTGAGAGGTACCAAAGTGTGTTCTAAACTGTATGCTAATTCAGGGTTCTGGTAGATAGTACTCTCCAAAGATTCAGCTTTACTATTTTGTTACACCATTTGGTAGGTTTTGTTTCAACCACCTATCATTTGATATTTCAGCATGCTGTGGACATTTACAGAGCAAATATTCCAGCTAATGTAAGGTCTCAAGGGTGTATTTTGCCAAGTGGATGACATCCTCATTTATGGAAAACCCAAGCCAAGCATGACAGCTTTACTGCAGAATATCCTTCAGAAGTTAGAAAACTCTAGAATCGCACTCAGTAAGTGCCATTTTTTTTTAAAGACCAGATTCAATTTTTATGACATATTACTAACTCCACTGGCATAACGGCTGACCCAGAAAAGTACAGACTACCTCACATACTGTATGAATCAGCAATTTAAACATGACAGAAGTAAGTCATTACTTAAGAATGGGAAATCAGCTGTACATTTTTCACCAAGCCTCTCAGACCTCCTGAGTAAGAAAAATCAGTGGACCTGGAAAGATGCTCATGGCAAGATATTTCAAGATGTCAAAAGAGAGCTGAGTTAAACATCAGTGTCAGCACTCTATGACCCAAAAAGGGAAACAATTGTTTCTACAGATGCATCATCCTATGAACTGGGGGCTGCACCGATGCAAAAACTGTTAAAATGGTCAGTGGTGAATAGTTTTATATGCTTCCACAGCACTGTCTAATACAGAGCAAAGATATGTTCAAACTGAGAAGAGGGCTTTTGCTTGGATGTGAGCATGTGAACAATTTTCTGACTATGTGATTGGAGTAAAGTTCCACATTGAAACTTACCCAAGTTTTCTTTGTCCAGTAGTACAGACTTTGCAGAAGAAATACAGTTTCAAGCTTGTCACCAGCAGTCCAAGATTTCTTCTGAACTATGGTAGTTTACTCACCTAGTAAAGGTGATTGTGGGGGGAATATACAAGATCTCTGAGGGACTCCACATTCATGACATCATGGGTTGTGTACACCTGATAAGTTGCTTGATGCACATGTGACTTGAAGAAAGTCCATCCCCACCTGATGGGGGGTCTGCTCTCCTTTGTTCAATTCGATGTATTCCAAAGCTGTAACTGTAGCAATAATCTGTTAATACCTTTTGCTGTTGATATGTAGATGTGTAGATATGTAGTGACCACTTAGCGGTAGAAAATTGTTGTGTAACTTTATTTTGTTATTACACTATACATATAGACATCGGTGATGTCCAAACCTACTACTTTGTAGTAGTGAGTATCATACATTCATACAATGTATGAAAACTTGTTGAGTTTTTCACACATCTGTTGGGCGGGATGTGGAATGCCTCAGTGATATATTCCCCCACAACAGAAACATAGAAACATAGACTTTGACGGAAGATGAGGACCGCTTGGTCCACCTAGTCTGCCCATTTCCCTACCTACAGGATAAGCTGCAGATACTAGTTAACCAACAGCCTATTTCTTCCTACTCCCCCCCCAAGAACTGCTTTATGTCTGTCCCATGCATTCTTAAATTCTCCCACAGTTTTAGACCCCACAACCTCCTCAGGAAGGCTGTTCCATGTGCCCACCACCCTCTCTGTGAAAAAAATACTTCCTTACATTGCCCCTGAGCCGTCCCCCCTCTATCTTGAAATTGTGTCGCCTTGTTCTTGCACATCTCTTTTTCTGAGAGTTACTACTCTCTTGGACATTGTTGTCTCCACTGAGGTACTTAGAAGTTTCTATCATGTTCCCCTCTCCCTCCTTTCCTCAAGGGTATACATATTAAGCTCCATTAGTCTCTTCTTGTATGGCTTCTCTTGTAGACCCTGCACCATTTTAATTTCCCCTCCTCTGAACTGCCTCCATCCTGTCTATGTCCTTGCGGAGATGGGGTCTTCAGAACTGGACGCAGTACTCCAGATGGGGTCTCACCAACTGTCTGTACAGAGGGATAACTTCTTGTTTTCTGCTGGTGTTGCCTCTTCCTATACATCTCAGTATCCCCCAGCCCTCACTACTGCCGTCTCACATTGCTTGCTAACCTTAAGGTCATCTGATATGATTACCCCCAGGTCCCTTTCCATTTCTGTTGTTACTACCTCCCCCCACATTGTGTAATCTTCCCCAGGGTTTTTGTTTTCCATGAGCATTATTTTGCACTTCTTTGCATTGAATCCAAGCTGCCATACTTCTGACCATTCCTCCAACCTTGCCAAGTCCCCTTCTCATCCTTTTCACACCTCTTTGTGTATCAACCCTGTTGCAGATCTTTGTGTCATCTGCAAAGAGGCATACTTTTCCTTCCAGTCCCTCTGCAATGTCACTTACAAAGACATTAAAAAGGACTGGACCCAGTACTGAACCCTGCGGTACCCCACTAGTAATCCCTCTTTCTTCAGAGTGGACTCTATTTACAATTACTTTCTGTGTTCTTTTGTCCAGCCAATGTTTTACCCAGGCTACCACCCGGGGACCCCCTCCTAGGCTGGTTAATTTGACTATTAATCTTTTGTGTGGGACTGTGTCAAATGCCTTGCTAAAGTTTAGGCAGGCCATGTCCACAGCCCCTCCTTGGTCTACTACTTTAGACACCCAGTCAAAGAAATCAATTAGATTCATCTGACATGACCTTCTCACTGAGAACCCATGCTGCCTTGGGTCCTGTGCCCCACTGGCCTCTAGGTACTCAACAATTCTTTCCTTCAGAAGTGATTCCATCACTTTCTCTCCCACAGAGGTCAAACTGACAGGTATATAGTTTCCTGCCTCTGTCTTGCTCCCAATTTTGTGAAGGGGACTCACATCTGCCTTCCTCCAGTTCTCAGGTACCACACCATCCTCCCATGATTTGTTAAACAGGGTAGTCAGTGGTGTCACTAGTTCTCCCCTTAATTCTTTTAGAATTCTGGGGAGAATTCCATCAGGCCCCATTGCTTTGTCCACCTGCAGTTTCAGTAGTTCTTTCAGAACCCTTTCTTCCATGAAAGGACTGGGATCGAACCCCCAATCCAGACTGCTTCTGTTAATTGGATTAGGCACCTCCCCCTCCTTCTCTTTTGTGAAAACTGAGCAGAAGTATTTGTTCAGTATCCCTGCTTTTTCACTGTCCCTCTCTGCCCACCCACTGTCCATTCTGTTCAGTCTCACTATCCCTCCCTTTGTGTTTCTATGCTCCCTGATGTACCTATAAAAAGTTTTATCCCCCTTCTTAACTGAGTTGGCTATCTTTTCTGCAGTTTGGGCCATTGCTATTCTGACTTCCTTCCCTGTTTCCTTCTGCCTTAACTGGTACAGTTCTCTGTCCTGCTCCTAATGTGTTTCCTTATACTTCATAAATGCTATTTTTTTCTCCCTAACCTTCCCCACCACCTCTTTTGAGAACGATTGTGGCTTTTTCTTTCATTTTGATTTGTTTATTTGCTTCACACAAAGGCGTGTTGCCTCTGTGATGGCAGTCTTGATGTTTCCCCATTGTTGCTCCACCCCTCCTTCTAGCCTGTTTGCTAGTGCTTTTCTAAGGCACTCTCTCATCTTGCCAAAGTCAGCCCTCCTGAAATCCAGTACCCTCATTTTTGCATGGCTTGACTCTGTAGCTGAGTTTATCATGAACCACACTGTTTGGTGGTCATTTGTTCCAAGATAGCTACCCACTTCTAGATCTGAGATCTCTCACTGTCCTGTCCCTCATGAGTGGGTTCCAAAACTAGATGTCTGAGGCATGCCACCTGTAGGGAATCAAGAATGGCCCTGCTCTTGGATGTGGCTGCAGCAAAGGTGCTCCAGTTAACATCTGGCATATTCAGGTCCCCCATCAACAGTATCTCCCCTTTCTCTGCCATCTTAAGGATGCCTTCTATCATATCCTTGTCCATTCCCTCCCCCTGACATGGGGGTCTGTATACAACCCCTGTGCAGATTGTGGTGCCATTTCCAGTCTCTAAGGTGACCCACAGTGCCTCCTCTCCTCCCTGCTTACTCTTTTGTTCCATTGCCTTTATCCCTTCCCTTACATAGAGAGCTACTCCCCCCCTTCTACCCTCCCTGTCTCTCCGATAGGTTGTGTACCCTGGTATGTTAACATCCCAGTCATGGTTCTCTGTGTACCATGTTTCTGTGACTGTTATGATATCCAGGCATCCTTCTTCCATCAAGGCCATCAGTTCATGGAGCTTGTTGCCCAGACTATGGGCATTGGTACTCATTACCCTCCATTTCTTGATGGCCTTACCCCTTTTTGCCCCATCCCTGTCCTTATTCCCTTTGCCATTTTCTCCATTTACCCCTGCCCTTCTCCCTATTGACATCTCTATCTTGGTGTTTACCTCACTTACTACCATGATTTTTTTTGGGGGGGGAACTAGGATTTCCCTGCTCCTTTTCAGTGCCTCCCCCCTTGGCTAGTTTAAATGCTTGCCAATGAAGCATTTAAACCTATCACCTAGGATCCTGGTTCCCCTCCTGGACAGATGCAGACCATCACACCAGTATAGGCCTGCATCCCTCCAGGTAGACCCCCCAGTCCCCAATGGAGCCAAATACCTGAGCTCTGCACCAGTTTTTCAACCACTGATTGAATCCCATGGTGTGGAGCACCCTAGCCTCACCCTTGCCATAGACAGGTAGCACCTCCGAGAAGGTTACCATGCATGCTACTTGTCTAAGGCCCCTCCCCAACTCCACAAACTCTTCCTGCACTGATCTGATCCTTTTCTTAGCCAGGTCATTTGTTCCTAGGTGGACAATGACATCCAGCTCCCTCCCCTGTGCAGCTACTCCAGCGATCCTGAGGATTCGCTCCCTTTCCCTTCAAGCCATGGCACCAGGCAAGCAGCTTAACTTCCTCTCTCCTTCCTCCCCCAGTTCTACTCCCCTAACAATGGAGTCCCCAACAGGACTTCTTTCCTTCCTCTGTGGGGTCCCATGCCACCCTCCTGTGGGTCTTCTTTGTGGAGGTTCCTAGCATCCTCCTTGGTCTCCACTGTGGGTGTCTCCATAGAGGAACCACTCTTTTCCAGAATGGCATATGAATTGTGGAGAGGTACAACTGGAGGGATGTGACTCTGTTCCACCACTCTCACCCTCTCTGAGCCCACCGTGGTCCAACCTCTCCTCTTTCTTGGCAACCTCTGAGGCAATGGCAGTGGTCCTGGTGGTCCCTGGGTTGGATAGGAGGTCCCCCAAATCCTGACCAACTCAGTCTGGAGATGAGCAACCTCCTCCCTCAGCCCAGAGAGGTGCCTGCAGATGGGACAACACCACATCCTCCAGAACATCTCCTGGAAGACTGTGACTCCACAGCCACTGCACAGCACTGCACAGCACTGCTCCCATCATGTCTTATTTTTGGCCTCTTAACTCTTGTTTTGACTACTTACTGTTTCCTCCGTTTATTTTTTCCTTCTTTCTTTCTTTCTTTCTTTCTTTCTTTCTTTCTTTCTTTCTTTCTTTCTTTCTTTCTTTCTTTCTTTCTTTCTTTTTTGTTCTCCCTAGTTACTTACTGTCTCTGTGCCCTTTTAAGCTCCTGATCTTCCTGTTCTGAAACAAGATGTTTCTGTATTTCTCAGTAGTCTCCTTTCTTGCTCAGAGTCAGACCTCCAGCAGCTGGGGGGGGGCGGAGAGCTACTCTTTTCCTTCTAGGATGGTGAGTCTTTTGTGGATCTGTGATCACTCACTTCCTGCTCCCAAAGAGGAAGTTCCTGTTGTCAGTAAAATCCTGTGCCTATAAAAGGATAACTGGCTTAGGGTGGGGTGGGGTAGAGGGGAGGGAAGGAGGGCAATATAGTCCCATTAGAGGAGTATAGTTATAACAGCAGCTCCTTCTTCTTGGTGTCCTCTGCCTGTTCTCTGGCAGAAGCTATCTAGGGAAGTTTTTAAATCTGGCTTTAACCTGACTTCCTTCTAGCTAAGCCACTCCCCCTACTTTACAGCTTTTCAACAGTTAGTTAATTGCACAGATAACAATGCCCTTCAGCCACCTGAGACAAACGCCTAGATAATGCACAGATGACAATTCACTTCAGCCAAGTCAGACAAACACATTGACTTTTTTTTTGTTTTGTTTTTACCCTAAACCAAGTTAGTAAACTACCATTGTGGGGCGATAATCTCTGAGGCACTCCATATTCATGACATCATGGGTCATTAAAAAGTAGTAATCCTCTGCTAGGGTGGGTCAGACGTGTTGTCTTGACCTTGTCCTTGCATGCTGCTAAAGGAGATTTCCTCTGCAGTATTCCTATTTTTCTCTGCCCAGGAAGTTGTGATTGCTCTGGTAGAGTGAGCCTTCAGATCTCTTGGTGCATTCAAGTTATCCACTCTATATGGTTCTGTGATTGCTGTTTTAAGGTACATGGCAATCAGTGATTTTGAAGCTGGTTTTCCCTTTCTTTTTCCATGCAGCATTACAAACAGTCTGTTTTGTATATTTCCTCTGTCCTTGATAGGTACGTGCTAAGTACCCTTTTCATACCCAGCATTTTAAGTTGAGGATTGTTTTGTATTTCCCCCTGAGGGGTTTCTGCAGGTATTTCAATAGTTTGGTTGATGTGGACTGCCAATGATACTACTGGTCCAAATGACATTATAGGTCTAAGGGATATTCTGTCACTGTAGAATGTTAGGAATGGGGGTCTGCATGAGTGTGCCTGTAGTTCTCCTCCACATCTGGCAGATGCTAGTGCCATCAGGGAGGGTGAAAGTGTTATTGTCTTTGCCAAGCTTCTGTCATGCGCTGGGTCATGTTTGCTCATGAAGGGTATGAGAGGTCTCATGTTGCACTTGGCCCATGGCACTAAGTCTATCAATGATGACATTACTCCCAGTACTTGTGAAACTGTTTGAAGTACTGGATTTCTGTGTTTCTGTAATTGTGTAGTCTATGCAATAATTGAGTGGACTTAGGCATTTACTGGGTTGCCAAGACCAGGATTTGTGTCGATCAGTGAGCCTAGAAGATCTATAGACTGGCTAGGGATGATTGGCAGCTTTTTGATAGATTATTACACGGCTGCTATTTTGTAGGCTGTGTACTACTGCGTTTGTTCTCGAATGGACTGTTTTACTGATCTGGTCTTGATCAGCCTGTCATTCAATAGGGTAATACTTGTATACACTTAACTCTAGTTTTTTGCTATGAATGCTATTGTTACCATCGTGAACATGCTTGGGGTTGATGGTAGGTTGAATAATAATAATATTCTTTATTTATTAAGCGCTTTTCAAAAAATCAAAGCACAGTACAAGTTATGAAATCACAGCGTAATAAAACATTAATATAAAATACAGTAAATAATTAATACATTACAGCAGACATTATAAAACAATAATAAAATCAAACCTAAATCAATCAGTCACTTGCCCATAGGCCTTAATCCATAAAAAGGATTTTTAAAGCTTGTTTAAATGGTTACACTTGTATTGGTATCATTTTCCCAATATGTGAAATTGACAGAATTTTTAGTGTGATGTACGTGTTCTACAAATGTAGTGAAGTTAGGTAATCTCCTGAGCTTATAACTGTGAGGGTGGACCTGACTGTTTCCATTTCTAGGGTTTGAATTGTACAGAATTGTTTAGGTCTGGAACTGGGCGTAGCCCTCTGGTACCTTTTTTTGGGGTACCTTGTCAATTATGGAGTATCTTCCTTTCCCTTTTTTTGTAATGTGTTACCCTGTCTATGGTCTTGTTGTACAGTAAGTCTGTCAGTACTGTTTGGACTTGTGTCGGGGTAACTTTGTTTTTCAGCACAGAGAATAGGACTAGAAGGCTCTGTGTTGGTATGCGAGGAAGTTGTATCAGATATCCTAGTCTTATTTCTTGTAGGACCCACCTGTCTTTTGTGGTGTGCTCCCATGCTTGCATGAAGAGTAGTAGTCAGTCACTGACTGGAATGTTTGGTATTGCTTGTAGCAATAGTAGTTGTTGTTTCAGCTGGGTTCTACGTGGGGGAGTAGTTTCTTCTGCCTTGGTTGGGAACCCTTCTAGCTCAATATCTGATGTAATTTTTTTGGTGGATATGGCTGCCTGTAGTAGTGTAGCCTGTAGTTGCAATTGCCCCGTCTTGTCTCGAAAGGAATGAGAATGGTATGTTTGTCTAGCTGGCAGATAAGTGGATCTGTTTGACAGGTCTTTGGTATCTTGTCATCCTCTTTTTCCTTGAGATATCTTTTTAGACCCTAACCGAACAGTAGGTTACCTTTAGAAGGTAATTTATGTGGTATCACTTTAGTCATTGTCCGCATTTCCTTAGATTCATCCACAGAGACCTCTGTGTTTTATTAGGAATGTGGCATGTGGATTAATCTCTAAGAAAACCATTGACACGTCACCCAGGTATTTGTTAGATAGTATAATGTTTTGAAGGAATTGGGATTCCCACATATTCTTATTTTATTTATTTTTCTCTTTTCATTATGACCTCTTGTAACTAGGTGAGCTGCGCTCTAGTAGCGTAGATGGCTGTTGTAGCAGCTTTGTCTCCTAAGCTGGCTATTAATCTACCCTCTAATTTTAGGTCTGTGGGGTCTTGGGACCTGAGGCTGTTTTGAAAGATAGCATAGCCTTTTATTAGTGAAGCAATATGAGGGCCTGTTGTCAGTGATGTGTACCCTAATGCTAGTTGTCTGCTTGAAGTGAGTACATTTTATCCCAAGATCTGCATTCTGTACTCGCTCCGGTTTGGCAGATTCCCATTCTTTAATCACCACCTCATCAATAGACTTGCATACTGGGAATACATCTGTGTGTTTTTACCAACCGTTAAGATGTGGAAATTAGCTTGGATAGTGGGGTAGGAGTTGGTGTGTCAAACCCCACCTAAGCCATTGTGTTTCACACTAATGTCTGTATCTGATCAGACAAACACTCTTTGGATGTTAGTGACTGTGTAACCAACTCCATCTCTGTTTCTAGATCAGAATGCATTTCCTAGTCTGGCTGTGGTGAGTGGGGTTCTGACCCTGCTGATATATCTTTATTTCACACCGTGTTTTACACTAATTGTTGTGCCTGCATCGGTTGATTATTTTGGTGGGGAATTGTTGCTGTGTCTAAATCCTGCCCAACAGAGGATTAAGGATTGCAGGGGGCATATTTGTTTGTGCCTTGTCTTTTGTGTTTTCTTTGGTGTCTTCCCCAGCATACTCCTGGTCAGATGCATGTGTGCATCTTCTGCATCTGATGCATGCAGTATGCTTAGTTGTTTTGGGGCTAGCATCACTTTGCGTTGGCTGCAGCTCTTTGTTTTGGCCATTGCAGTAAGTTGAAAAAAGGTACACAGAGAGGGTGTTTTGTGTTGTTTTTTTTTGGGGGGGGTAATTTAGATATATTGTTTTATTTATTCATTATTTCCCTTAATTCTTCCCCTGCACAGTAATCAATAATGCTCTGCATTGCACAGGCTATTGCTCTACCTGTGCATTACAATGTGCACTGTCCCTTTAAATGTGGTTAGAGTGAATGAGGGATTCACTGTTATGCTGCCTTGCCCACAGCTGTGGTAACAGTGCTTCCCCCAATGTATTTTCTCCATTGTTAATTGATTTTCAAATCATTGCCCTTATATTTAATTATTCGCATTATGGTCTGCTGTTGCAGGTCAGATGGTGCTTTTAACAAATGCCCTCTGTGCTAGTTGAACATTTATGAGCGTAGTTTCACTATCCACAGGATGGCAGCAATGACGCTCAGTCAATCTACACTGTCTGGCAGCCACCTACACCCTTAATCCCACATGGATAAGGGGTGAGTAGAGAGCTTTTCTGAGATCACAGCAGCAAGTCTTGCTATAGTCCTTCTCGCAGCTGCCGATCTGGATAGGCAAGTTAGGTTAGTCTATCAATGCTCCTCCTCCTCGTGACACCTACTTGTTTATGATGTTTTGGTCAGGTAGATGATAGAGGGGTTTCCTCTACCTTTTGATAAAAGAAGTTGGTGAGTTTAAAAGACATAATGTGCCACAAAAAAAGTCTAGAGAGCACGTCATTTTGAGCTGAGGCACAGAGGGACTGAAAAAATGCTTCAGAGACTGTTGTGTAGTGATGTCTTGAGTGAACGCTTCAGGTGCTACTATGCTTGTAATGGGGAACTGTGGCACATTACTTAATATTTTTAGAAGTCTGGGATGCTGGCAGGGTACTCCAGACATTCTAAGGAGGCCACTTGCTCATTTAATAATATATAGACTCTGGAGCCACTGGCAGAGCTCCAGGTCATCAGGCTTCTTAGTAAGGTGGTATGCTTGTTCTGAACAGCATGTAGAGGAACTGAGAGTATATGCCCAAGTAAGGAATGAGAGCTTCAATTATTTAGTAGCCCCTGATGTACTGAGCTCCTGGGACTTCTGGTAGGGGTTTCCAGGTAACTGTGGCTGTGGAATCTGCTTGGTCATCTGTGAAAGATCTCAGACAATGCATGACTCTGTTAGCATCCTTTAAATTTAGCATCCTTTAAATTTCAAAAATGTGATAAATTATCTTGTTCAAGTCCTTTTTTATTAAATTAATAGGGCTAAGTCATGCATTCACATTGGTATGCCTTACTTTTGCCACATACAGTACATAAGAGCAGCTCCTTAATTAATATGTGATTGTGCCTTTAAGAGAGAAAAAAACAACTGAATATCAGTGAAAGAAATGACTATTAAAGTTCACTATTTCCCAAATAGTTGTTATTTTAATCAAACCTCCTTGAATGTTGACCCAATATAGCACAGAGCTGTGTATCATTTTTGGCCCCTTTTGTATGCCTTGGTTATCTCTGGGATAATGTAGACATGTGCCTTTAAGGGGGGAAAGGTGGGCAGCATGCCTTAGCTAATCCTTGCCTTGGCTGTGGTAAGCTGAGTGAAAAATCATCTGCATTGCTGCTTGTGTAATAGGACACAGTTTGGGGCAGAAGCATTTTTTGTTCTGTAAAACATGTTTCTTCTGTTCTCCCTCATGGTCAGTGTTAAAAGTTAGGGGGCTTAGACTTGAGAAGCTGTAGCAATTACTAGCTCCATTCTCCATTGCAAGATATGTTGGATTTAGTCAAATCTTGTTTGTTTATCCTCCTCTAAGATGGTGGCCGAAATCTCGCGAGAGCTGAGAGCCAGTCAATTTGCAGCTCTCATGTAGCAGGAGATTTGGAAACTAGGAAGAAGGGGGGGATGGTCATGTTGCTAGGAGTTGTCTGAGAAGCTAGGGCCATAAAATAACATTTGGGTGGCCCCATTTTGGTCTGTAGAGCTTCCTTTTCTCTGTGGGAGTGTTTTTGGATAGAAAATAGCACAAAGTAGTCGCGGGTGCTTTTATTTAGTGCCACTGAATTCCAGTAATGTCTGAATCCAGCTCAGGCATTTTAAACATTTTCCAGTGCAAGAAAACTTTTCTGGGTGAGTTTGTGAGTACCTTTTTACAAGTTAGTGATGCTAGCAGGGTCCCCAGATTCTTATTGGTGATTAATACAACTCAGGAACCGCTGGCAGAGGAGCCAGGTTGATTATTTATTATATTACCTCCTGTAAATCATTGCAAAGATTCTGTGTTCAATTATGTGGGTCAGACATTATTTTAGCTCCTGGTACCCCTAGCAGGGGTGTTCAGGTTGCTAATAATATCTATGCTTGTACAATGCGATAATGTTCATAATTTGAATACTGTGCTGGCAATTTTTCAGCTAACATTTTTCTAGACAACCGATGCTAGTAGAAGCTACAGTGCTAACATCTCTAAGACTACCAGTTTTGCAATTTTAAACAGTTGCATATCTGCAGAAACATACTCTTGTGGTCTTGTTTGATCTTTGTTGTAGGATATTAATTAATTGCTTGGCCAGGAGGCTTCTTACCTTAGTAATGCAGTTATTCTTTATAATAAATGTTTGTTCTTTTCAAGAAACACACTGGAACTCTAGGGTGTGCTGCAGCCTGTTTTGATGCACATTAAGAACTGACCATAGGAGAGCAGACCACCCCCTCAGGTGGGGGATGGACTTTCTTCAAGTCACATGTGCATCAAGCAACCTATCAGGTGTGTACACAACCCATGATGTCATGAACGTGGAGTGCCTCAGAGATTATCTCCCACAATGGAAAAGCAGAGTGTGTTGTTTCAAAATGAAAAACATGCTTCAAAAGGCAAAAGAGCCATTCCTGGCATTACTGGTCCATCAATCCACACCTGTACAGCATTGATACAGTCCATCTGAACTGTCAATGGGATGGAAGTTGCAAACAATCTTACCAGTGCAGATCAACTGACTCCTAAATGGCCAGATGTCTCACAGCTTTGTGAAATGGAAGAATGGAGCAAGATTCACCAGTTGACTGATTACAGGCTTCACCATAGAGATGGAGGCCTTACAAAACTACAAGAGAGAGATTGCGTCTGGCTGAAAGATAATGAGTACATTGCAGTGGTGGGCAACCTAAAATAACCAGAGGGCCACATTTGTGACCCTCAAACCCCCTTTAGGGCCGCATGACCACGCACAACCAGGACAAGACCCTTTCACTACAAAATTAAGCACATGTGACAGATTTGAATGCAACAAAACTTTATTTAATGGACTGGTAACATCATACTATAAAGAGTATTAAATAACGTTTTTTATATGTTCTAGCTGCCAATTAAGATACACAAGCATGATGCAGTCAATTAATTAAATTATATGTAATTACCTTGGGGAGCCAGTATCATGAACCACAGCTTGCAGCAAAATAAGCAAACAACAATCAGTCTTGTCCACAAAAGCCCTCAATAGTGAGTACTACTCTCAAAAAGATGCACAAGCAAACAACATTCAAACACAGAGCTCTTTAGCTCTAAAAGAACACAGGTTTGTCCCACAAACACTAACAATAGTGAGTACAGCTCTGTGCATAAGAAGCAAGAGAAAACAACATTCAAACACCGAGCACTTCAGCTGTCAATGATCACTAGTTTATCCCAGAAACGCTACCAATAGTGAGTACAGCTAAATAGCATCAGACTTAACAAGATCATACCTGTTTCAAATGTATTGTTTCTTTGCAGCTTGACTTCCCATTAACTGCCAGTGCTCCACTGCATTATACACAAATCAGATGCTTAGAAACTGCCAGCTACACCAAATTAACACTCTGTTGTAGGTGTAGTAGAGATCAGAGATGATGTGTTAATAGCATAATGACAGGAGATTACGGCAGTCTGTGGAAAGAGCAGTGGAACAGCAGATTTAAAAGTACAAGAGGGTTTTTGTTTTTGAGTGAAATGTGCTCAGGGGCCACAGGTTAACCCACTGAGGACCACATGTGGCCTGCTGGCTGCAGGTTGCCCACCACTGGTCTATGGTATAGTTGTAGGAAAGGCATCTACTCCAAGATCCTACATGACTGAAAAATCAACTGATCTAGTTTACCAGCATTGATCATGCCTCACACCTGTCCCTGAAGCAATTGAAAGGCTGTAGCCTGTAGTTCAATGGCTGAAGCAACAGTCATGCCCCCTGCCTGGCCTATTTAAACTCTTCCTTCCTGCTTCATTCGGAAGCTTTTTTCTTTGCAGCTGGAAGCTCCGTTAGTCTGTCTTGTCCCCTGGAGCCTGCTGGGTCTTGCCCCCAGCCCTGCTTGTGCTTTGGGATCTGTTTGGTTTGTGCTGGACTCTGTTTGTTGTGCTTCTTCTGCTTTGGTTAGTATTTACTGCCTCTGGCTGCTCTATGCTCCTTGTGTTGCTTGTTTTTCAGTTTGTATTTTCATTTGGTGTTTTCTTTTTGGAACTTTTTAGTTTTCCTTGGATCCTGTTGCTCTTTGTTTATATTGTGCTAATCCTGTGCCTGTGTTCTCAGGCTCCCCTTTTGCTCACCAGATGTTGCAATCCCTCAGTTCAACGTGAAGAAATACTTTATCACAGAAAGAGAAGTAGATGCTTGGAACAGCCTCCCTACAGAGGTGGTGGGGCCAAAAATGGTAGGGGAATTCAAGAATACATGGGGTAGACATGAGTACTTTAGCAATAGGAAAGAGAGGGTAAGCCACAGAGCAACTAGGGTCTGTGGTAATGCATTAGGTAGGGAATAGGGGCAGACTAGGTGGGCCACACGGTCCTTATCTGCTGTCACCTTCTGTGTATCTGTGTATTTGTGTATCTGTGGGAGAGCCTGCCTGGCCTGTTCCACTACAAACAACAATAGCAACCTTATATTATTTGGTCAAGGCACACCACCACACTTACTTGTAGCATTCATTTTAGCTATAAATATCACAGAACATGAACAAATTATAATTAGTTGACCTTCAGGCTTCAGCTACTGCACCAAGTCTTGAGTCTCTCTCACCACTTACTCAGCTGTCTCTTTTTACTTCACTCAGTCAGTCAGTCTCTGTACTCTCTCAGGATTTTTTGATTTAGGAATTTAGCACAATTTATCTTTCTCTCACACAGACTCCAAGCCTGTACTCAGGAGCAGTACATCAGATTTGGGCTTAAACCCACCCAGTTACTAAAATTTGTTTTTTCCCTGGCAGAAGTTCTGACCCCCCCCCCAAAAAAAAACCTTGCCCTGATCTCTCTCTCTCTCTCTCTCTGACTCTGTTCCATTCTACACCCATACCACACGGGTCGTGAAGCCACCCAAAGGAGCAGAAAAGTGAATTACTTACTTTTATTTACCTGGCCATGCAGCCAGAACCTGCAGCCTGACCCAGTATGCCACCATCCTAGTTTTCAGCCCGCTCCTCCTCCGTCCTTCTGCCAGAAGCTGGATGCTGGAACTGACCACCCTGGGTCCTGACCATGGTCTGTGACCGAGTCGCCTGACCGACTGAACCCACCCAACCTGTGTTGCTTACTTCTTGCTTGGCTGCTGCTACATTGTGCTGATCAAGGCCTATGCAGGCCACCCACACCACCATCACCACTGCTGCTAGGTGTAGGGTGCTTTTATTGCGAGGTGAGCCTAGTAGTGTAGGCAGGTGGCCTAGTCATCGAACTCGCTTCTAGCTCACCCCCTGCCCCTTCAATCACCAAGGGAGACAGAGAATCACTAAGAGTACACCAACTAAAATATGCCACCTCAATACTGCTGTTGAGAGCTCAGTGCTCACCAACTCCTGTGAACTGTAGTGTGTAGCCACTGTACTCAGTGGTGGGAAAGACAGTGTCGTGCTCTCATGACTCGCATGTTCTTGCTTACTCAGAGCTCCTCCATGTCATGTGTGACAACACCACCACTAATAGGTAGAGAGAGTGGACAACACAATACATACAAAGTCAAGTCAGGAGCACACCCACCGCCGAAGCGTGAATACACACAGGCTTGGAGGGGGGCACTTATTGCACCAAAGTTTAAATCCAAATTTAATGCCATTATTGCCACACCATAAGAACAACCTAGGCACAATGTTTGGGGGGAAGCAACTGCCTTCCCTTCCCTGCCTAAATGGTGTCTCTTCTTTATGGTAGAAATTCATTTTCAGGTGCTCATATTTGTACAAGTAAATATAATGGTTTCCACTGTGTTCTGAGGTATCTCCATGTTTCATTATGAGGGTTAGTGCCCCTCATTATCCCTCGTTTTAAGTGTCCATGTTCCTCATTTCAGTGACAAAAAGTGTGGCATGGTGCATGCTTCCAGTGTGCTGAGTATGGCCATTGCAATGCGCCATACAGAATGACAAAGTGAAAGTAAGTGAGCTGTAACAGTCATGAAGAAACACATACGGAGCTCTAAATATGGATAAGGGGATTTGCCTAGCCCAAAACAAAAAGATCTGGCTTCACACCACAGAGGCCCCTCTTCACACATCTGGAATGAGGGGTTTTGGCTGACTACTAAGAGCAAAGATTAATGTGGTTGTATCTTAGGCATTTAACACTGTAGGCAAACAATACTTTACAAATTAATGGCAATTTAATGACAAAAATCAAAAGCCGTTAAACAATTTGCAAGAGGATTTAATGGTGAGAATTAATGAGTTTGCCTAATTTTAATGGGAAATCAATGGAAATGGTATTTTAGTGGGTCTAATTGCTATAGCAGAATTATGAGAAATAGAAATTGATGTGCTTTTAGATGAGATTTGCACCAGCTTAGCTGCTGCACACATCAAGCATGCAATATGCTGTGAAGCCTTTGCAAAGGAGTCCTTGACTCAAAGGTTATAATTCCGATTCTTTCAATAAATAAATAAATAAAATATGTGAACTTGATGTGATTTTTAAATGATGTTCACACCAGTTTAGCTGCTGCATGCATGTCAAGCTTACAGCATGCGAACCTGATGTGCTTTTTAGTTCTGGTTCTCTTAGGTTCGTTTTGAGTATGCTAACCGCATGCAGACATTCACAATTAAGCATATAGTGTATGCTGGAACGTTATTGTGCATGGAAATCCATGCTTGGAATATCCTTGCTCTCCTGCACTGAGTATGTCACAATCTTGTTGTGCTGCACTTAGTACATCAGTAGTGCAGCACAACAAAATTGAACGGCTCCTCGTGCCGCCACCACCACGTGACACAGCTGACGTTAAGATGAACTATGAATTTACCACTATACATAGTAACGGTAAATCGCACAACTTGGTCGCGAAAGTGAAAGCCCTCAGAAGTAAAAATAATTTAAAAAAAAAGCACAATGGCATTAGTCCGCCTGTCCGAATCAGTATTACATAATGTGTCTGGCAGTATTAGATAAATAAAGCGCTGTTTTCTTTTATTTTTTTTGTTATTTTTTTTCTCTCGCCCTCCTCAATATATAGCGGCATTACAGTTTCCAACTTCGGCCGATGAAGTAGCATACCTGACAACGGACGTAAGCAACGCGATGAATCTGCAGGATGGTGTGGACCCAGCAACACGGAAAAACCATATGGACATTATCTTTGCTCAGATAAGCCATTGTCTACTCTAGAATCAGTAGATGTGTTAATGAGCTGCTTATTTTTATTTAATGGAGCAAGAGTTTTCATCTGCTATGTGCTTCCATTTTCACTCCAGTAAAAAAAATGTTTGCCAAGATCATACCGCTTTCATGTGTTCATTCTCTTGCTATCTAATTGACTCCCCACACACTATAAAATATTGTCTATGGGGAGTTTTGCTCAACAAGGGTATTCAGAAAAATCAAGTATCCATGTGTCAGCGTGAAACCTCTCGAGCTGCGCCTCGGGTTACGTTGCCATGGATACCTCTCGATCATGAATACCCTTGTTGTGCATGCCTCCCCATAGACAATCCTTTATGTGGCATGCATTGTGCATGTACACAGCACTCTTGTATTTCTGTAAGGGTATCCTCTCCTACATGGTGAAACTCAGTCCACAGTGTCATAACATGTATTTTACACCCCCATCCCTCTGCAACTGAAGTCATTTGTGCTGGAGGCAACTCGGCTCAAGATGCTGTTAGCACTGGTGTTAAAGAACAGATTTAAGTGATAGTACTTCTCCAAGAAGACATTTTCTCACACCTGCTGACAAGTTATATCGAAACATGTATGCACATACTGATGTTATGAAAAAATGCATCAAGTCTGTTCTTTTATATATTTATTTATTTAAGTCTCAGATTACATATATCTTTGAGCTAAGAGCTCTTTTACAAAGGATCCACATCAGTAGAAAGGACAACAGATTAAACAGGACAGTAAAGTACGGTACAATAAAGTGTAAATAGGAGGTACAAAACTCATAATGGACACAAAATCATAATGGACAGTCAACATAAAACAACAAGACACATTATGGTAATCAGTTTCAGGCACAGGAAAATGTATACAATACATTGATATCAGCCAGCAGGCTTTGTCAAGACAAACAGGGCACAGGGTGTAGGAAGGGATGTGGGAGGTTGGGCTGGGAAGAGTAAGAGAGGTAGGTGGATGACAGTAGAGGACATGAAGAGACGTAGGAAAAGGGCAGGGAGGGAGGAAGGGTGGAGAGGGGGTAGGGAGATGAAGGGGAAGGGGTAGGAGGCAAGAGTGCTAAGTTACTATGAAAGAGGTTGAGTGCTAAGGTTGAGGTTTGGGAAAACATGATTAAGGGAGACAGTCACAGGTGCTAGCTGTAGAGAGTAGTGACCGAAGCTTGACTTTGAACGGGCCCAGCTTAGTTTCGGAGGTGATGTCACTATTGAAAGCATTCATCCAGAGGGGGGCCCTGTAGGCGAATGATCATTGCCCCTTGGTGATTTGGCAATGAGGGACATATAGAAGCCGAGATTCAGAACCTCCTGCGCAGCGTGGATTATGAGGGAGGCTTAGAAGATCTTGTACTCCAGCTGGCAAGAGGCCTAAGGTTATTTTCTTGGCCATCAGGAAAGTTTGGTATTTGATGCAATTTTTAAGCTGTAGCCAACCGGTTAGAACATAGAGGTCACACGTGTGGATGAGATGGTGGGTTCCTGAGATGAGACGACATGCCTTGTTAAGAGCAATGGAGATATGCCGGAGGGCAGTATCAGTCTCAGAGCCATAGATGATCAGTCTGTAGTCAATTATAGAAATAATAGAGCTCTGCACAGCAATCCTTAAGGCTTAAGGGGTCATAGATCACCTGTGTCTGTAGAGTAGACCAATACGAATATTTACAGCTTTAGCAATGTTATCTATTTGCATCCCATATGACAGGTTGCTGTCTATGGTGACTCCAAGATACTTAAAGAATTGTACCTGTTCAAGGGAAGTACAAAGGCAATTAGTGATAGTCAGAGGATGTTTCCTGTGCTTGTTATGGGAGCTGCTGAAGAGCATAAGCTTAGTTTTTTTATAGTTTAGTACCAACTTGTGATGACTAAACCATTTCTCTACTGAGTCAAATCCGAGTTGTAGCTGGTTTTCAAGGGGTATAGGCTCTGGGTGAGCTGTGTAAATTATGGCATCATCTGCGTAGAGTAGGATTTGTTCAGGGCAGGAGCTTGGGAGGCTGTTTAGAAAGAGACTAAATAGGAGTGGGCCCAGGATGGACCCTTGAGGAACCCCAGAGCGAACAGGTCTTGAGTCAGAGAGGACATCAGACATTTTGACTTGTTGAGTGCAGTTGTCCAGATAACTTTTAAACCAGGAAGTGGAATCAGGGGAAAGCCCTGCATTAAGTAGTTGTTCCAGTAGTAGAGAGTGATGGACCACGTTGAATGCTTTTGTCAAGTTGATGAAGGCAGCACCAACTAATTGACCATGTTCCAGGGACCTGTGTATAGAACCTGCGAATTCCATAAGGGCCAAAGTGGTGCTATGCCCTTTTCTGAACCCATGTTGTTGGGTGCATTGGATCTTATGTTTTCAAGATAATCAGTAAGCTGGTCAGCTACAATGCGTTCAAGAGCATTAGAGAGAGGTGGTAATATGGAGATAGGCCAGTAGTTCACTTTTGTAGACCTGGGTAACCGTGGCTTATTCCATTTATTGGGGAACTATGCGAATCTGAATGAGAGGTTAAAGATACTGATTAAAGGCACTAACATAGAAACATAGACTTTGACGGCTGATAAGGACCTCTAGGCTCATCTAGTCTGCCCATTTCCCTACCTACAGGATAGGCCGCAGATCCTAGTTAACCAACAGCCTATTTCTTCCTACCCCCCACAAGAATTGCCTTATGTCTGTCCCATGCATTCTTGAAATCTCCCACAGTTTTAGACCCCACAACCTCCTCAGGAAGGCTGTTCCATACATCCACTACCCTCTCTGTGAAATAATATCCTCACATTGCCCCTGAACCCTCCTTCTATCTTTAAATTGTGTCCCTTGTTCTTGTAAGTCTCTTTTCTGAAAGATGCTACCCTCTTGGACTTTGTTGATTCCACTGAGGTACTTAAAAGTTTCTATCATGTCCCCCCTCTCCCTTCTTTCCTCAAGGGTATACATATTAAGCTCCTTTAGTCTCTCCTCATACGGCTTCTCTTGCAGACCCTGCACCATTTTAGTTGCCTTCCTCTGGACTACCTCTATCCTGTCTATGTCCTTGTGGAGATGAGGTCTCCAGAACTGGACACAGTACTCCAGATGGGGTCTCGCCAACTGTCTGTACAGACGGATAACAACTTCCTGTTTTCTGCTGCTGATGCCTCCCCCTATACATCCCAGTATACCTCCAGCCCTCCCTACTGCCTTCTCATATTGATTGCTAACCTTAAGGTCATCTGATATGATTACCCCCAGGTCCTATTCCTTTTTTGTTGTTGTTACTACCTCCCCACCCATTGTGTATTCTTCCCCTGGGTTCTTGTTTCCCAGGTGCATTATTTTGCACGTCTTTGCATTGAATCCTAGCTGCCATACTTCTGATCATTCCTCCAACCTTGCCAAGTCCCTTTTCATCCTTTCCACGCCTCCTTGTGTATCAACCCTGTTGCAGATCTTTGTGTCATCTGCAAAAAGGCATACTTTTCCTTCCAGTCCCTCTGCAATGTCACTGATGAAGACATTAAAAAGGACTGGACCCAATACTGAACCCTGCGGTACCCCACTAGTAACCCCTCTTTCTTCAGAGTGGACTCCATTTAGAATTACCTTCTGTGTCCTGTTGTGCAGCCAATGTTTTACCCAGACTACCACCCTGGGACCCACTCCCAGGCTGGTTAATTTGACTATTAATCTTTTGTGTGGGACTGTGTCAAATGCCTTGCTAGAGTCTAGGTAGGCCATGTCCACAGCCCCTCCCTGGTCTACTACTTTGGTCACCCAGTCAAAGAAATCTATTAGATTCATCTGACATGACCTTCCCGCTGTGAACCCATGTTGCCTTGGGTCCTGTGCTCCACTGGCCTCTAGGTACTCAACTATTCTTTCCTTCAGAAGTGACTCCATCACTTTCCCTACCACAGAGGTCAGACTGACAGGTCTATAGTTTCCTGCCTCTGTCTTGGTCCCACTTTTGTGAAGGGGAATCACATCCGCCTTCCTCCAGTCCTCGGGTACCACACCATCCTCCCATGATTTATTAAAAAGAGTAGCCAGTGGTTTCACTAGTTCCTCCCTTAATTCTTTTAGAATTCTGGAATGAATTCCATCAGGCCCCATTGCTTTGTCCACCTTCAGTTTTAGGAGTTCTTGCAGAACCCTTTCTTCTGTGAAAGGACTGGGATCGACCCTCCTATCAAGAGTGCTTCTGTTAATTGGATTAGGCACTTCCCCCTCCTCTTTTGTGAATACTGAGCAGAAATATTCGTTCAGTATCCCTGCTTTTTCACTGTCCCCCTCTGCCCAACCACTGTTCATTCTATTCAGCCTCACTATCCCTCCCTTTGTCTTTCTACGCTCACTGATGTACCTATAAAAGGTTTTGTCCCCCTTCTTAACTGAGTTGGTGATCTTTTCCTCAGTTTGGGCCTTTGCTATTCTGACTTCCCTCCCTGCTTCCTTCTGCCTTAACTGGTACAGCTCTCTGTCCTGCTCCTTCTGTGTTTCCTTATACTTCTGGAATGCTATATTTTTCTTCCTGACTTTCACAGCCACCACTTTTGAGAACCATAGTGGCTTTTTCTTTTCTTTTGATTTGTTTATTTGCTTCACACAAAGGCTTGTTGCCTCTGTGATGGCAGTTTTGATGATTCCCCATTGTTGCTCCACACCTCCTTCTAGCCTGTTTGCTAGTGCTTTTCTGAGGCACTCTCCCATCTTGCCAAAGTCAGCCCTCCTAAAGTCCAGTACCCTCACTTTTGTATGGCTTGACTCTGTAGTTGAGTTTAATGTGAACCACACTGTTTGATGGTCACTTGTCCCCAGATGGCAACCCACTTCTAGATCAGAGATCCTCTCACTGCCCCGCTTGAGAGTATGAGGTCTAGATTGTCCCTCACGAGTGGGTTCTGAACTAGCTGTCTAATGCCTGCCACCTGTGGCATCAAGAATGGCCCTGCTCTTGGATGTGGCTGCAAATGTGCTCCAGTTAACATCTGGCATATTCAGGTCTCCCATCAACAGTATCTCCTTTCTCTGCCATTCTAAGAATGCCTTCTATCATATCCTTGTCCATTCACTCCCCTGACATGGGAGTCTGTACACAACCCTGTGTGGATTGTGGTGCCCTTTCCAGTCTCCAAGGTGACCCACAGTGCCTCCTCTCCTCCCTGTTTACTCTTTTGTTCAGTTGCTTTTATCCCTTCCTTTACATGAGAGCTACTCCTCCCCCTTCTCCCTGCCTGTCTCTCCTGTAGGTTATGTACCCTGGTATGTTAACATCCCAGTCATGGTTCTCTGTGTACCATGTTTCTGTGACTGCTACGATATCCAGGCATCCCTCTTCCATCAAGGCCACCAGCTCAGGGAGCTTGTTGCCCAGACTACGGGCATTGGTACTCATTACCCTCCACTTCCTGATGGCCTTACTCCCTTTTGCCCCATCCCTGTCCTTCTTGCCTTTGTCACTTTCTCCATTTACCCCTGCCCTTCTCCCTATCGACACCTCTATGTTGGTGTTTGCCGCACTTACTACCATGATTATTTGGGGGCTAGGATTTCCCTGCTCCTTTCCAGTGCCTCCCCCCTTGGCTAGTTTAAAAGCTTGCCAATGAAGCATTTAAACCTATCACCTAGGATCCTGGTTCCCCTCCCGGACAGATGCAGCCCATCATGCCAATATAGGCTTGCATCACTCCAGGTGGACCCCCAGTCCCCAATGAAGCCAAATCCCTGAGCTCCACACCAGTTTTTCAACCACTGATTGAATCTCATGGTGCAGGACAGCAGTTTGAGGTCAAGGGAGTCCCCACTGTGTCTAGATTTACCAATTGCTTTATGGATGTATTTTCGGGCTTCATGCAACAAGACTTGTTTGAAGTAGAATGGTGGGTGACTGGTCATTGGGGGAGAGCTTACAGGATTGGCTGAGGTGACATCTGCATCAAAAAAGTTAGGTGGAAGAACACTGCTAAGGTCTGTGAATGCGTTATTAAAGGTATTGGCAATAGTTAGGCGGTCCAGACTTGTAGTCCCATCAATGCCAATTAAAGTGGGTGATGCTTTGTTTTTTTTCTCCCCTGTAACCTCCTTGATATTATTCCAGAAAGCTTTACTATCGCCCCATGTGTCAGTAAGCACTCCCTTGTAGTATTTATTTTTTTCAAGGTAGATGGATCTTGTGCAATCATTCTGTGCTCTTTTGTATTTTTGAATGTCCGATTGCATGCTAGTGGCTTGAGCCCAATGCTAGAGGTGGTTCCTAGATTTCATACAAGCTACTAAGTCTGCAGAGAGCCACGGGTTGCAAAGGCCTTTGATTTTCCGCTTTTTTAGGGGTGCATGGGTGTCACAGGCAGCATCAAAGGTGTTGATGAAATAATCAAGTGCCGTGTTGACATCCTTCGCACTGTTGATGGGAGTCCAATCTTGCACTCTAAGGAGGAATTTGAGGGGTTCAAGATGACCCCATGCTAGGACCTTGCTGGTGATTGTCTTTGGTGGAGGTTTGCAGAATTTTTTTGTCCATGTGCAGATGACAGGGGAATGGTCACTGATCGTGTCTGGGAGGACTGTAGTGTTAGTAATGTGCTCAGGATGACTGGTTAGGACCCAATCCAGTAGGCTGCTTGATCCCATTTTGTAGTTGGATCTAGTTGGGGAGTTATCTAGCTGGGAAAAGTTTGTGGCAGAAATGGCGTCCCTAAAGCTCTCATTCTCAGGTGCAAGTCAATTAATATTAAAATCTCACATCAGAATTAACTCCGAGCCAGTGGGTTGGTTTCTCATAAAGTCCATGACAGAACTGAGACCCATCCCCTGTTCTTTAGGAGGAATGTACACTGATGCTACGGTAAGTGCCTTATAATGGCACCTAGCAGAATTTTGATGGCTAGTATTTGTGGTTGAACCAGCAGTGGGTACCGGCAGGGGGTGTCCCATGAGTGACTCTTTGAGATAGACTGCACATCCTCCTCCTATCTTGGTAGTCCTGTCTAGTCTGAAGATGGTGTTCTTAGCAGCTGTAACCCAAGAGAGAACTTTTATTCTGTCTGATCTTATAGCTCCCACCCAAGTAAAGTCCATAATGAGACAGCAGGTCAATTCTGTCAGCATCTCCTTGTGACTTTCTCTTGCTGCACTCTGACTGGGTACATCTTTGCACTTTCAACTGTTGAAATGAATCAGTAAACTATGGAATGCATTGGTGGAAAGCAATAGGGCATGAACTTTGAAAGTGTACATGTAATAAAACTGTATGGGGGGCAGTTCCCTTTATAAAGACATAGGGAGCCGCACAATCAAGCAGACTAGATAGACTGTAAGGCCTTTATCTGCTGCCATGTTCGTATGTTATATCATATCCTGAGTGAGTTACTTGTCTAGCCTACAGTAAGTACATGCTGAATTGTAGAGCACGTTGTTCCCCCACCGACTAGGTAAGTTGCCTATTATATCAGATGCTGATTTTGATGCTGTAGCATACTCTTGTGGTATGACTTTGATAGATGTAACTTTCTTTGAGATACTACAATAGCTTATGGAACATCTTTTGGATTGGCATTTAAAACGGTCCATATTGTGTGCTGGAATGTAAATGGAAGGGATAATGGCTCTTGACAGTATATTTTTGATACTTTTGCTTCTATTGAATGTTGAAAGGGATGCAGATTTAAATGTCAGCTGAACTGTCTGGCATATCTGGTATAGTACATTGCAAGTTTTTTTGATAAAGTTCAGTAAAGGGTATAGTATTTATTTATTTATTAGATCATCGATTTATAGACCTTTGAGTCATAGGCTCATTTACAAAGGCACCTTGTCAAGAGAGCAATACATTACAGCAAACAAAAGAGTACAGTACATAACGCTTAGATTAAAACAACAATCAGTGTAGTACTTGGTGGCATGCTATGATCAATGATTTTTCTATTTGCAGTTTTCTAGTTTCTTTATCTGAGTAACTACTCCATGAAGACCACTTTGATTTGGTACATCTATTGCTAAACTTCTCTTTTCAGATAACCCGTCCAGATCAAGTGGTGGTTAAATTCATTATACCCTTGATTAAACAAAAAAAAAATTAGTCTTAAGAATGAATCATGCACTGAATGCCTGGCTATAAGGAATACTTTCTTTTTGTCTTAAATAACTTGAGTAAGATGAGGTACAGTATACAAGTATATTTATCAGATGGCTTGGTGTATTGGTATGTCTCAGTTTTCTCATTTTGCTCGAGCTTCTTTACATTCAGAAAATGGATCTGTGTTAGACTGGTTAACAGTCAGTGTAACTGTGGGGTGTGAGGCTTTTAACCATTAGTAGAGTTCTCTTTGGCTGTTTTCTCCATGTGTTCAGATCATGACAATGTTATCATCATGTTTTAGGCACTGGCGTGACATCAGTATATCAAAGCAGTTTCTCTGAGAGGTATCAATGCACCCATGATTAGATAATGGACCATTTCTTTAACTTCAATAGTTGGTATGAATGTAACTGGACACCCTGTACAATGACCTATTTAGAAACTATAGAAAAGTGACAGATATTGTTCTACAGTTTCTTGAAATTGCCAGCATGAAATAATATGTATACCTCAACATAGCAACAAAGTGTTTTCATGGGCTTCTGTTCCTCGAGCACCAATTAATGACAATAGCACCCAACCAGCCACACAAGTGTAATGTTGCTGTGTGTGAGGTAACATTTCTGTTTACTCTAATTGTAGAGGTACTGACACATTACTTAGGTAATCATCTCAGATGTTGTTTCTGGCCATAGGGTTTTAAAGGAAAGCCAAGAAGTCATAGGGAAGTCATATGGTAGCCTCTATTTTAGTTTTCTTCTGCCACACACAGATTGTTTTAAAAAGAAACTTGTAGAACAGTATGTGTAAGGATGCATGTAATCATGCAATGGTCACATCATACTCTACCTCATTTTGATGATTGTGATACTTTATTTATTTTATGTATTATTAGGGAAAGAAGGGAAAGACAATTCTGTTTATTTTCAGCCCTGGCTGAGGGAAGGGTGGGGGGTTGAGATATGGATGGAAATGAATTGAAAATGAAACAGATTAAGCAATTGGTTATATTTTTATTTAATATGGGGAATCTGGCCAGGACACTGGGGAAGTTCCCAATTTCAATTATAAATGCCAACTTTTTTTTTTATTTTCATAAAAATTCAAATACACCATAACTATTTTACCATATAAACTTTATCCAGGTCCTAGCATGTGTTAAAATGTTATGCCTTCTGGTATGGGATAGATCAACATATATTATGATGCATAAGAGCATGAAAAAAAAGTTGTAATTTCTTCAGATAAAGCTGGACTGAGTGACTTATCCCTTCTGCAGCTTCACAAGATGAAATTACCACCAAATTCCTCGACCCTCCTCAATGCCCGAGTCATATTACTTGGGTAACACTTACTTTAAGTGTCACAAACTACACTGTAACTACTGTATAACTATACTATAACTTAAGTACTGTGCAGGTGCTTTCACATATGTGAATTGTATAGTTACACAATTTGCCTAAAAAAAAGCTACACATGCAACTACTACTGTTTCCCTTTCAGCACTAATGGATTTATTCTGACAAGGGTAACTACAAATGTAATAGGTACTGCAAATTGTAACAGCAAATCTATTCTGCAACTACCATGTTATCTCTTCTATTGTTATGTACTGTAATTTGTTCTGACAAATGTAACTACATATGTATGCAGATCTTGTGCATCGGTTCAACAGTTAATTGTTATCTGATATGTATATGAAAGGTAATCTCATAGAAAAATTGAAAGTGTAAATCAAATGGTAACTAAAGATATGATTATAATGTAACTTCAGTTGACTAAACGTAAATGGATTGACTGACAACTCTATATATTTAACTAAGGTAGGACTACAAAGTGACTACTATATACTTAGATTTATCAACTGTCAGTGGTGTATGTGTGATGTACTTAAACATTTGGACATCAGACTCATGAACTTACCACTTAATAAACCAGCAGCCTAATTTTGTTAATTGATAGGCAACTCCATTGTTTACTTATATAGCAAAAATAATTCCTTTGCATAATTACTTTTTAGCTTTGTAACACTTCTCTAGTTATTAAGAAATGTGTAGCTTCAGTGGCACTGTTTTAATGGTTACTGACCATCTAACATGTATTTGCAAGGCGAAACAGCCATTAACTGTTGAACCAATGCACAAGACCTGCATACATCTGTAGTGATTTATTTAATAATGCCAAAACAGTTAATATTGCAGGTGCACAACAGATTTGCTGTTACAATTTGCAAAAGTTATTACACATTTAGTTACCCTTGTAAGAACAAATTACAGAATACCAGTTAGTGACACTTTAAATAAAGCGTAACCATAACAAATTCAGGAGGAAATATGTTTAGAATATTGACTGCAGGAGAAAAAAAGTTTTGTTGTTTAACAAAATACAGCCCAGGTTTTCTAAACAACATATCATTTAGTTCCATTATCTCTGTTCTGATTGATAGTATAGTAGCTCTGGTGCAGGCTTCCTGTTCTGTTGAAAGTAGCTCCAGTCCAGGTTTTTCTCTGTTCTTTGTTAGCCTTGACTGGTTGATTCATTTATTGCTTTCAATTACGGGAACACTGTCTGTCACTGTAAGCTGTGTCTAAAACAATTATACTTTCCTCTTAAATCATGTACAGTAAGTAAATATATTGTAGCTGTTTCTTGGAAGACTAGCAAGCAATCTTTATTTCTAAAACAATATTCCAGCAAGATCATAGCGTTGTACATCAAAACACAAAACATAAAACCATGTTCAGCAATTCATAAAATCACACAATAGGACAGCAGGCTTTAAATATCCAAAAATGCTAAGCCAAATAAATACGTTTTCAAGGCAGATTTAAAGACCTCAATGGACGGGCACTCTCTAATCCAATGAGGAAGAGAATTCCACAGGGTCGGAGCAGCAAAAACAAGCAACCTAGCTCCCGAAGTGGTCAGACAGACCCTGGAGATCTGTAGTAATCCCTCACTGGTGGAACGGAGAGGACAAAGGGGGCAATAGGGGCAAAGAAGATCTTGCAGGTAATGCGGTTCCTGACTGTGTAGGGCCTTATAGGTCAGTAATCCTTCCTTGAATGTGATCCTCCATCACACCGGCAGCCAGTGCAGATTGCGGAACACAGGTGTGACATGGCAAGATCTCAATAAGCCAGTCAACAATCTGGCAGCCGCATTCTGCACTAACTGCTGGCAGCGCAGGTCCACCCCGGTAGCCCTAGGTATCGGGCATTGCAGTAATCAACGCATATAGTCACAACGGCATGGACCAACGCCGGAAGATCGTCAGATGGGACCAGGTGTTTTATTCAGGTGATATTCTTCAGATGGTAGAATGAGGTCTTGACAATGGCCAACACCTGAGATTTAAGTGACAGTTCGCTGTAAAACATAACGCCCAGATTTCGCACCCAGTCAGAGATCATCAGCTGGCTGCCCCCCAGCCAAAGCCCAGAAGGCTGTCTAACTGATAAACCCTCCACTTGATGACCTGGGTCCACAATCAACACCTCAGTCTTGTCTGGATTCAGCCTAAGCCAGTTGGCACTCATCCAGTCCTGAATCTCAGAGAGACAGTTGTTAAATACTGAAACATCATCGTTTTGTCCGGGCACAAAGGACATGTACAGTTGAGTACCATCTGCATAGCAGTGAAAACTCAACCCATACCACCTAATAATGTCTCCTAACAGCAGCATATACACTGCAAACAACATGGGGGAAAGCATAGAGTCCTGCGATACCCCACATGGCAAGAGGAGAGGGGCTGAGAAAAATATCCTAGACTCCACTCTCTGAGTTCTGCTAGTGAGAACAAATGGAACCATCTGAGAACTGTACCAGACAGCCCACAGAGTAGCTGCAGGCACTCTAGCAACACCCCATGGTCCACGGTGTCAAACGCTGCAGCGAGATCAAGGAGGACCAAGATGGAATGACTCCTCCGATCTCTCGCAGTCAGAGGATCATTAAGTATCCAGACCAATGCTGTCTCTGTACTATACCTCTTCCTGAATCTAGACTGGAGAAGATCTTAGATATTGTGAGTGGTCAGATGCTCCTCGAGCTGCAACATGACTACCTTCTCAATAACCTTTCCCACAAAGGGCAGGCTAGAGACAGGCCTGTAGTTTGTGTGATAATCAGGGTTGAGGGAAGGTTTTTCAGGAGGGATGAACCACTGCCTCCTTCAAGATGTCCAGAAACACTCTGGTCTCTAATGAACACCTAACTATCTAGCAAGGACCAGTCTGATTACCTCCACACACTCCATCAGGAGGCATGTTGGACCTGGATCCAAACTAAAGTAAGTCAATCACAAACCCTGGATCATCTTCACGATGTCCTCGATTGCCATCTGGCCAAAATCTGACCAGACAAACTGGGTGCCTGCAACCTCCCACTGATCTTTTCTCTGCCCATTTCAGCAGAATGTGCCGATCTCAAACCTGATGGTGCCAACCTTATCTGTGAAAAATTGAGCAAACTCATCACACTTGTCCTGTGAAAAGGCTCCCTGATTCTGGAGATAAGCTGGATTGCACAGGCCGTTCACAGTTCAGAAGAGCTGAGTCAGTAGATTTTGCTCAGCTGCAACCTCCCTGGACAGGAACTCTGCCTTCTTACGGGAGACCACAAACTGATAGTCCTTATAATGGGACATCAATCTAAGTTTGTCATCATTCAGGACCAATTTCCGCCAGCACAGCTTCAGCCTTCTTCCCACTCTCCTCAACTCCCTCAAGGTCCCCTCAAACCATGGAGACTGAGGGCAAAGGGTGAGGGGGTGAACCTGGACAGGAGCAATGGAATTCAGAGCAGCCTCCACTGCCCTATTATGTGCTAGTAGAAGATTCTCTGTATCCATGCTAACACTCAAACTCCCCAATAGGTCCAGGACCTCAATAAACATAGAAACATAGAAGTTGATGGCAGATAAGGACCGCAAGGCCCATCTAGTCTGCCCATTTATTTTTCTACCTTATAAATGTGCCATCAGCTTTTGCTCTGTCAGTGGCCTATCTATTCATACTCATCTGTATTGCTCCCTTATGCCTATCCCATGCCTGTTTGAAGCCCTGCACTGTATTTATAGCCACCACGCCCTGAGGTAGGCCGCTCCATGCATCCACCACCCTTTCCGTGAAAAGAACTTCCTCACATTACCCCTTAATCGGCCTCCCTCTAATCTCATGCTGTGTCCTCTTGTCCTGCTATTTTTCTTATATTGAAACATATTAGACTCTTTCACCTTGTTAATGCCCTTAAGGTGTTCGAATGTTTTGATCATATCACCTCTCTCCCTCCTTTGCTATAGGATATACATATTGAGCTCCGTTAATCTGTCCTCATATGTCTTCTGATGCAGTCCCTGCACCATTTTGGTTGCCCTTCTCTGGACTGCCTCAATTTGGTTAATGTCCTTGTGAAGGTGTGGCCTCCAGTACTGCCGCAGACTCCAGATGGGACCTAACCAGTGTCTTGTAAAGAGGATTATTACTCTCCTCTACGACTTGTGATACCCTACTAATACACCCTAACATCCCCTAGCCTTACCTACTGCTTTAGAGGTCTGCTTGGATGATTTCAGGTCATCGGTGATGATGATGCCCAAGTCTCTTTCTTCCCTTGTGACTGCCAGCAACTCCCCTCCCAGCCTATAGGTGGCTTCAGGGTTTCTCTTCCCTATCTGCATGATCTTGCACTTCTTTGCATTAAACCCCAGTTGCCACTCTTCCGACCATTTTGCTAGTTTATCCAGATCTCTTCTCATTCTTCCCACCCCATCTGGATCATCTACTCTGTTGTAGATCTTGGTGTCATTTGCAAACAGACAAGCCTTACCCTCCAGTCCATCTGCAATGTCACTAATGAAGATATTGAAGAGGACTTGCCCCAGGACTGATCCCTGAGGTACCCCACTTGTGACTTGCATCTCTTCTGCCTGTATATTGTTTACCACCACTCTCTGTTTTCTGCCCGTCAACCAGTTTGCCACCCAGTTGACCAACTTCTGACCCACTCTGAGCCTACCCAGCTTATTAATCAATCTTCTATGTGGAACAGTGTCGAAAGCTTTGTTGAAGTCAAGGTAGGTGACATCAGCTGCTTCCCCTTGGTCCACCACTCTGGTTACCCACTCAAAGTAATCTATGAGATTAGTTTGACAGGACCTTCCTTTTGTAAACCCATGCTGTCTTGGATCCTGTGCCCCTATGGATTCCAGGTGTTGCATTGTCCTTTTCTTAAGGAATGCCTCCATAATCTTGCCCACTACTGATGTAAGACTGACTGGGCTGTAGTTCCCTGCCTCCTCCCTGCTACCAGTCTTGTGGAGCAGGATCACATGAGCCCTTCTCCAGTCTTCTGGGACCTCTCCTGTGCTCAGAGACTCACTAAACAGTTCTGCTAATGGCTCTGCTAGTTCCACCCTTAGCTCCTTAAGTACCCTGGATGGAAGCCATCAGGTCCCATTGCCTTGTCCACCCTGAGCTTAGCGAGCTCTTGTAGGACCCTTTCTTTTGTGAAGGGAGTAGTGCTCACCTCCCTCCCCCGTGTCCATGGTGCTGAGCTGTGGGCCTGCCCTACCTTCTCTTCAGTAAATACTGAACAAAAGTATCTATTTAGGATAAATGCTTTACAGGGTCCTCTCCTCACATGGTCCCTTTCTCCTTTGAGCTTAGCAATACCCCTCTGGACTTTCTCCTTTCACTAATGTATCTACAGAAAGTCTTGTCACCTTCTTTACTGTTTGTGCTAGTGTTTCCTCAGTTTGGGACTTTGCCTGCCTTACTGCCTTCCCTGCTTCCCTTAGGGCAGTTTGGTATGCCTCCCTATCTTCATTCCGCTGTGTTCCCTTATATTTCCTGAAGGTCAGCCTATTGGCTCTGACCTTTTCTGCTACTGTATTTGAGAACCAACGTGGCTTCCTTTTTCTTTTGCACTTCCTTTTCTGTCTAACACAATGGGTTGTTGCTTCAAGCATTGCATCCTTAATGCTTGCCCACTTTGCCTGTACCCCCTCACCTGTGTTTCTTTTTGCCAGGGCTAGCTTAACTCTGTTGGCCATCTTATCAAAGTCAGCTCCTCTGAAGTCCCACATTTTTGCCTTGGAATGGAATGATTTAGCTGTAGTGGCCAAATTGAACCAAACCATCTGATGGTCACTGGCCCCCAGGTGACCTTCTACCTGGAGATCTGTGATCCCTTCCCTGTTAGTCAGTACTATATCTAGGATAGCCCTGCCTCTTGTGGGTTATTGTACCAGTTGTTTGAGGCCCTCCCCCTGCAGGGAATCTACCATGTGTCTAGTTCTGGCAGATGTTCCTGCTGGTATTGACCAATCTGTAGCCAGCATGTTGAAGTCTCCCATTATCAGAACCTCCCCTTCAACTGTCATGTTTTGTATATCTTCTAACAGTAATGTGTCTATGTCCTCCCCCTGGTATGGAGGCCTGTAGACAACCCCAGTTCTTATGGCTGTCCCATTTCCTATTTCCAGGGTGACCCACAGTTCTTCTGGCTCCTTATGTGTATTCTGAATTTCTGTAGCTTTGATATTTTCATTGACATAAAGGGCCACTCCACCCCCCCTTTTGCACCTCGGTCTCTTCTGAACAGTACATAGCCAGGTACTGAAGTCTCCCAAGTGTGGTTACTGGTAAACCACGTCTCACTAATTGCTACTATGTCCAGATTAGCCTCTGACATTATTGCCTGCAGGTCTGGGATCTTATTTCCCAGGCTGTGAGCATTTGTGTACATGATTTTCCATTGGCCAGATTTTGGTGTATTGGTTGTTGGGTGAGGTCTGGCATAAAACCATCAGAGGTCACTCCCCACAAGAGGCAGTACCGGACCATCTCTGTAGGGGCAGGCCTTTTTGTGGGGCCCGCAAAACTGAACCCTATAGTGTGGTGATCGGACCATCTGACAGGTTCCACCACCACATCAGAGATCTCCATCATCTGCAGAAATACCAGATCCAATAAATGACCTTGTATGTGGATCACAGAGGTAATCATCTATATGAATCCCAACAAAATCATCAGTTGGAGGAAGTCTTGACCAAAATGTGAGAGTTCATCGTCAACCCAGGCATTGAAATCCCCCAGCACCAACCACCTGGTGGACTCCAACATCATCTCAATGATGAAGTCCGCAACTTCCTGTAGGAAATCCTTCTCAAACCCGAGTGGATGGTAGACCAGAAGTATTCTGCAACCCACACCTGCACCCATGATACATTCGAAGGATCTAGTAGCCCCAACTGGCACATCTACAAGGCCCAGTTCTGTCTTAAAACAGATAGCTACCCCTCCGCCTCTATGATCCAACCGCAGGCGGTGTAGCACTGAGTACCCAGCTGGAACTGCTGACTCCAAAATGGGGCCAGCATTATCATCCAGCTAGGTCTCGGTGATGCACGCCAGGTGAGATGACCCAACAAGATCAGCAACTAGTGCTGTCTTGTTTTTGATTGACCTGGCATTGACCAATACCACCCAAGTTGGATAAGCAGTTTTGGTCAGCTGTACTAGCTGCCCACAAGAGGTGGAACCCTTGGGTATAAGCACCAGGCAGGGTGAACCCCTTTCCTGGGCCCATTTCTCCCCATGTCTCCTTGACCCCCATGATCCCAATTCATCCTCTCTGCTCCACTCCCCAGTCAAGGCCCTGCCCCCAACCCCTCCGATGCTCACCCACTATGCTCAGGGCGTGACAATGCCTATAGACCTTGACTGGTAGTGGGGGGGGCAACTTAAAGGGTGGAGGGCCCTGAGCTCCGTGGGGGAGTAGTACCTGCCCGTCAAAGCCCTCTGCCAACAAATCCTCCAGAAATCCTCTCACCCAGCACTACCTAATACAATAATTAACAATCAATCAATCAATCACACAAACACACACACAGTCACACCTTAAAAACAGCTCCCCAAACAATATAAATTACTATACCCCAATTAAAATACTCAAGTACTAACCTAACATACCCAACAGCCCCATAACCCAAAAATAAACAATACAATAAACGCAAATGAAGTTCAAGGCTCAGACAGCAGTGGTGACTAAAATTGTTCCAGATTAATGTCCCATGCCAACAGACTAAGCTGAAGATATCAAACTTAATGCCCACAGAGCCTTGCCACAGCTCCCAAAGAAATTTGTAGTCAGAGAGGGGAGCTCTCAGCATCCCCTAACTGTCCAAATTGATCCAAAGGATGCAGCCCTCTCACAGTCAAATCCAAATATTCGATTGAAATGTTAAAACTCCAAAAAAGAGGCCCTCTTACTGCCTCTCCAGATCAGTCATGAGTGTTTGTCTCCAGCTGCCATAAAACTCTCGGTAGCCCAACTAACAGTCTGTGGTGTGTTAGATCTTCCAGACAGGAGCAAATTTTCTGAGAAAAGGTCTTCAGATGGTCTGTGAATAACCAGGTTCCAGCCCAACCCGAGGGCAGGCACCAGGGTACAGACCCACTCTCCCACACTTGAGCTGCAGGAAGAGCCTGACCTCTGTGAGGCAACCCCCATGCCCCTAGGAGCTCAATAAATGCCCACCCTCTGATTCACACTCCCAACCCCCTCAGGGGAATGATGGCTGCTCCCCGCACCCATCTCCAGGTAAGCTGGTCTGGCTAACCTCTCCTCCTCTTCTCGAACACTCCTTCTCAGCTGGTGCTCTCTTCCATTACAGGCCACCTCCTAAATGCCAGGCCAAGATCCCAATCACCCGACGATCTGCTCAGTTTTACTCCATGAGTACAAGGCAATCGTCCCTCCGCAGTAACAGCTCACTCTCTGCAATACTCCCAACAGTTAACGGCTGGATAAAAATTCCCTCAGTGCTAAACACCAGCACTGATGAAGTAGACTGTCCCGACTGGTGTGATTATCAAGCAATAGCACTCCCAAATAGTGGTTGAACAACAGCGTTATCCACCATGACCATAATAAAACTGAGCCGACCACACTGGTTGTTCCTGTCATGTTGTCACTGTTGTCCGCCCCACTAAAACTACACTAAAACTCCACAAACAAAGACAAATAAAAGAAAAAAAAATGTAAAAACAGAAGAAAGCTAAAAAGTGCTGAGCTACACTAGTGGCTGGCCCAGCGTGGCCACTATCTTATCAGACAAAGAATAGCCAAGAATTAGTGTGTGTTCTCACAGCAACTTCTGACATGGAAACATAGATGTTGTTGGCAGAAAACAGGCCATGTGGTCAATGACTCATCAAGTCTGCCCAGTCCTACTTATGCATTTGTTTATTTATTTAGTTATTTACTGATTGATTGCTTGATTGGAAGAGTTTTACCAGGAAAGGCCTACTGAACCATAATGGCTCATTTCTAGAGGTGTCCTAGATGTAATAATGTAATTAAGCAATAATGACTGAAAAGCCGGCCATTTCCTAGAGATTAACAATCGACTGGGGAGAATATGGTGGCCCAAGACCCAGCCTGTTGTTAATCAAGAGGAAATAACTGGCTCTGAGGTCATTATTACGATTATATGTCTGATCACAATAATGATGTTGTTTCTTTATTTTTAAAATTGTTTTTGTGGCACTGTTTCTGTGGTGCCGCATGCACTGGGTAGCAGAAACATCAGAGTGGCTGCCGTGCTGGTCACTTTTAAGAGATTTCAGACTGGTACAGCAACCAATCAGTGAGCTAGCTGAGGTCGTAAATAATTAATTACACTTATAATAATGTTTATTGTGAGGACCCTAGTGGCCCATCACTCCTTCTCTCCTCTGCTTTTGCCATCATCTGTACCATGCTCATGCATCTTTCCCACTCATGCTTAAACCCCCTACTGATTTCACACAGACTACCTCTTTGGCAGTCCATTACACTCCTCTACCATTCTCTCAGTGAAGAAAAGCTTTCTGACATCCCTTTTAAATATTCTACTCACCAGGTTCATTGCATTTCCCCTGTTAGTTGTGGTTCCACACAGCATGAACAACTCTCTGATATCTACTTTATTTATTCCATGGAGATATTTGTACATATCCATTATGTCACCCTCTCTCATCTTACCTCTAGTGTGTATATACTGATATCTTTCAACCTGTCCATGTAAGTGCATTCCTGCTTACCCTGGATCATTTTGGTTACCCACCTCTGTACCACCTTCACACTGTCCTTGTTTTTTTTCCAAGGGTGGGTATCAGAATTGCACACAGTACTCAAGGTGATAATGAACCAGAGACCAGTACAGTGACAGAATCCCTTCACTCCTTTGGCTACTAATCCCACTTCCTGTACACATCTTAGCATCCAAGGTCCCCCACTGCTCTGTTGTACTGCATTGATGTTTTAAAATTGTCCAGTAGTGTTGCCCCAGGTTCGTGTTCTCAGTCGTACATTCCACTGTTACCCCCTCCAAATCGGTATTCCATTTTCAGATTTTTTTACCCCATGTGTCTTACCTTGCACTTCTTAAAACTGAAGTTCAACTGCCAGACTTTTGACCACTTCCCTAGTCTTTCCAGCTATGGGGCTTGTTTATGGTATAATTAAAGGTATGCTTAAATGATAAACTGCACTGAAACTGTAAGTCATTTTCCCTGTATAAGCTGTATTTTAACTAAAGATTCCAATTATATTACATTTCCATCTTTTCTGGCTTTTCAGTAAATTCAAGTGAGGATTTTGATTTGTACAGTGGTGATAAGGACCACTTTAGAACCCTTAAAATCTTGTTTATGTCCTTGATAAGTTCTTACATTGCTCTCACAGTACATTTGTGTTCTTCTCCAGAACTCTGTAGCTTAGAGGGACATGAACAACATCACACATATCTAAACTGGCACTTACCACCCGAGTATTAATCAGAAACACCTGTTGAGGTTACTAAAAGGCTTGCATAGAGGAAACAATGACAGAACTAGAACAGGTACTGTACCTAAAAAAAAAGCATCTACTCAGGAACATGGCTTACAGATTCAGCACAGTAAGGTGTAATAAGTAAAAATAGGCCTGCTTTAATCACAGGGTTACTTTTTGTTTGAGTTGAATGGCTGTTGTGACAATGCTTCAGGGATTCATAGTTGCTAGGTTTGTTTCTTTCTTTCTGTGGGATGTTTACTTTGGATTCGTGTGCATTTTGTATCTGGGACAGTGTTACTTTATGTTGTAGGCAGGTTTCTGTTAATTTGGTTTTACTGCCAGCGAATGACTGTAAGACATCAGTTGGGGAAAGGGGCTTAGTTACTTTGATTTTTGTTGCATGATTAGTTTTGCTTTGCAGAAAGGTAACAGTACTGTATGTGTGACAATACTACAGTGTTTATTTCTGTATGAGTTTTGCTATAGTTTCATGTGAATTTGTGTTGGGGCTGTGTTTGTTTGTGTTGTAGGGAGGTTTCTGTTTTGGTTTTGCAGGCAGTGAAAGATAATATGTCATTAGCAGGTGTGAGTGGCATTAGTTTGCCTTGGGAAAGAGTGAGAAGTATTTATGATATCATCGCAGTGGGTAACAGATGAGATGACTGACTTGTCAATTAAGATGCTGTTATTTACTGAAATTACATGACTTCATATGCAAATCAAAACAGATATAGTGCTGTTGTCAAGATTCATTTAGTACTCTGGCCATCCTTCAGCTGGGAAGTAGGGACATTGCTGTGGGCATGACCTGGTTAATTGAGGGATATTCTGAATATCAGAGCCCCAGAAGAACTGTTTGTCATCAGTGGAAATGCTCTGTAGAGATCAGGGAGTCTGCTGCATGTGGAGTCAATCAAGGGAAAAAACGAATGTGTGTGTGTGTGTGTGCTTACAGTAACAGCTTACATTGCAGCACAGAAACAAAGAAATTGTTGGTTTAAAAATACCCTTCAGCCCATTAAGTTTGGCCAGCAAGATGGGGGGGGGGGGTTATTTATAAGGCTGAAGAAGGAGAAGGAGTGGGCAGAAGATGATGGATGCAGAGCTGAGTTTATGGACGCCTATTTATATTCCACATTCACAATAGAGGACAGCAAACCCCTGCTGGAAAGTAGCATAAAACATCTGGGAGAGGAGTGGAGGTAATAGAGCTTATTCAGATCACAGAGGATAGTAAAAAAGAAAATGGTTTGCCGCACTCAAGGATGACAGGGCACTAGGTTCTGATGGATTGCATCCAAAGGTTCTGAAAGAGCTTGGTCCTGAATTGGTTGTACTGATGACAGATCTGTCTGTCTGACAGTGATCCATGGAGACAGGGATAGGTGCCAGGTGACTGGAGGATGGTAACTGTAGTGCCAGTCCACTAGAGTGGTGACAAGTGGGAAACGGGGAACTACAGACCAGTTAGCCTCACCTTAATTATGGGCATGCTCATGGAAACCATAATCAAAGAATGAATAGTGGAGTACAGGTACCTGGAGGTGAGTGGGCTTCAGGACAATAAAAAACATGGGTTTGTAGCAATAAGTTCAAGCCAGACTAACCTGATCATTTTCTTTGACTGGGTCACCAGGGCAGTGGACAGGGGTGAGGCTGTCAATGTATTGTACCTCAACTTCAGTGAGGCCTATGATTCTGTGCTGTACAGGAGACTTTTAAGGAAACCGGAGGATCTAGGACTGGGAGAAAGATTAACTACAGTAGGTATACAGGTCATTGGCTGGAGTGGGGACAACAGTTGGTGGTGGTAAAGGGAGGGAATCAGAAGCTTGGGGTTCACTAGTGGGGTGGTGCAATGGTCATTTTGGGGGTGAGTCCTGTTCAACATGTTCGTGAGTGACGTAGAAGAAGGTGTACATTGCAAGATGTGTATCTTTGCAAATGAAACAAATCTATGTGGTTAAGTAGATAGAGAAAAGAGTCAGGGAACTGATGCAGGATGTGGAAGAGCTAGAAATATCATCCAAATCGGGGGGTGTAGCTGACTGGACAAGATGGTTGATTCTCTGTAACTGAGCTCCCATAGACACCACTCTTGAAACAGCATAAAATGGAGTAAATGGGTCAGTATGTATCAGTTTCTACTTATCCCAGTGCCTAACATCCTATGGCAACTGGCAAGTTGAAGAGGCAGCTGAAGATCCCCTTTGAAATGATTGAATCAACGGCAACAGAGCAGTGTGGCCAACACGAGGTTCAGATGAGATCCCAGCCTACAGCAGAAGCTGACGAGCGCAGTATGTCTGACATTGAAAGAACCCTTGTTGGAGTCTGTGACATGATTGACATGATCACAAATCTGCAGGCTGAAATGACAGTAGGATTCAAAAATGTCATGGCACAATTATCTCACCTGCAGGGGATTGTGATCTTAAACCACGAAGAGTATGATAATGAAGCAAACAGGCAATCAACAGATCACATCTACTATGTATATGTACCTAGGCCAGGTACATTCTACATGCTGCCCAAGATCCATAAACCTGGGAATCCAGGGAGACCTATAATATCTGGGAATAGGATACTGACAGAAGGATCTCTTGATTTATAGAAACCATTTTAAAACCACTTGCCATGGAAAAAGAGAGATGTATTCAGGACACTACACAATTCTTGTGTAAACTTTCTGCTTTTAGACATTTACCACCTAATACCATCTTAGCCATGATAGATGTGAACTACCTCTTCACTAATATCCCGCACACTACAGTAAAACTATAGATACAGCAATGAGCACCAGGATGGCCTCACAATGTGGCAATCTTTTTATGGCAAATTTGGAGGACTATCTTCTGAAACAAGGTACAATCAAACCACTTTCATATTTCCAATATATTGATGATATATTTATAATCTGGACAGAAGGTACTCACACACTTAGAGAATTTAATCAGGAACTTAACATCTGAGCCGGCCCGGTGGTGCTGAGGGTTGAGGCTTTGGATGCCACACCTTGTGCCACACTGGCGATCCAGGTTCGGGAATGAGCTCGGGTCACTGGGGGTCAGTCAGGGGGGAGAAGGAGTGAGCATCCCAGGGACTGCTCTCCTTCACCAGGGAGAGTGGGGTGGGTACACTGCGTCAATGTCAGCTCCTGGCAATGGCTGGGGATCACTGCAAGTGGCAGGTCGACAGGATGGCATCAGTGGTATCAGACATGTGGTACGTGGGAGCATGCACAACAGTGTCATTGACGCCACTGCATGCTCGTGCTGGGGAGTAAAGGGTATCTACATGCAAAAACAAAACAAACCTTTGCATGCTACATGACAGATGGCCCAGCAGCACCGTGCCACTCTGATTCAGGATGCTCTGCCTGGATCCAGACCCCCGGCTTCCATGTTGGTGGGGTAAGTACCCGCCGGGATGCGGCTGATGTGTGGAATGGAGTAGGAGGTTGAGCATGGGCACTTGGAGTGGCGTGGGGGCTGTGGGGCCAGACAGATTGGGGGGGACCATAGGTACCACATCCCCCAGTCATGGAGGAAAATAAACAAATGAAGGGAAAAAAAAGGAACTTAACGTCCTCCATCCATCCATTAAACCTTTCCTGGAGTGCTCTGGCAACAGTGTCAATTTCCTGAGTGCCAGGTTTGCCATTAGGGTGAGGCTTTGCAGGCCTTTGTCTGTGGGAAACCAACTGACAGACAGAGATACCTACACAAGGGCAGCTGTCATCCTAGGCACACTAGAAGGTCTATGGTGTGTGGTTGGGTGCTCAGGTGCCACCAAGTCTGTATGGATGGGGAGGATGGAGATGGACACCTTATCACACCCAGGAAAGCATTTACTGAGCAGGACAGTCTTCTGGAGAGGCTGATGGAGCTATGGAGCATGCCACATTTGTACTGGGAAAGCAACTACTACAATATGGAGGGGGGGGCTACCACCAACTGGACACCTTTGGTTGTTGCATACAGCCCTGATATGAAGCCTCTACAAAAGGTTGTTGGGGACCTGCAACTGATGTTCGGTGGGGATGATACCATGGGGATGACACCTTGGGGTGTGTCTTCCAGGAACTACCTTTACTGTCTTTCGGACAGCCACCTGTCTTGTTTGGCCTGATTGTCAGCAGCAAACTTTTACCTGACTGAAATAGCAGGGCACTGGAAGACACTGGACTCTGTGATGTTCTTTGGTGTGCAGCATGTGGGCATGTTTTCACTTTGGACTTTGGCGGCATCTCCCAGGACAAACAGTACAGGGTGTGGGAGGGTTGTGCATGCAGATCCCAGGGTGCTGTACAGTATATTGCATCTAGTGTGGAAAGTGTCCTTGTGCAGGCTGTGTGGGGGGCCTGGATGGCCCCTTCAAGCCCGGGTGAACTCACGTGGGCACAACATGAGAGTGAAAGGTATTGGGGGACTGGTGGGACAGCATTTCTCTTAGTCTAGTCACTTCATCTCTGGACTCTCTTGCCTGGTTCTCAAGGGACACTTCAGAGGTACATGGGAGGGATGGGCTTGTGGGTCAGACTTGTTTTTCTTCTCAACACAATGAATGGTGGGGGTGAGTGTAGACCTTGATTTCGTGGCCCACTACAGAGTTTAAACTGACAGATGCCTTTCTGTTGCCTTGGGTACAGGAAATGGGTATTTCCTGTGCATATTATTTTTGTATATGCATTATGTCTTGCATTTGATACACAGTATGTATTTTTGGTGTTTCTTTATACATTGACGTGGTTCTATTTATATTGTTTATCATACTTTGTGTCTACTGTGTTCTGGTGGATATATATGCATTTTTATGCAGTATAGATGCAGTATATACACATATTGGTGCCTAAAGGATCATCATTTGCGGCGCACACACACACACACACCTTGGCGCGCTGTAGCGATATTACACCTTACCCATACTCACATGTGGCCTGCTTCTAGAGAGGCACATAAACATTTGACAATCTGTGGACTCCTGCCGTCACATTCCGACCATGAGAGGATCTGATGTATGCCCAGCTAGGATTCCAAATACTTTTTTTTTTTCTATGCACATTATCCAATTATTTTTCTTCCTCATCAACAAAGCTGTCATATCCATGTGTAAACTGTTTTTGATCAGTTCTACCTAATGTACTTAAATTGGTTTCTTTGGGGGAGTCACGTGATGCCAGCTCTGTGAGTGCAGCCTGACCTTTCAGCTCCAGCCTCCCACCGTCATTAAATCGTTTTTTTTTTCGATTTTCGTGGAGTTAGTGGGTTTACTCGACTTCGTTTGACTTCATAAGGCTGCCTGACTATTCGTGGTGGTGATTTTGGTGTACATGGAGGTGGAAATGAGGAGAAGCACACCTCGACACACACCGCCAGTTTCACCGGCCAAGGCCCAGCCAAAAGCGGTAGAGGATCATGAGGGTGAAGGCCCCAGATTGAAAAGCCCTTCAGGAAAACGCAGCCTTGACCCTGGCACTAATTTCGGCTGAATTTAAACCTTCCGTGCGGAGTTGTGCGCGGTTACTGAGGAATTAAAGGCGGTTACCTCGGTATTAGAAGATTTATCTCGACGCACGGGGGACACCGGAGTGAAAGTCTCCTCACTGGAAAAAAGAATCACCAAACAGGAGCCGGAGATAGTCAATATGAGGCAGAAGCTAGCCAGGATGGAAGCGAAGATTGAAGATTTAGAGGGTCGGAGTCGGAGGCATAATTTAGTAATTATAGGCCTCCTGGAGCGTGAAGAAGGAGCCGACCCGATCCTGTTTGCGCAGTGTCTGTTTAAAGAGCTGGTAGGCCCGACGCCTTTTGGCGACAAGTTTATCGTTGAGCGGGCTCATCAGGCGTTGCGTGCGGCTCCAGCATCGGGTGCCCCCCTGCGCATCTTCATAGTTCGCCTCTTAAATTATCAGGAGCGTCAATTTGTATTGTTGAAGGCTAAAGAGCTCAGGGAGCTGAAGTGGAAGGGAGTCCCCATCAGGGTGACTCAGGATTTACCAGTGGCGGTGAGGCAGAGGAGGGCGGAATATCACCCGATTGTCTCGAAGTTGATCCCGGCAGGGATACGATTTAAAGTCTTGTACCCGGCGAGATTGCAAGTGTTGGTGGCTGGCCAGTGGTCTACATATGAGGATGTATCTGCAGCAAAAAGGGTCTGGCTACAGCCCTCCCGGAGCTTTTTAAGTAGCCCTTGTGACTCTGAAGGGGTGAGAATCGGTCTGGAGTTGGTTCCCGTTTTCCGATTAGCGTAAAGGGATTGCGACCTTCCATTTATTAAGGTTCATCGATCCGGTGCTGGTTTGTTGTTTGCCTTTTACTGCTGCCCTGGGATGTATCGAAGCGGTTGCTGAAAATGGGACTCTGTTTATATGGAAGTACAAGTTCCCCCCTGCGATGTGGAGAGACGGGGTTTGAACCTGGGTCAGGTACTTTGGATTTGTGTACAGATGCCCTTGGGGGTACACGATGCAGCATCAATTGAGCGAGGAGGGGGGCCTATGTGCAGCAGAATGGAGCGAGTTGGGTCTGGGCTTGATAGCACTACGGGTCGCGCCAGACTCTTGCTGCAGTTCGCTTTTGGATTTTGGTGGTTCCCTTTTTAGGACGAACGAGGGGCATCGTTTTTTTTTTTTTTTCTCCTTTGGATGCTAGATTTTCTTTGATCTCGTCTGGATGGTCGCTGTCCAAGGGTTGCATTTCGTGGGAAGGGAAGGCCTGAAGTATCCATCTGGAACTGGGGTGATTTATGTTTCTGAGGTGGACGTCTGAGTGGGACTGAACGATTTAAAATTGGGGGCTGTTTCAAGTTTGGACTTTTGGGACTTGATGTCACTTGACGGGAACTCATTGCTGGAAGTGGATATCATCATTGCCCTATATGGAGTCGGCACATGTGATGGAGCCATGGACTATATGGGTTGAAACCCTTTCAGATAAGAATATTTTTTCATTTCCCCTCCCCTTTTTTTTTTTTCTCCTCCCCTTTCTGGCTTAGATAGATTCTGTGAAACTGTTACAAGATTTATGGAAGTTATTGAATGTAGAATTAGTTGGGACTCTGCTGTGGGGGTATTATTTGTTTGTTCGGGGGGGATGAGGGGGTGGGGACTTAATCAAGTAATGGGTCTTGTAATATAAGTATAGGGGCTATGTTCTGTTTGGGTGGCGGAGTGAAAATATTGGCTACATAAGAGGTTTCAAGTTAGAGGGGTTTGATAGGTAGTGATACCGTCGGGGAGGCTGAGGAAGGGTTGGTTAGCGGAGCTATGGATGTCATGGACCAATGTGCTTTTGGGAGGGGAGGTGGGGTGTTGGGAGGGTGAGCGATTGGGTGGATGTTTTGGGTAATAGATACAGAGGTATATAATTGGTATGTTATGGGGCGAATGGTAGGGTTAGGGGGAGGTGGGAGAGGGGGTGCTAGAGAGGGGTTAGAGAGGATTGGTTTGGGGAGATCTGCTCATCCACAAGTTGGTAGAGAAAATGTGTTTGATGTAGCCGAGAAAGCAGTTCGATGGTGTTATGAGGAATATCTGGTGAATGGGTAGTCTGTTCGAGTTTTGCACGTGGAATATTAAGGGAGTCAGGCAAAAAATAAAGAGATATAAGATATTAAAACATTTGCAATTCTTAAAGGGTCAGATAATATGTTTACAAGAAACGCATCTGCTTGACAAAGAATTGAACACACTTGGATGTCAGTTTGTCGGTCAGGTATTTGGGGCTGGATTTAGTACAACTGGTAGAGGGGTTGCACTATTATTTCATAGGAGTGTGGCTTTTGTGTGTGAGAAGGAGATAGTAGATCCGGCAGGCCGCTATATAATTGTGGTAGGGCTTTTAAACCAAACTAGACTAGTGTTGGGAAGTATTTATGGGCCCGACGCAGATACTCCTGGGTTTTTTATGGATCTACTAAAAACTTTAAGCCAGTTTCATCATCTTCCGATTCTGTTGGGAGGGGATTGGAACTTGCCGTTCTCTCCAGACCTGGATAAGGATGGTAAGCGAAATAAGGGTCTATCTCCAGCTCAAAGAGCTATTAGGGACTTGGTCGACAATCTGGGATTATGTGACCCGTGGAGGGTCTTGAACCCTTCATGCAGAGAATATACATTTCTATCAGAGATCCATAAGTCCAGATCTAGGATATATTATTTTTTGGTGAGTAGAGAGTTACTGTCAGGGCTGGTGAATAGCAATATTATGCCTGGGATTCTCTCTGATCACTCTATGGTTCGTTGCTCCCTCAATTTGACCCCTAATACTCCCAGACAGACTATTTGGAAGTTGAATAATCAAATACTTCACTAATGGAGACAAGGGAGTATGTTGGACGTCGGATTGAACAGTTTGAAGTGGAAAATAGTCATTTAACCATTAGGGGTGATTTATGGTGGTGTACTCTAAAATATGTGTTAAGACGGGAGTTTATTAAATTGGCGATTGTAAGAAAGAAAAAGAGGGAGGAAAGGTTAGATCTTTGTTGGTTCGAATTAGGGATATAGAGAAGGATCTGTCAAAGAATACGCCAGAAGATACCATGGAGCTGTTGATTAAACTGCGTCACGAATATGAAGGGACTATAGGAGAAAGGGCAGAATATGCGATTCAGAAAACCAAGGCCTTCTATTTGAACCAGGGCGAGAAATCAAGTAGGCTCTTAGCTATGAGATTAAGGGTGTGGAGGCATCCAGAGTAGTCCAGAGTATCACGCCTAGTGTGGATGGGACTGTTAAAACAGCACCTAAGGATATTGTTAGGGAATTTGAGGAGCACTTTAAGGTTTTATACAGCCCAATGACCCCTAGGCCTAGTAAGAAATAAGTGGAGGACTTCTTATCTACTTGTAATCTTCCCCAGGTATCAGAGGGTCAGAGGAGAGAGCTTGTATTTCCTATTTCAGAGGAGGAGATTTTGGAGGCAATTCAATCGCTCTCCAATGATAAGGCTCCTGGCCCGGATGGGTTCACACCTAATTTTTATAAATGTTTTGCGACCTTGCTATGCCCCAGTTTAAAAAGATTATTTCAGAGTATTTTGACCTTGGATACAGTAGATGGTTATTTGTTTGAGGCCTTGACAGTGCTTATTCCGAAAGAAGGGAAAGAACTAGATAAAGTTACAAGTTATAGACCTATTTCCCTGATTAACTACGATATTAAGATTCTGGTGAAGATTCTAGCTTCTAGGTTGTCCAAGGTCATACCCAGCTTAGTGCATCAGGACCAGGTTGGGTTTATGAAGGGCAGACTGGCATCGGACCATCTGCGCAAATTGTCACATGTCTTCTCCGTCTCCAGGGACTGTAAATCTCCATGTGTTTTGATGTCGGTGGATGCGGAGAAGGCATTTGACAGAGTGGATTGGAAGTTTTTATCTATTACTATGGAGAAATTTGGTTTTCCGACCCAGTTCATTAAATATGTGTTTGCATTATATAGGGATCCCAAGGCTAAAGTATATTGTAATGGAGTATTCTCTGCAAGTTTTCTCCTTAAATCTGGCACCAGACAGGGCTGTCCCCTGTCGCCTCTTTTATTCAATTTATATTTTGAGCCCCTTCTCACCAAAGTGAGACTAGATTCTAGGGTTATGGGTATTAGAGTGGGGTCACAAGAGCTTAAAGTTTCAGCGTATGCAGATGACATTTTGTTGCATGTTGCTCAGCCAAGTGACTCTATCAAAGCAGTGCTGGAAATCATTGGTGAATATAGTAGACTGTCTAATTACAGGATTAATGTGGGGAAAACCCAAATTTTTCCGTTGAACATGAGAGTGCATAGGTCAGAAGTGTTGGAGATGGGCATGCAACGGACTCTGCATACGTTGAAGTATTTGGGTATTTATTTGGCCAGATCTGATCAGAAACTAGTCAATCTTAATCTGAACGCCATTAGGAATATTATAAAGCAGGATTTGCAAAGGTGGAATGGGTTGTCGATATCTCTCTGGGGTTGGATTAGTATAGTTAAAATGAATATTCTGCCTAGGATTTTTTATCCACTCAATATGTTGAATGTTTGGTTGCCCTAAAATGGTTCAGAGAGTTGCATCTTTAATCTCAGACTTTATCTAGGAGGAAAAGGCCCGTGAGAGCTTATAGTAAGTTGGCGGCCCCTAGGGAAAAAGCGGGTTTGAGACTTCCACATTTCGGATTATATTATTGGGCAAGTAATCTGTGCAAATATTTGAAATGGTTGGCTCCCGCCACCAAGCTAGAATCTTTGCCCTATGTCCCCTCGTGGGTTAGATTAGAGATAGAAGCGATTAGGGAGGCAGGTATGGATCCAACCTCATTGCTCTATTCCATTCCCAAGAGACTGCCCCCTAGGCTGGTTGCTAACCCTATAGTAAAATTTCTGCGTATTCATCGGCAGATTTGTAGTAAATTGGGTTACGTGCCGGACAGAGACAAGTATCAACCGGTATGCCAAAATCCAAATTTGAGGATTGGGGGGAAAATGATTCTGGGCAGGTGGATTCCCCAGTTGGAGAGACTGCGAATTGTGGATTTAATGGGGGATAGTCGGGTATCCCCAATTAGGGATATCCTGGCAAAGTACAGAATAGATGTCAAGCAGGTTTTTAAATTGTACCAAGTCACTCATTTGTTAACACAGGTGGTGAGTAATCTTCGGGACGGGCGTGTAGACGGGAGGTGGTTTGAATTATTAGTGCAAGTTGTGTGGGAGCCACACGCGGTTTCTAGAGTATATAAGAAGCTTTGACCTATTTCTATGGATACTGATCATAAGCCTAGATATTGACTAACTGTTTGGGAGAGCAAGAGCGGACTGGGATGTTGTCTGGAGGCATATGTATAGGTATGTTAGACAGGATAGGTTGAGGGTGATGCAGTTTCATTTTTTGAATAATCTGTTCTGGACCCCTTCCAAGTTATTTAAGATGGGTAGTAGACCGGACCAGAACTGTTTCCGGTGCCGTCAGGCAGTGGGAGACTTGTATCACATTTTTTGGGAGTGCCCACCGATAAAGCAGTTGTGGATGCAGATTAAGCAAAGGGTAGACCCATTGTTGGGTATCGATCAGTATTTTACTCCGGATATATGTCTGATAGGGGATTATTCGGGAATTATGTTTAGGGAGCGTAGATTTTATATGGCCCTGATTTCTGGCTCGTTTAAAAAGGTAGTTTTGCGATATTGGATGACGGACTCCCCAATTACATACGTGGAATGGTTGCGGGAAATGTTGTTTAATTTGAACATGGAAAAACTAGGGCCGGGAAGGGATTACCGGATTCATATATATGAAAGGATTTGGGGTCACTTTCAGGCGCTATATCTTCCCCAGGTGTAGCCAATTGGGGTATAATTTTTTAGGGAGGTAAGTGGGTGAGCAGATCTTCCTTGTAGGTAGGTGGTAGTGAGGGGGGGGATTAGGTTAGGGGGAGGAGGGTGGTCTTGGGTTTTGCTGTGGGATGGGGGAGGAAATTAGTGACTTGATTTATTTTTTGTCAATTGTTTGATTGAACAAAATGTTTTACTTCTTGTTATGTGCTGTATATTTGACACGAACTTTTGTCACAATAAAAATTTTGAATTTCAAAAAAAAAATAAATTGGTTTCTTTGTATAGTCTGTCATTTTTCTGATAAAGAGCTCTGTGTAGCCTGAAAGCTTAAATTTTGTAAATCTTTTGTTGGTTCAATAAAAGGTATCAAATCACCCACTTTTTTCATCTTTCTGCAGGGGATTGTGACAGACTTCTCTGAGGCATTTGTTCAGCATACTTTCCCCCTTGACAAAGTTAAGAAATGGGTTGGTGAACTAGAGGATCTGGTTAGTGACCTGTCCCGTGAGCAGAACACCCTAAAGGCAACTCCCAATGAACTCCAGGCCCGACGTGATGACCAGGAGAATTGGGCAAGAAGGTTGAATTTATGAATCATTGGGCTGCCAGAAGGGCTGGAAGGGAAGAGCCCTGAAAAAGAGATCCACTGCTGGCTTGTCACTCTGCTAAAGATAGGACCCAGGGCTCTCTCCTTTAAGTCAAGAGAGCACATGATATAAGCCCTAAACCAAAGAATGCAGGAGACTGGCCCAGACATTGCCTTATAAAATATCTGCACTTCACCGATAAGAAGAAAATCCTTAAAGTGGCCAAGATACATGATCCTATCTCTTTGGAGGTGAATGAGTCTCTGTCTTCCAGGACTTCACCTGTGAACTGCAATACAAAAGATATCAGTTCAATGGAGTTAGGTCCAGGCTCCTTCTGCGTCATTGGGACTTCGCCCACCTTTATCCATCCAGGCTCCATGTTACAAAACCTGGGAGACCTGCTAGGTATTTCTCGGATCCAAGGGAGGTGGAGCAGTTTGTGGAGGAGGAAAATGCAGCATAAGAAGCAAGATCACAGGCTAGAAGCATGGCACGTTCCCAGCACTAGTTCTCCCATAGGATGATAATCCCATTTGCCTTGTGAGGACCACAGTATTGTGCACCCAGTTTACCCATACCCTTGCAGCACTCCTGGACTGTCGCTGCCAGCAGCACCCCTACCCTCTAGCTAGCTTTACAGACCAGCAAGCCATGGGGGATAATACCAATCTGGCCTGATTAAAAGGTAAGGGCTTGGAGCAACAGAGACTGGGAGGCTGGGTGATTTTCTTGTATCATCTTGTGTTGTGGTGACTTACAAATTCTGCCTGCCACCCTTCTCTTTCCAGAACTACTACACTTCAGAATTGGGGGGGGGGGGCAACAAGGAAGAACTACCTAACTCAGGATGCAGATAAAAATGTTGAATTGTGAACATCAATTTTGATTTGGAATTGTGCACTATGAGTGTAACCTTCCCCCTTCAGGTGGGGCTTACCTGGCAGCCCCGGGAGCCCGTTCATGCTCCCACTCCTCCCACTGCTGTTCTGTTGCCAGTCCGGGTCCTGTTATTCACTTAATTCTCCATCCATTACCCGTTAGTGTTTTCAATCCAGTTGGGGTCTAGAGGAGTCAGTGTGAGACCGCCACAGTAACTTGGCACTTTGAGTGCCTGCAGGGTCCGCGCATGCTCTTTAGCATGAGGGTGTTTTCTCATCACTCTGGTGTCCTTCAGTCAGCCTCCCCGGTGTTTCTGATGCCCATAATAACTAGATTGGGGGTCAGACACCTGAAGAAGGCCACTGAGAAGTGGCTGCTATGCTGTATTAAGGAGCGTCAATAGCGCTCAAGAATCGGGCCAGTCTATGAATATTAATGAGCTGGCCTGAATAGTAATGTACTGCCTGCTGCCTGGGGGGACTGTAAAGAATGGCAGCAGTGACCAGCAAACTAATGTGTGTGTAAATGTAAAACAGCAAGTCACTTGACAGGGGGCAAAGACTGCTAATGAACATTGGGGCAATTGTGTTAAAAAACTGATTTATTTGGTTGCAGAGAAGCTCTAAAGTGGGGACAGCATATAAACTGTATAGGACTGTGTATGTTGGCAGCCATCTCTGACATCTTGACCCCTAGGATCAGCCAATCATCTGCTTAGGTGCCCAAAAAGACAGTGAAATGACTTATGGGAAGAGGTGTGAACTAGTTCTAGGTGCCAAAGACCTTTGCAAATCAATAATCGAAGGGGGCTAATAACTATTAATATTTGTGATTGCCAGCAAGAATCAGCCAATCAGAAGCCTGGATTTTCTGGTGAAACCTCTGGGACTTTAGGCAGTTTGGCAGTCTGTTCTGGGCTCTACTCGAGCAAAGAGGAGCTCAGTGCTGTGAGTGGAGATACAGGAGGCATTTTATAGGATTCGATTGGTCAAATGGTGAACAGTTTGAAGATTAGAAAAAGGGATTCATGTGAAGAAAAGGACTGTGTTGTTACAGTTAACCGGGCAAGGTACTTTGTGAAAGCTCCTGGTGTCATTGGAGATCGAGTGCTGCAGTGTGCCTGCATCAGTTTGGAAGGAGAAAAACCCTGAGCCAAGTGAAAAGGGTGGTTTGGAACTGTGTGTGTATGTGTGTGTGCCAGAGCTGAAGGTTGGCACTGTGCCTGAAACTGAGAACTTTGGAAAGTAAAAGTTGTAGATGTCCAGCATTCAGGAACCTGTTGTTGTTGTTGTGGAAAGCCAGCTGTGGAAAGGCAGATATTTGATCCAGAGACCACAAGTCATTAGCGAAAGGCCACTGAATAGGGTGGAGAGTCAGAGAACTTATGGCTGCACACCGGAGCTGCTTGTTCCTGTCTAGAAGGGAAGTGAAAGCTGAAAGTCATTCATAGCTGCAACTGAGAGCCAGGTAGGGAAACTACCAATCCCTACCAAGTGAGTCAGACTAGGCTGCAGGGGGCCACAGGCATGTGCCTGAGTGCTAGGGCACTCTGGACCCATTGAGGGAGCCAGACTGTGGAGTCACTCCCAGGTCTGGGTTCCTTGTGGTCTTGTAGGCCTTGCACTTGTGCTCTGCATCTGGTCTGGAAACAGGCTGAAGGGTACAAGCTGCTAGACCTTCAAGCAAGTCAGAGGTGACAAGCTGAAAGAGTCTCCAAGCAAGTCCAAGGTCGACTAACATTTTTCCTGTTCATCTGCTTGCTGCCCTCTCTGAAACTGATTGGCTGATCCCTGAACTGCCAGGACCTACCGTGCCAGTAACTGAATCCCAGTGCTTCAGAACTGTGAGCAACCCAGGGCTTGCCCTGACAAAAGGAGAGTGAAAGGCTTAAAGGTATTAGCATCCTAGGAAGAGTTACTCAGACGGCCCTAATGCCAGCCAACCCACAGCATCTAGCAGGCCTGCTTTAAGTCTGGGTACTCAACTAGGACTGTTAAGACATAAGGGGTTTGCACTGGTACCAGTGGGGGTGGGCACTATGTGTGTTGTGGCCCATAGGCCCTCTTAATATACATAACAAAACTTCTCTTCTCCACTGCAATCCTGTTCCTGGTTCATCCTTTCTTAGCTACCCCCCCAAAAATAAACCTGTGCTTTGTTTATTGTAATCTTGTTGTTGTGGGTAATTTATTGATACTGACTGCTAAGTATATGTGATTTACATTATTTGGGCACAACGTGGTATCCAGTGTGTGGGGTGGTTGGTAGGGGAGGTGGGTTGGTACAGCATCCCAGAGGGTTGTACAAATCAAACACCTGGCGCACTGTTACTTCACTTCGGGAGGAGGTATCGCCTCTTTCTATTCTGGGATAGAACCCCCAACAACCATCGCAACAGAAGGCAGGCCCCTTAACCTGTGTGTCAGTCAACAGACAGGGGTAGTAGTCCACTGGCACACAACACCTGGGCTACATTACTTTAATTGTATCCTTTTTAATCACTGCTCATCACCATGTGCTTCATCCCTCTCATGACACATTAGAAGTGAAGCCGGTTGGGGTTTCAGTGAATGACCCAGTCTGATGGACAGTTTGTTGTTTTAAAACCTTTTTTCAATAAAGCCATTTTTTACTGACAATAGAGTGGTGCCAGTGTTTGTTCTGCCTTTGCTTTAGTTAATACTCTGGGTACACTCAGTTCAGTAGAGCGATTTCTGCCATTGCTTGAAACTTTATCTGCTATCTACTACTGTTGCTGAGCACAAGATTTTAAGATAGTCCCCCCCCACTGACTGCACCTAGGGGTGCAGTAGCAATAGGATGGGAGGTCTTGCTGGATGGGGCATGGGGTCATAATGTTGTTGACAAAAATAGCGCGACAATAAATGCCACAGGCAAAATGTCACGTGCCATAGTAAGGTTGGGAAAAATACTGACCTTACAAAAAAAGCACACACCCCATTCAACATAATGGGACTTCTTTCCTTTTGTGCACCCCCCCCCAACATGGGGGACTTTGCCCCCACACCCCCAGACTAAAAATAACAAACTCTGAGGGGGTGTGGACTTAGGGGATGGGTAGAAACTTGGGATGGGGAAAAAATCCTTTTTAAAACCAAAAAAAAAAGAGCAACACCAGGAGATCTGGGGGGAATTGAAACATGGTCTCACGTCTCCAACCCTGCCGTGTGCTGGTGCCTTAGCCACTCCACTATGAGAGCAGCTTGACCAGGCACCACACACACGGCAACTTAATCCCATTCAAGTTACAGCATACAACGACAGAGGTAGTGGTAATTCCCTGCCACTATTATACCCATTGTTCTAAATGTTTCCGTGCTTTCCACAGTGCTGTTCTTGCCTCGCTATTCTTTAAGTGCTATATTGACCTGGTACCCTGGATCGGGGCCCCTCTACCTGAGCCCAGGGAGTACATTTCCTGCAGTTGTCAACTAGCTTGGTTAGAATTTCACTGGAGCCCCTGCTTGATGGGGTGGGGGTGGCTTATGCTCCAACAGGCACCCCCAGCACTGGTTCCATGAGATTGTGAGTGCAGGTGTAGTTTGTAGGGTAAAATCTAAACTAATGGGAACAACTAAGGACAAAGGACTCTAACTTTTCCCAGGTAGGAGCTGGCACACTGTACCAGGATATAGATGAATTGGGAGGCCTCAGGGCACAAGAGTGAAGAGAAGAGGGGATGGAGGGTGTGGTCAGAAAGATAGGTGGAGAGGAGGCTGGGGAAAGGAGGGAGGGCTATTGGGTGGCAAGAGTGAAAAGCTGAAGTTGGCCTGGCATGAAGGAAATTGGGTCAGTGGCAGAGGGATAGGAGAAATAGCAGGAAGAGGAGGAGGAGGGAAGGTGGACAATAAGCATCATGGAAGGTGGCTTCAGTCAATGCTAGTAGCCTGGAAATAATATGGATGACCTTCAGTCCTTGGATCTCGTGGTAGTCACCAAGACCTTGGCATCCCTGAACCTTTACATGGTTTACTTGGTTCAGACAGTTTACATGGTTTTCAAGGTAGAAGATGGCCAGAACCCCATCGAGTCTACCTCCCATACCATGTGGGAATATATTTAGGTACCCATAATATATTTATCTAAAGTGTTTTTAAATTGATCTAAACTACTGGAGATAACTATAGATTATGGCAGTTTATTCCATAATCTAACAGCTTTGATGGAATAGAAATATTTCCTTTTATTACTTATGGCCCTATGGCCATATAGTTTCCGTGTATTACATCTAAGTGTATTAGGTTTTTTTGCACATATAATACCGCTATCATGCATTAATTGTTCATCTTGAAGGATGTTGTATAGTAATAGCGGATCCCCTCTATTGTGTCTTGTCTCAGGATCATACAGATTTAACTTCCTACATCTTTCCTTATAGGACAGATTTTTTTAACCTAGGGATAAGTTTGGTAGTTTTTCTCTGCACTCCCTCCATTACTTCTTATCTTTAGTGAGATAGGGTGCCCAAAAAGCAGCACCATAATCTAAATGATGTCTGATATATGAATTATATAATGCCATAATGCAAGTTTCCTGCCTGCTAATAAATTATTTTTTATTGGATTTAGAATATAATGAGATCTTAGGGCAATCTGTCTGCAAAGGTTCCCTGGCATTAACTGATTATTTATTATGATGATTCCTAAGTCTTTTTCTGTACTTGACTTCTTCAGGTTATTATTATTTAAATAGTATTCAACACACTGATTCTGAGGTCCCAAATGCATGACAATGCATTTTTCTTCATTAAAGGACATATTATTGTTTTTAGCCCATAATTCAAGTAAACTAATGTAATTTTGTATTGCTGCAATCTGCGTTTCATCATTAACTTCTTCTCCAGTGTTGGTGTCGTCTGCAGATTTGCTGATTTTACTCATAATTCCCTTATTACTATCTGAGATATATATACCAAATAGCAGTGAGCCCTGGCCTGAACCCTGGGGAACCCCACTAGACACTTGTATTTGTTCAGAGTGGACGTCATTTATATGAACAACTTGACTTCTATTAGTTAACAGTTCTGCAATCCAACTAATAGTATGACAATTATAGACAATTATACTTTAAGTCAATCAATTTTTGAACAAGAATGTAATGAGATACCTTATCAAAGGCTTTTTTTAAAGTCCAAATAAATTACATCCACTGGTATATCCCTATCTAATGACCTGCTCACTGGTTCATAGAAGTTAATAAGATTAGTTGTGCAGGATCTCCTCTTTACAAATCCATGCTGTCTCTGATCTCTTATTCCAGATTTATCCATCTCACATTCTAGTCTTTTTTTGAGAATTCTCTCCATGGTTTTGCATACCACCGATGTAAGACTGATTGGTCTATAATTTTTCAATATTCTTTCTACTTCCCTTTTTGTTTATATATAGGGACTACCAACAGCTTTTTTCCAACCATTAGGTAGACAACCAGAAGACAGTGAGTTATTAAAGATTAGTTTGAGTGGTTGGGGGATTGATAATAGTGTATTTTTTTAAATTGTTTGATTAATTCCATCTGGTCCAGTTGCCGAATCAGCTTTTAGTTCCTTGATTGCTACTATTATTTCATCTATAGTTATTAATTCAGCTGGTGGATTACCTGCTCTTAGATTAATAATCTTGGGATTCTTGTTAAATACTGTCCCAAATAACTGATTCGTTGCGTTGCCTATTTCCATGGGGTCAGTTATTTCAACTCCATTTTTGTCTAGCACAATTAAGTCAGTATCTTGTTGTTTATTTGCATTGATGTAAGAAAAGAATGCTTTAGGACTTTTGGTAAGGGCTAATTTTGTTTATATCTTTCTTCTTTCCTTCTTTATGAAATCTTTCATTTTTTTCAGCTGACATTTATACTCCGATATGTTTGTAGAGATTTGATTTTTCTTCATTTTCTGAAAGGCCTGCTCTTTACAGTTTATTTGGTATCTAACAGCCTTAGTAAGCCAAGCAGGAATTTTGCACTTGTGATTATGTGTTTTTCTTGATTGGGACATACAGATTTTCTAATTCACTAATTATTGATTTAAACAAAATCCTGCTTTGATATATACTAAGATTACTGAATAAGGTTTCCCAATTATAACCCTCCAATGCATTATTTATTTTTATGTAATTAGCTTTATTATAATTATAGCAGTAGTTAATTCGACCCATACAAAGTTTATGTCTATTAATGTTGGACATGATAGTGTTGTGATCACTATTACCAATTGGTCCACTAATAGTTAGGTTCGAGATTTCTTGTTCTGCATTTGTTAGCACTAGGTCCAAGATATTAGATCCCCGGGTCAATTCCTGTATTAACTGTTCTAACCCAGAGTTTATAAATGCATCCAATATTAATCCTTCTAGGGTTGTTTTTGTTTCAAGATTTCCCCAGTTGATCCCAGAGAGATTAAAATCCACCATGGCTATTAAATCAGAAATGTGGGTCATCTGTCCAATTTCAGTAATTAGCTGATGATCATAATTTAAATCTGTGGATGGGGGTCTATAGTAATTTGCTACTATAAAACATTTCCCTTTTTTTGGTTGGATTTTGACATAAATCCCTTCTATATCTGAAGACGGGTTATTTAAACTATAGTCAGATGATTTTAGTTTATTGGATACATACAGACAAACTCTATCCCCTTTTTTATTATTCCTATTTTTTTTAGTGGTATAACCTGGGATGTTAGTCTACCAATTTGTGGAATTATCCCACAAGGTTTCTGAGAGTGCAGCTATATCAACCTTATTGTCTGTTAATATCTTAGTTAATTCTGATATCTTCACAATGTTAAGGCTTCTAATATTTGACACTAGGGGCCAGATATTCAAAACTTTGCCCTGGGGCTAAATTAGCACTGCCTGGTGGGAAAATGTAGCCTGGAGCACGAAGCAAGCTATATTCAAAAAGAATAGCCTGGGGCAAACAGTTTCTGAATATAGCATGGGAATGAGACCATGAAAACTGGGCTGGGAGTGCAGGGCAAACATAGCCCTGGAATAAGACAGCACTGAATATAGCAACCAGGAAGTGCAAACCACAACAACAACACAGTGCACAGTGACATGAGGGTAGGTAGAGGTGAACTATGTGGCTAATGTGTGTGCCAGCAAATGTGTGGACCCAGTACAGCTGCATGCAGCAGTGGATGCGAAAGAACAGTGTTCAAAACTGTATAATATTCCCCGAACTGTTAGAGTGCACTAACGCTTTAGCGTGGATCTAAGCCATTTGTCCGGTGCAAACATGGTTTTATTCAAAAGTGACATGCAAATGAGCCTACTTAGGTAGATACTAGGCAAACATCCAGATTAGCATCTCATTATGCCCTGATTTGCAAGCAATTTGCCCAGCGTTACTGCAGGGTCCCACAGCTCCACCTGTAGGTCAATCTGGAAGTACAGGGGCTGGCCAGGTCTGGCCACAGTTCCACCTGTAGGTCAGTCTGACAGTGTATAATGGGTGCTACAGGCTTCATGTATGCAGTACAGCATAGCATTGTGTACCCCAGGGGACAACACAGCATAGGCACAGGCGGTGGTGGTGATACTTACAACTGTCACACTGTAGGGCATGCTACAGTGCACAGCAGACACCACAGTAGCAAGGGGACCAGTAGTGTGAGGGACACAGCAATGCCTATGGTGTGTAGGGTAGTGAAGACCACTGCACTGTACACAGTGACAAGCCCACCTTGCAGGTGTGTGCTGCCAGTGGACATTACTGTCACACTGTTGTGTGACCCACAGATGCTGCACCTCTGGCATGGGATACTCATCGTGACAGAGACATGACCGACTGTGTGTGCTGTGGTGTATGTACAGTTGTGCGGTATGTGACTCGGGGGGGCATGTACAATCAGACAGGCACACTGGTATTGGGGTATTCCTAATACTGGTCCATGTGCACTGAATTCTGTGTCTCAGCCTTGTGGCCACACCTGGTCTGTGGTGAGGCCTGTCCACCCGTACACCCTCCCCTCAGTACCCACCATGCCCACAGTGCTGCATGTGTGTGCTGGCATCTGTTGGTCACCACAGACGTATGGTCTACAGGTGTGTGCTGTATGACCACACTACCATGGTGGCCCCCAGGGGCTGGGTCACCACATACTGCCTGGCATGGCTGGGACTGGTGGCAGCAGTTGGCATCATTATGGTGCCATCAGTGAGCAGCATGTTTCCTCCATGTCTGGCATTTTCTATGTGTCATAGTCATATGTTAGGGTTGCGCAAGGCCATGCTACAGCTGCGCTAATACCGTGCAAGGCCACAATGTCACACAAAGCTGTTTGCCCAGAGTTAAGACCAGCTTTTCCTGGGATGTAATTTGTACCATGCAAAGGGTTGCGCTAAGTAGTCGTTGAATATCCCATAGTGCCTGTATTCATGTTCAGGTTGCCCCTTGCATATGATTATTGTTTGCCCAGCGCTAATGCAGTTTGTGTGTGCTATTTGGCCTTTTGAATATAGCAGACCCACACTAATCCCACACTAAACCTGTGCAAACGGTTTGCGCATTGCGCAAAGCTTTGAATATCTGGGCCTAGGATCTTATAGCTACTTAGGTCATTGTCAGAGTGTAATGCAGCCTTCCCTATTTGCCCCATCGTGCTTAGTTTAAACAGAGTTCAGTAGTTTTTGCAATTGAACTTTCTAGGATTGCAGCATCCTTTTTATTTAGGTGCAGACCATCCCAGCAATATAGGCTATTATCTCCAGAGAATCTCTCCCAATGTGCAATACACTTATGTTGGTTTTGGAGACAACATTTACATAGCCATTCATTGATCTGTTTGATTTTATTCTGGGTGGTCCAATTTGCTCTTGGTACAGGAGGGATCTCTGAAATGCACATTTCACATCCATTTTGTTTGAGATTATCAATCAGATTTTTAAAGCCTTCTTTGACGTTATCAATTGTGACTTATCGATATCATTAGTTCCCACATGTATCACTACTAAGTGATTATTTCCAGTGTTTTTGATAAGATTCAGAGCAATACAATCTATATCTCTAATCCATATAATCCATGCTCCTCTATAACTCAAACACATGGTGTTAACATTGTCCCCTTTGCATATGTATCTATCTGTGTACTTAATGATGGAGTCTTCAAGGACTATTACCTGTCTGGTTCCTTCATTTATGCCAACCGCTATGATTCTTAAAAGAGGTGGCAAAAAAGGTAAAGGCTGAAAGAGTAGCATTCAGAAGATATAAGGAGAACCAGAAGGAGGAGGATAGGGAACCGTGTCAGGGAAAACAGAGAGAGGCAGGGAAAGCAGTAAGAAGTACAAAGGCACAAAGTGAGAACAGAATAGCTCAGGCAGTATCAAAAGTGGGCACAATATTTTGGGGGCATGTTAGGAAGACAAAGGGAGGGATTGTACAGTTAAAGGGGGAAGGGACTGTACAGAGGGGGACCAAGAAAAGGCAGAAATCTTAAACAAATACATCTGCTCAGTGTTCTTAGTAGAAGGTGAAGTAGAGCAGACCACAAAATGTACCAGGGGCTTTGAGGGAAGGGAAATGGACACTAGTCCCTTTTCAGAGGTGAAAGTCCAGAAACTAATCTGAAGGTGGACAAAGCAATGGGGCCAGATGGGATGCATCAATGGGTGCTGAAGGAGTGCAGGGAGGTGCTAGCTGCACCTCTGACAGATTTATTTAACAGATCACTAGAGACTGGCATGGTCCTGGAAGACTGGAGAAAGGCAGATGTAGTCCCACTTCATAAAAGTGGTAGCAAGTAAGAGGTGGGCAATTATAGGGCAGTCAACCTGACATTGGAGGTGGGGAAGTTAATGGAAACACTATTAAAGGGAAGAATTGTGGAATATCCAGAATTCAACGAAATACCGGACCCGAGGCAGCATAGTTTCAAAGGGAGATGGTCGTGCCAAACAAATCTGAAAAATTTCTTTGACTGGGTAACCAAGCAGCTACAGTAGGTTTTAATGCACAAAAATGCAAAGTAATGCACTTGGGCTACAGAAACCTGGGGGTGGAGTATTAAATGGAAGGAGTGATACTGACAATGACCAAACAAGAAAGAGGTCTGGGGGTAATCATACTGGATGACCTAAAGCGGCCAGGCAATGTGACAAGGCAGTTGAGAGGGCTAGTGGGATGCTGGGGTGCATAGGTAGGGGTATCACCAGCAGGAAGAGAAAGAGGTGGTGTTGCCCCTATGTAGCTCACTAGGTAACACCCCACTTGGAGTACTTTGTCCAGTTCTGGAAACCACATCTCCGGAATGAGATGGGCAGAATGGAGGTGGTCCAGAGGAGGGCTGTCAAAATGGTGCAAGGTCTGCATCAAAAGCCCTACATGGAGAAACTAAAAGAGTTCAATGTGTGCACTCTGGAGGAGAGAAGGGAGAGTGGAGATATGGTAGAGACTTTTAAGTACCTCACAGGGGTTAATAAGGTACAGGAGGGAGATATGTTTCAGAGAAAAATGTGCTCTAGAACAAGGGGTCATGATGTGAAGCTGGAAGGGGTAGATTCAGGAGAGATGTGAGGAAGTACTTCTTCACAGAAAGGGTGGTAGATTACTAGAATAGCTTTCCTTTGGAGGCAGTGGGGGTGAAACCAGTGGTGGGTATCAAAAATGTTGTTTTATTTATTTATTTGACTCATCAGAAAAAAAACCTTTGAGATAGGAGCTCTTTTACAAAGGTTCAACATTAAGAGACAATGAGTCAGTTACAATGTTACAATTCACAAAGACAAAAGTACAGGTTTTAAACATAGGAATACTAATAGTCAAGACAAAAGCTAAACAGTTGAATTCCAAGCAGTTGCAAAAATTACAAATAGCTGCCTTGGGCCCAGGCATTGTCACTCATTTCAAGTCCTTAATTCTTCAACATAGTTGCAAAAGTAGAGAGGGGGAGAGGGGGTGTGGGAGCCCAGGACAGGCACAAAGGAATCCTTGAAGGAAGGAAGGGGGTGGAAGAGATAATGCTGTAGATCAAGTAGGGTCTGCAGTAAAAGTGATTATAATTAAAAATGGTCATTATCTGCCATCAGTTTTTATGTTTCTATGTATGACAGGTTATGTGATTCAAATGGATACAGTGTAAAATTATTAATATGTGCAATGTCCATACTGTAAATTGTGCGGCACACACGATTCATGTGCTATGCTACACATACACGATAATCAAATGGGCAATAATATATGCATTGAGCAAGGGAGAAAAAAAAATCAATGGAATACATGTGAAGCAATATACTACTCATAGTGCACCATGATATGTACATACTGTATGAAGTTACTGTATTACGATGGTAGCCAGTTCTATACCAATGTTGAATTAGCTACATTATGGGATTTTTTTTTGGGGGGGGATTACATTTTTTTCCCCAGAGAATTATCACACATAACATACAGGACAGAGTAAAACAATATAAATTACTATACAAAATAAAGACCTAGTCAACATCAAGTAGCAGATTCATAACCAATCCATAAGTCCAGTCTCCTAAACTAGACAACAAAAACAGAGATACTGTAAATAAGGGGCAACAGACCAATTTGTAAAGGAACATAAAATATCATACCCATTACAAACTAAACTCAAAAGCCAAGGATGCTCCTTACAGTTTGCAACCTTGTTTTTTTTTCAACTTTATTCATTTTTGGGAAATCTTTTGCAATGTGGCAAATAATAAAGAATTATATAGACAGCAGACTTACGAGAATGAGTTGATCTGCATTTTTGAGTGACAAGAAAACATTAGGCTAGGAGTTGATTCAGGCCTTAATGTTGACAGTATTCCTACAAATTACTGAGGGGGGTTCAGAGTGATGTGGCCCCTGAGGTGGAGGCCCCCTTCTGGAAATTTTTATCCATGAGTGTACTCAGAGTACCTGAGATCATCATTCTGAGAACCAGAAAGCCAATTCCATTCAGTGTTAAAGGCCAGTTTAAAATGTCCTTTTTAAAATATAAAGAAAAACATCCACTTCATGCTGCAGAGTTTGAGCCAATACAAAAGAAAATGCAGAATCACCTTATCTATCATATCATATCAGTTTTATTTATAAATGACGCCTTTTTAAAACCAAGGCACCTGTACAATAAAATACATAAAATAAAATAAATTATTATAAACAGACATATAAATTCCAACAGAAAACAGTATAATAGCAGCATAACAAACTAAAATAACCACATCAATGAACAAAAACCCAGTTAAAAAGATAAGTTTTTAAAGCAATTTTAAAACTCGGGATGGTTAGGCAATCTCGTACCCAATGAGGTAGAGTTCTACAGGGATGGAGCAACAAAGCTAAATGCCCTTGCTCCTGATGTCTGCAAATGTACCCTGGGAACCTCTAGCAATCCATCATCGGTAGATCGGAGAGGACGGAGGGGACAGTAGGGACAAAGGAGATCTTTTAGGTAACTCGGTCCCTGGTCGTGTAGGGCATTAAAGGTTAACAAAGCAACCTTAACGGTGATCCGTCACTGTATCGGCAGCCAGTGCAGACCGTGGAGCACAGGCGTCATATGACTGGCTCTTGAAGCACCAGTCAAATGCCTGGCTGCCGCGTTCTGCACCAGCTGCAAGTGGCGGATATCAACCCCCGGCAGCCCTAAGTAAAAAACATCAAAATTCCACTTCTATTATGTAAATTTACAAATAAATGACTATTTGCACCCCTCTGCCCAAACAATTTCTATCTGACAGTCCCCTCCCTAGAGTCAATACGTCTGCCTCCATGTGGACTCACTGAATGCTATGGGCAGGAGCGTCATTCTGAAGTAGCCAGGTGTTGCAGTTGACACCCCTATGATTTCTTTGCAACCACCTGTGATGCCGCTTGCAACCTCTGGAAACTCCTAAAACATTGTTTGCCTTGCATTTATTTATATAAAATGTAGTAGGTGGAGGAGCTTTGCAACCCCTAAGCTTCTGCTGAAATGATACTTTGCTATTGGTAAGGTCCCACCTTCTTTTCGAGGACAGCTACCCCTTCTACAAATATAAATCATGAGAGTTCCACCTCGTAAATATTTCCAACTTACCAACTGCATTCTAATAGTCTACAATATGCTATTTATTGCATCAAATTTAAAGTCACACAGCAGAAAATGTTACTATTTAAAAAGGCTGGGGAATAAAAAAATTTAAGTTGACAAAAAAGTCTTCAGAATTAATGAAAAGAAAACACATATACAGGTGCCAACTATAATTTAAGGCATTTATCTCCTACTGTGTAACTGTAGCAGCAGCTGGTAAGGATGACCTTGTTTTGTTTTGTTACCCCTTAGACCTCTGAGCCTGTAACTGTTTTTGCAAAAATTTTATTAACAAATATACATAAATAAATATGACACATCTTAGTTGTTCAGATTTTGCATTAATATCAACAGCACTAGCAGCTGGGCAGAGGCATACCATTATTCATGTTCCGTGAGGCTAACTGGCATCTGCATACAGTTCTGTTTATGAAATGACAAACACACCATGTAATACACTACTTGCTTTTACCCCACCCAACCCCCAATAATTCTACTTCATTCATTGCTTGATGGCAACTTTACTAAAACAAAAAAAAAAGTTCTACAAAAATGCAAACAGCTGGACTCAGTGCATGCAGCCTACCTCACAAACAATGTCTTAGCAGCTACCTTTGCATAGCCATGATATTTCAATTCAGTTCTGTATCCTTATTTATCATATTTGGTCATCTTCAGTTTTCAGCATTTACCTGCAAATCCAGTCTAGTTCCTAACCCTCACACTTCCCCCTAGAAGGACACTTGTGAATAGTTATGAGGTTAATTCAAGTCTGAAACAAACAGAATAGAATGCCAATAAGAATTAGATCAGTCCTGAAAGGGTTAACATAAAGGAACCTTCACCACAGCAAAATATCAACATTTTGACACTGACACACACTTTCAGTAGATAGGACTAAATCATTGTGCACACACACACACACACACACACACACCTGAGAGAGCAAGACAGCGCTTGAATAAGAGAACTGGAGGAATGCAGTCGGATGAATAAGAATGGTGTGGTGCAGAGCTGTGTTTATCCTTTTCAATCCATGCAGTCTTCCTTGAATCTGACTCCAACAACCTTGAGAGATGGCAAAAGAGGAAAAATAAAGAAACGAAAAGAAGCCTCAACAAATTTACAGGAAATTACAAGGGCTAACACTATCAGCAGCCCTTACAAGAAAATAGTGCCAGGGCAGAGGGGAGAGGGAGAGTCATAAAAGAACAGCACTGTGATGAATGGAGAGGACCACATGTACTTCACCTCCACTGTGAAAGGACACAGTCTAGGTATCTGGTCATGTGTTTCCAGAGCCCCTTCTCTCTCTGTGTAATAGCAAGACATCCACATAGCTCTGCTATGCAGCCATAAAAACAACACAAGAAACTACTCTGAAACAAAGGAGAGGTGGTGAGTTCAGTAAGGGAGAAGGACTACTTTCAAAAGAGACAGTAAAACACAGCAAGTGGAGGACACAGTGGACTATCTGCACAACCTCAAGTCAGCTAGTAGAGAAGTGAGAAAGGCCAAGTAGGAGCCGAGTTAAGAACAGCAGAGGAGTAGCACACCTTTTTTGGTACTTCCAGAAAAAAGGAGGACAAAGGCAGGAAGTGTCAAACTGAGACAAGGGACAGAGTGGGTGAGGGACAGTAGAAAGAATGCAGAAGTATTGAACAACTACTTCTGCTCAGTATTCACTAAAGAGAAGGACAGACCGATACCACAGGGTAGGATATGCAAAGGGAAGGGGGACAAATGTGTGAGGAACTGATCATGGCTGACTGATTTTTTAAATTACTGCTTGCCCTTAAGGTAGATAAATGTATCAGGCCAGATGGTGTGCTCCCAAGGGTACTGATGGAGCTGGCAGCAGTACTGCCAGCCCCACTGGCCAAACTGTTCAGTAGCTTCCTAGACTCAGTTATGGTTCTATGAGAGTGGAGAACTGCAGATGTAGTGCCCTATTGTAAGAGTGAGGCTACTGTTGAGACAGGGAACTGCAGACCAGTCAGCTTGACACTGATCATTGGCAAGCTAATGGAAACAATTCTTAAGGAAAGCATGGTCAAGTTTCTTGAGGCAAATGGGCTCCAAGAAGACAGGCAACATGGGTTTGTGGTGGGGCAATCATGTCAAACAAATCTAATAATTGTTTTGAGTGGGGTCAAAAAGATGGTAGATAAGGGAATGGCAATAGACATGCTGTGCCTGGATTTCAGCAAAGCCTTTGACTCAGCCCCTCAAGAAAGATTGATCAAGACGTTGGATGACTAAATGTGGGTGGCAAAATGTCTAGGTGATGGAAACTGGTTAGGAGGGAGAACCCAAACAGTGGTGGTGGTAGAGACACTCTGAAATGAGTAAAGTTACCAGCAGGGTACATTAGAGGTTGGTGCTTGGCCCAATGCTGTACAGCATGTCTATTAATGACACAGAGGATGGCATTAAGGGCAACATTTGCCTTTTTCAGATGACACCAAACTCTTTGGGAGGGTGGACACTGAAGAAGGAGTCAGAGACATGAGGAAAGGCTAAAAAGATGGCCTAGAATGTAGCAACTGGTATTAAATGCAAAGAAGTGCAAAGTTATGCACATGGAGAAACAAAAAAAACCTGGGGTGGAGTACAAGCTGGGGGTGGTAACCATCACTGTATCTGAAGAGGAGATACATATGGGGATTGCAATTACTAGCACCCTGAAGCACTCTACACAATGCAGTAAGGCACTGGTGAGGGCTACAGGATGCTGGGTTACATAAGTAGAGTGTTCACAAGCAGAGGCTGAAGAACCTGAATATGGACTTACTAGAGGATAGAAGGGAATGAGGGGACATGAAAGAGACCTTTAAGTACCTCAAGGACATGAACAAAGTAGACCCCAGTGAACTTTTTAGGACCAGTGAAAGCAAAAATATAGGGGAAACAGCTACAAATTGCCTGGGGCAAGTTCCGGAAAGAGGTCTGGAGGCATTTTTTATGGGGTGTGTAGTGGAGGTATGACACAGGCTACCAGCAAACTTGATAAGCAAGAAATCTATGAATGGGTTCAAGAGAGGATGGGACAAAGTTAAGGTGAGGATAAGAGTGTCTGGGGAGGGTGGTGGAGCAGCATTTAACTTAAGACACATTGGCTCCACATCAGGCAGACTTTTTTTAAACACATTTTATTGAGCAAGGTTTCAGTTACAATTACATCAATTGTAACTATGTACAATTATTGTTACAGGTATACATTTTAAAATGGAGGTTCACTGGCTGGAAAAAACATTATAAGGTAATATCATCATGCATATAAATATACTACAGTTATTGTGCTGTATGATGTAGCAAACAGACTGCTTGTTGGGTGTGACCGAGATGTGGGCTACTACTTTTCAAACTGATCAGATCACACATTCAATTGCATTCAATAGGGTCCATTATTTTATGAAAAAACTGACGCATGCCATTAGCAGAGAGCTGTTTTGTTTGTCAACTTAAGGCAATAGCATACATTACTGGCCCACTGGCAATTGATGGTGGGGTGTCCGAGATCCACAGCTGAGCTATTGTCTTTTGTGCATTGATGAGAGCAATGGACCATAGAGGGGTTGCAGGACCCAGCCAGTTGTGCTTGTGGTCTGCTCCTAGCAGTATCCCATGAAGAGGACGAGTACAAAAGCATGACTGCAAAAATGGCGGCACCAAAACAATGTGGTACAAAGAGCGACTGGGAAAAACAGCGATCGCCAAAATGGCAACTTGCAGCTTTCTCCCCCTCCCCAAGTTGCGTCCCCCAGGAGCTGATTACATATAGTAAGGGGAGTTGTAGGGGGCCATCACCTTTTTTGTATTCACCCTTCTGTGCTCTCCCTTTTCACATGGAACCCTCTTAGCTGAGGTTTCACTGCTATGCTGATGATACCCAGCTCTACCTGTCTTTTGCACCTGACCAGGATGGAGCACTATCGGTATTTAATAACGGCCTCGCTGAAATCCAGGATTGGATGAATTCCAGCTGGTTGAGGTTGAACCCAGGGAAGACTGAGGTGTTGGTTGTGGATCCAGGTCACTGGATAGGGGGGTTGGGGGCTGGTCAACCCCCGGGGCTTTTCCTGGGGGATTCCCAGCTCCTTGCCTTTGAACAGGTGCGGGACCTAGGGGCGATACTTGATGACGGGCTGACACTACAATCTCAGCTGTTGGCTGTCATTAAGTTATCCTTCTACCATCTGAGGAACATCGCTAGGATCAAACACTTTTTTCCGTCCGGTGATCTTCCTACACTGATCCACGCCTTTGTGACCTCGCACCTGGATTATTGCAACTCCCTCTACTTTGGGCTTCTGGGTGTTGATATCTGCCACCTGCAGCTGGTGCAGAATGCTGCAGCCTGGTTATTTACAGGGACTCCTCGGACTTCCCATATTACACCAATGCTGTGCAAACTGCACTGGCTGCCAGTTCAGTGGCGGATCACCTTCAAAGTCGGATTACTGACTTATAAAGCCCTACATGGACTGGGCCCTGATTACCTGAAAGAGCTTCTGTCTCCTTACTGCCCCAAGCGATTGTTCCATTTGGCTAATGAGGGGTTGCTAGAGATTCCAAGGGTTACTTTAAAACCTTCAGGGGCCCGTGCATTTATGTACTCGGCTCCAGCCCTTTGGAGTTCTCTACCACATCGGATTCGGGAGTGCACGACCGTAGTGGGGTTTAAACACGCACTGAAGACCTATATATGGATCAGGGCATATTGTGATTAGTTAGGCTGATTTTTGGATTTTATTATGTATTTATTATAGTTTGTTTTATTCATTGTCTTAAATTTTGTTATGCGCCTTGATATCTGAAAGACGCATAATAAATAAAGATTATTATTATTATTATTATTATTAGCAGTAGTTCTTGTGGCTAGTTAGGAAGTTTCTCCCCTTGGACTTTCTTCATAATGTTGTGGACTTCAAACCATAAAAAGCTTATCTTGAGGAAGGTCAGTGTAACGTGAAGGAAATTTCTCTACTCAGTCACACACTTAGGGGACACCAGTGATTTGTCTGGGCATCTGGAGTGCACTCTGATTGGGGTGAGATAAGTAAAGAAAATTTAGCTAGATTTGCCTGAGCTTGTTGTTCCTTGAGCAACTTGCCAGGTGGGCTGCTGCTCATTTCTAAATATCCTCTGTAATGGGAAGACCTAGGTCTTCTTCCAACTGGGTTTTTATTTTGCCTGGGGAGGCCCCTGCAGAATTTGATAATATATATATAGAGAGAGGTTTCATCAAGGTTTTGGGGAGTAGATTTCTCCTTCTAATGGGGACAGTGGAAGCATTAGCAGTGGGGAGGCGATGCCACCCCCACCAGCACACTGCATAACATGTGTCTGACTCTCAGGTATGCAAAGAGGCCACCCAGTGGAAATCCCCACTACAGTTGTAACCCTGAGAAATCTTTGAGGCGACCTCCTTCATAAAGTTGGGTAGGAGTAGTCTAGTTTCTCCCATTTTAGCAGTATTTGATGAAGAAATAAGGTACTCTGATCTGAGATAGCAGGTAGCCAGAGCTGCTATTCAGATTTTAGCCAAGTTGCTAGTAAAAGGGTTGACTGGCCGGGGGCATCCAGTTGTTTCAAAGAGGCTTCCCCTTCTGATATCATAGAACATATCCTCTTCCTCCATTGCTACCCAAGCAAGGGCTGGTGTCTCCTCCACTTGGTAGAAAGCTGAGTTGGGCTGCCAAGTAATAATTTTTAAAATGGGGCAAGGCACTCCCCCCACCACATACTCCCAGTTGAAGTATTGTTCTCTTTACCATTGCAGTTTTGCCTCTCCATAAAAACTTATATACAATACCATTTAACTTTGAAAATAAGTTGTTTGGTAATTGAATTGGCAGAGACTGAAATAAGTTGACATTTCAGTAATGTGCACATTTTTGAGACATTCATTCTGCTTGTCACATGGAGGGGCATAGGTTCCCTTCTTTCATATTTTGAGTTGATGGCAGATAACAGGGGTGGGAAATTAGTTTTGTAGACCAGTGCCACATGAGGTGGAATTTTTACCGGAGGTATTTGATTGCATTAACTACTGGCAACTTGAGGGGGTTATTCACAATATTTCCGCTGTGCAGTTTACAAACTGGCTTTAATTTTCTTTTTATTAAGTTAATTTTATGGCCAGATAGGGTGCCATATTCTCTTAAGAGGGGTAGACTGCTTGAAGGCCCTCAACAGGCTTTTGCAGGTAAAGCAGTAAATCATCAACAAGAGGTGCAGCTTTGGGAAAGCTGACCCCACTGTACATTCTTCCATCCAAGGGTGAGCCCTAATGGCTGCTTCCAGGGACAGCATGTATAACAACAGGGACAAGGGTCAGCCCTCCCTTGTACACCTAAGAGTGAAGGGTTTTGTCAGACCCCCCACTGACCTATATCTGGCCTGAAGGTTCTTTGCAAAGGGTATAAGTCCAGTGGATCAACTGGCCAAACCCCCTCAGAGTTCCAAACATATACCTTAATCCACCCATTTGAACACCTTTTCTGTGTCCAGGGCAAGGACCACAGAACTATGCCTGTCACATTTCTTATACCACTTATAAATAACATTTAGCATTCATCTTATGTTGCGTTTGCCCTGTCACCCCTTAACAAATCCCACTTGGTCTGGGGAACACAATGTGCCCCCTTGAATCTCACTGAGATGAATCTAGCTGCAATTTTATGGTCTGATGTCAGTAGCAAAACAGGGTAGTAAGAGACGCAATGTGCGCGGTCCTTGCCCAGTTTTGGAAGAACAGTAGTCATTGCTGACCAGGCAGAGGGAGGTATAATACCCACTGCAATGCTGTCAACCAGCACATCATTTAAAGGGTCTATCATAATACATGCAAAGTGTTTCAGGAACTCAGTAGGCAGCCCATCCTGTCCCAGAGCCTTTCCACACTGAAGGGATTTAATAGCTACTAAAACTTCCTGTTTAGATAGAGGTGCTTCCATACTGTCTATATGGGACTGCTGCATGGGAATGATGTGGCCTTTCTGAAAGAAAGTTTAATAACTAGCAGTCATAGTGGAGATTTCTGCAGTGTATATGTACAGTAGGTGTAAAATTAGTAAAAGCCTTTCCCACCTCTTGATGATCGGAGAGTAATCCCTTTTCTGGATGGTTGATCTGTGCTATGATGGTTGCATATGGATGCATATAATCTCCTAACTTTGCTGATTTTTTTTTTTGTTCCAGTTTTTCTAGCTTGTGAGCATCCACCCGCTGTTTGTATTTAGCGTAAGCAATTAACTGGCCCCTGATGTAGACTTTGAGACAGTGCCTCCCACCTTGCTGAATGAGATGTATTATCCTTTTTATTGTGTACCGGGAACTCTTCTATTTTTTTATTTATTGAAATGTTTCACCAGGAAGGTACACTGAGTGACAAGTCGCTCATCTCCCGGTGTGACCTGGGGGAAAGGGGTGCAATAGGAGTGAGACATTAAACATTCAAGTTATAAGATCAACATTAACATACAGTTTTAAGGCAGGTGTTACAACCAGTGTTACAACAGTGTTGCGCATAATAGGTAGAAGAGTGAACAATAATAAGTGCCTTGTTAATAAGTAAACAAGTGCTTATGTGGAAGAAAAGGGGGAAAAGGAAAGGGAGGGGTGAGGTGGGAGGAGGGGGAAGAGTCACATTCAAGTTACAAAATCAACATTAACATACGGTTGTAAGGCAGGTGTTAAAACAGTGTTAAAACAGTGTTGCACATAATATATAAAAAGAGTGGACAATAATAAGTGCTGGGTTAATAAGTAAACAAGTGCTTATGTGAAAGAGAAGGGGGGAAAAGGAGAGGAAATTGTGAGGTGGGGAGGGGGAAGAGTTGTGTCCTATGAGTACTCTTCAGGATGTGAGGAACCCTGCAAGGGGACTGAGGGGACCAGACAGAAGGGGATAGGCAGTGTCCCAGAGAGACCCCTTCAGGATGTGGGGAACCCTGCCAGGGGGCTATGGGGCTAGACAAAAAGGGGGATAAGGCTGTAGGGATTTAAATAGGGAGAAGAAGAAGAAGGAGGAGGTGTGACTTAAATGCTAGGAGGGGGAATAGGACCTATCCCAAGACAGGACCCTTCAAGATGTGGGATACCCTGTCAGGGGGCTGGGGAAGGTCAGTAGATAGGGATTAAGAGAGTGATAGGAGAGGGAGAGAGTGAGAATTGAACTCTTGAGGGGGAGAGAATTCATACCTTTGGAGGGATGGGGCCTTAATCAATACTCCATCAGGATGCTTGGACCCATGGGGAGCATTCGGGGTCCCCTTACATTCTGTGAGAGATCAAGGGAGGCCAGTAAGGGGGAGCAATTTGGGGGAAGGGGAGGAGAGCTAGAAATTTGGGGGTGTAGGTGCACAGGGTAAAATGAAGGTGACAGTAGAGGGGTAGGGTTTATCCAGGGCTTAGAGGAGGGAATTAGGGAGGGACATGGCAGGAGCAGCTAGGTGCACGGTAATTATTGAGGGCACAGCTGATAGAGTAGGCAGAGGATGAGTGCTGGATTTCAGGGGGGAGGGATCTATGGTCCTCAAAATAACCGCCTTATAGACTGGATCTTTTAGGAGGATCTGGTCCAGCCTCCAGGGCCAAGATGTAGTATGCATTCCTTTAAACCCAATCTGTACTCCAAGGGGAGAGTGGTCAGACTCCAGACCAGGTTGGTAGCCTGCTGCAACCACCAATGAGACCAGGCCAGAGGACACAAAGCACCAAGTCTATGTGAGCATATGACTTCTGAGAGTGAGAAAAGTGGCTGCATTCTCTTTCTGTTGGATTTTTAATGCCATCATATATCTACCATGGCAAATGTTTTCATCAGATCTTCCACACCCTTAGCATTTTTCAGTTTGGGTACTGGCAGGGGATTGGATCTGCCCATAATACTATCTAATATGCAGTTCATATCCTCCCATTACCCATGGCCCCATGTTCAGTATCATCTCCAGGGCCATCCTGTTAAAAGGAGCCATCTTCTGTGTTGGGAATATACACCACACCAGCTGAGAAGATGGCCCCAGAGTTGAGCTGCACTTGCACTAGAATATATCTATTCAGTGAGTCGGTAGTGGATTTGGTGATTGTAACTGGGAAGGCTGGCCAAAGCCATATGGCCACTCTTTGCACGCTAGAGCCATGTGCCCCTCCACCCAGCACAAGTTTGGGTCACTTCTGTGACTGTCATATGCATTTTCGGCATAAATAAAATACCATTTTTAAGTTTTTTTGACTCTATTCATTACCTGCCTCCTTTTGACCACATTTTTAGCCATTTACATTTCGGGCAGTCTCGCTCAGACTATCAACCATGTTGTTGTGTGAAGAATTTAAGCAATACTGGGGATGGGATAAAGCCTCATGCTAGAAGCTGAACTGTTTCAAATTGAGCAGCTCATATTTAAGAATGTCTGAGCCAAACAGCCTAGGTTTGGCTCAAATTTTATGAGTTTGCCTGTTTTTTATGGCTTCCCTGACACCACTAAGTGGAGAAGAACAAGATGGGGGTGGGGAGGCACAAGAGGGCGTGAGTGTGTATCCAGAGTGACTGATGCTACATGAGGGGCAAGGTTTGTGCAAGAGTATCCAATTCCAAAGGACGCCCCTACACAAACCCCTCCCCTATGCAGCATCACGGACTCCACTGTTATATTGCATGCTTGTCTGTGCTTCATGCCTTGCTATCCTCACGATCATTGTCATTGCTTTCCACCCCCCCCCCACATATAATGGAGCATCTGGAGGGGAGAGCTTGCGGACTTATGGAGGATCAGAAATAGGGGTACACACACCTATGCCCCAGGAAGACAAATTAAAATTTAAAACAAGGGAGTCAAGCTTTGAAGGGCAATGCATGGCTCTCATCATGCTGCTCCCTCCACCATATGTACAGCCACAAAGCAGTTGAATGCTGGGGGCAGCCTAGGCACAGTAGTGCTCCTCGAAGACCTGGTAAAGTATATTTTTTTAAGTATATTTTTTTTACTAGGGGAGCTTTGAAAAAAGGGAATATGACCCTATAATGCTTCCCCCACCATAACTACTGAACATTTGGGCTGAGAAGTTGGAGGAGGGGACACACACACATAGCTGCGCCCATGTGAAGATTTTAAAATACCTGCTCCTGTTGGTTGCTGCAGAGGAGAAGATGGGGAACATGAAGACCCCAAAAACATCAAATGGCAGGGGGGCAGCAAAGGAGAGTTTGCATAGTGGAGGTTGGCCCAAAGGAAAAGGAGGGAGAGGCTGTATAGTCATAAACAGGTTACTTACCCAGAGACAGTTCAGCTGTAAACCAGTTACCAGAGGGCCAGTTTTTTGCAAAGGTACTTGATTTAATTGCAGGTGAAAAGAAAGGCATACCAGCAACCCCAGCACTCAACTCTGGATCTGGATGACTGCATCTGGGTGTCAGTGATGAAGAGTTGTCCAAGCTCCAAGCACTGGGACAAGTGTTTATTACTGTATGCCTTCATTTTCACCTGCAAATAAATCAATTATCCTGGCAAAAACCTAGCAATCTGGTGATTTTGTTTTGGACTGGAGTGCACTTTTCCTGTGTGTCCTGTTGTGTGATAAAACTGAGTTTGAAGCAAAAGATTCTCTGGCATTGTTTATTTTTTTTTTTTGTATGTATTTAGTTAGTTTTTGTTGACTGGGAATGGAGGGTTAGACAGTACTGCCTATTTTCAGCAACCTGTCTGAAGATGTACTGTACTCACTGGTGCTGGGCAGGGTGCGTGTTGTGGGTTTTGCTGACCCAAGTTAGAACCACAAAAAGACAAAAAGTTGACCGCATACCAAAGCTGATGTGTTAAATGTGCACCGTAATAGACCACTGAAGATGCTAAAGTAGGTGCCCGAACATATTTATTTGCCCAAATGCCATAACAGCCAACAACACATCCACAGATGTTTGGGAGCTGTAAATTTGCTACCCAAGCGCCCTGGTGCTTAACTAATTAGAGCTTCCTCTCTGGATGTTATTGGATGTGTTGTTGGATGTTGTGGCATTTGAGCAAATAAATTTGTTCGGGCACCTACCTTAAGTGTCTTCAGTGGTCTATTACAGTGCACATTCAACACATCAGCTCTGGCATGTGGTCAGCTTTTTGTCTTTTTCTACTGCCTTTTTTCAGCCTTGCCAAAGTGTGTGTGTGTGTGTTGGGGGGGGAGGGGACACAGATGCAGCCTGACATTTAATCAGATTAAGCTATTGCTTTCCTGAATGTTGTTAGTCTGTCAGCCAACATTGGCATTGCGTGTTTTGATGATTTACTCTGTTTTTGAGAAAAAAGTTGGCACTGCAGATTTTATTTACAGGTTAATCATTGCAAAATGCTTTGATGGACATCTTCAGCAAAGGTAAGAAAATTATTTTTGTAAAGAATTTGCCTGTCAATAGAGCACATATTATAGCGGTATTAGAATGTGAGTGGAAGCAAGACAGTATCGGAGGTATCAGCAGATTGTCTGGCAGTCAGTATTGAAGAGGAGGAGACTGTATCTGGGTGAGTAGGTATGTTGAGGGACAGTATTGCAGCCATAGTACCAGTGGTATCTGTGTGTGTGTGTGTGTGTGTGTGTGTGTGTGTGTGTGTGTGTGTGTGTGTGTGTGATATATAATACATATAGGCCCAGGCCAGGCAAACCCAAACCCTTTGCAAAGCCAAATCCAAACCTGTCCTAGTTTTGGCAAATCCACCTAGGCTTTGCACATCTCTAAGCAATACAACATGATATGCCATGCAAGGCTGCCAGACAAGAGGATTTTCTATACTTTTGTACCATAACTTTGCTGTTTTACCTCATGCCCTCCACCCCCACCCTTCCCACCTCCTCCCCCAGCATTATCCAACAACCTGAATTTCACTATTATTATCACTTGGAACACCTAGAACTCCCCACTGCTCTTCTCTGGTACATACCCCTCTACATGTTCATAATCCCCACTGACCCTTGAGCAGGACTTCCTGAGTAGTCCCATAGCCCCCACCCCCGCGGACGAGCTATCCAAGGTTAGTTCTTCCTTTCCTATTACTCTATGGCAGATCATCAGTGTAAGCACGATAGCACCTTATGAAAATTAAGTTCATTATTAAACGTTTAAACCAGTAACACTTCACCAACCCTTAGTTAAAAGTGGGTTGTGGATCATCTGTTGCCTCCTAGCAAGGAACCAAGGTGCAAACTTGATTGAAACAGCATTAAATTTAGTAAGTAAAGTAAGTAAGTAAAATGTATTTGTTTAGTGCCCCATCCCGGAGTCTCTGGGTGCTGTACAGATAGGTAGGAAAACAATATACTGTACACCAAAAACAACATAAAACAAACAGCAATAACAAAACAGTTTAAAAAATCCTAGTTTAGATAAAATTATGCAGTAGTATACCAATTATAAACTATAGACAATTTGAGAATGCTTGTTTAAAAAGATGCACCTTCAGACCCTGCTTAAAAACCTCCACAGATGAGGCCTCCCTCAAAGATCTTGGTAGTGAGTTCTACAATACCGGGCCCGCCACCTCAAATGAACGATCTCCTGCGGACTTCAGTTGGTCTCTGGGAACCACCAGGAGGCCCTCGGTAGAGGAGCAAAGCAAGCGCATGGAACGGGCAGGAGTCAGGAGGTCATTCAGGTAGCCAAGGCCCAATCCATGTAGGGCCTTATAGGTGAGCAAGCCCACCTTGAATATGACTCTCCACCTAACTGGCAGCCAGTGCAGTTCACGCAGAACAAGGGTCACATGACAGGACCTCGGGAGGCCCATCAGTAACCTGGCCACTGCATTCAGCACCAGCTGCAGGTGCTGGAGAATCCCTCTATTGACCCTGAGGTACAGAACATTGCAGTAGTTGAGCCCCGATGTCACAAACGCATGTACCAGTAGTGGCAGGTCATCAGGCAGAATCAAGGCTTTAATCTGGGTGACATTCCTCAAGTGGTAAAAACCATTCCTGATGATGGATGACACCTGATCCTCAAGTGTCAGTCCATCATAAAGGATGATGCCCAGATTTTTCACCTTGGTAGATGCCACCATGGAAAAGGGGCCAAGGAATAATCCTATTCCCATCCCAGCAGCACCCACATCCTGCTGACAACCCGGCTCAATCACTAGTACCTCCATCTTGTCATGACTGAGTCTCAGCCAGCTAGAGGACATCCAGTCCTGGATCTTGGCTGACATTTGTTTAACACCTCCACAGCACCATCTGTCTCAGGTTCAAATGACATGTACAGCTGGGTATCATCTGCATGGCACAGGGTCATAATGTCGCAAGACATTATGCCACAGAAATATACCGGATTGCCAATACAATGCAATATATTGCCAGCGGCATAAGTCTTTTGCAGGAGGCTCTGCCCTGCCCCTCCATAATGGGGTTGCGCTCGAACCACCCCTAACAAATATCTAACTCGGGGGTTAATATAAAATCACACAAAGTGAAAATGTATGAATCCATGTGTCTGGGACCAGGAATCAAAACCCAGTCCCAAACACACTGCCTGCTTCCCTTGCTGCCAGTGGCTCATCCCATCGAGCCATGGCAGCTGCTCAGTGGACCCCTTTCCCTGCAAAGGTCTTATCCATTACTTGGGAGAGTGAGAGGGAGCACTACCGTGCATACTGCCTTTTGCAGTTTTGAACCCTCTTTCTCTTCCCTACCACGCTGTTACTGTTGCATGGTTTTGTCGTATGCTGTAGTGTACGACAAAGGGACCTAGTAGGCATCTAGCATAGCAGTAAAAGCCCAAGCTGTGCTGTCTAATGATCTCACTCAGGGGAAGCATGTGCACCATAAGCAATGCAGGCAACAGGACTGAGCCCTGGAGAACGCCACATGGCAGGGGCCTTGGACAGGATGAGAAATTTCCCATCACCACCCTCTGCATCCTGCCTGTGAGGTGGGACACAAACCAGTTGCTGACAGTACTGGTGAGTTCACAGAGCTCCCTTAGGTGATCCAGTGACACTGCATGGTCCACAGTGTCAAATGCAGAGGAGGGATCGAGGAGAATGAGTACTGACCACTCCCCTCTATCTCTCACCCTGAGGAGATCATTCTGCACTCTGACTAGTGCTGTTTCAGTGATATGTCTGGACCTAAACCCCATCTGGAAGGGCTCATAGATATCGTGGGCTGCGAGGTGTGCCTCGAGGTGCACAGCCACCACTTTCTCAATAACCTTACCCAAGAATGGGAGGTTAGAGATAGGTCTGTAGTTCCCAAAGATGTCAGGGTCAAGAGATGGATTCTTAAGGAGGGGTCTCACCAGTACCTCTTTCAGGGTGCCGTGGAAAACATCCTTCCAAAAGCAAACACTGGACAATCTCGACGAACACTGGGCCAATGGACTCAACACATCCCATTGAGAGCTGAGCTGGGACCATAGAATCATAGAATCATAGAAGCTTGATGGCAGAAAAGGACCATACTGGCCCATCTAGTCTGCCCTTTTTTTACCCCTACAACTCCACCTCCCTGCCAGCCACCACCCTCCTTCCGATACTCAGCCCCATATGCTTGTCCCATGCCTCTTGAATTCTTCCACCGATTTAGCCTCCACCACTCCATCTTGTAGTCTGTTCCAGGGCTCTACAACCCTCTTCATGAAGAAATGCCCTCTCACATTGCCCCGTATCTTTTTTCTTGCAGTCTGAGGCTGTGCTCTCTAGTTCTGACCCCTCCTTCCTCTTAAGTAGACCCTCTTCTTCCACTTTATTGAGCCCCTTTACATATTTAAAAGTTTCAATCATGTCTCCTCTTTTCCTCCTTGTCTCCAGCATGTACAGATCCAGCTCCTTACACCTCTGCTTGTATGACTTTCCCTGCATACCCTGCACCATCTTGGTTGCCCTTCTCTGAACCATTTCCAATGCATCTATATCCTCGTGGAGATGTGGCCTCTAGAACTGAACCCCATACTCCAGGTGCAGCCTCACCATGGCTTTGTAAAGGGGCATTATTACTTCCCTCTTTCTGCTAGTAATGCCCCTGCCTATGCATGCCAACATTCTATTGGCCTTTGCCGCCACCCTGCTACATTGCATTACTACCTTAAGGTTCAAGGAGACTATGATCCCCAGATCCCTCTCCTGTTCTGTTACTTTAATTTCATCCCCCCCTAGGGTGCACCCTGCTCTGCTGTTCCTACTCCCCAAGTACATCACAGTACACTTCTTGGCATTGAATTTCAGATGCCACATCCCAGACCATTTTTCAAGCATCTTTAAGTCCTCCCTCATGTCCTCCACCCCGCTCCGGAGTGTCCACCCTATTGCATATTTTCGTATCATCAGCAAATAGACACACCTTCCCCCCCAAATGCTCAGCAAAATCACTGATGTAGATATTGAAGAGAAGCAGACCCAAAACTGACCCCTGTGGCACTCCACTCTTCACCCTTGCTGTCCTGGAGTGCACCCGTTTAGCACCACCCTATGAGTTCTTCCTGACAGCCAGGCCTCCACCCAGCTTTTTATTTTCCAACCAACCCCAGGCTTTCTATCTTGCTCACCAGCCTCCTATGGGGGATGGTGTCAAGGCCTTACTGAAGTCTAGATAGGCCATGTCCACTTCCCCCCCCCTCCATGTCAACCACCTGAGTCACCTAATCAAAGAACTAAATTAGGTTTGTCTGGCAAGACTTCCCCTTCATGAAGTCATGCTGTCTGCTGTCCTGCAAGCCACTCTTCTCCAGGTAATCCAGCACCTTCTCCTTGATTAATGCCTCCATTATCTTCCCCACCACTGATGTGAGGCTGACAGGTCGGTAGTTTCCCTTCACCTCCTTACTACCTCCCTTGTGTAAAGGCACTATGACTGCCTTCTTCCAATCCTCTGGCACTCTCCCCATATCCAGGAACAAGTTGAAGAGCCTTGTCAAGGACCCAGTCCAGTTCTCAAGATTTGGGCCGCAGCTCCGAAATCACCTTGCAAACCTCAGCCACCTTAACTGGCCTCAACTTGCCCCAGGCAATTGGAGTGCCTCTGGACACACGTCTCACCACTGCGTTGGAGAAACCACAGCCCTAATTTATTTATTTAGTTAAACATCAGTTTAGAAACCTTTGAGCCAGAGGCTCATTTACAAAGGTACCTCGTCACAAAGAGGGCATCAGAACAGTAGTACAAGGGACACAGTATTTACAAACAAAAAAGTTACAGTTCAATTACAATTTTGTTACAATAGAATACAATCTCCAACGAGCAAAAGATAACAAAAGGTGCAAAACCTATGGTCGGGGGAGAGCTTGGTGGGGTAGAAGGAGGAGATAGGGAGGAGAATTAGCAGGGAAAGGAAGGGGGGGAGATGCTCAGTGAGCATTGTCAAACAGAGTATATATATATATATATATATATATATATATATATATATTTTTACACTAGGCTAGCGGCAGTTGCATTTCATAGGAAGCACCTAAGCAGGAAGTTTCTGAGCCTGGGCTTAAAGCAAGCTAAGGTTAGTGAGTTCAGACACTGGCAGGAGGAGTTATACCAGTGGGGCGACGGTAGGGGAATGCCCTCTGACCTTGAGAGAGATCCTGGCCTCGGAATAACCAGGGTAGCTTTGACGAGCCGCGCGTGATCAGGTCGTGCAGTACGGCGAATGGAGTTGATAGGCCCATGGGGATAGGCCACGAGGGCTTTAAAGGTGAGCTGGCATGTCTGATACATGAGTCGCTCTTCCAGGTTGAGTAGGGTAGCCAGGGTGTACAGCTCACATGTGTGAGTGAGTCTGGGAACACCAGTGATAAGTCTGCAGACCTTATTAACTGTGAGGCGAACCTTGTTGAGGGCAGTCTGATCTGCTGAGCCATAGACCGGAAGGCCATAGTCAATGAGAGACATGACAGAGGAGGTGACAGCCAGGTGGAGGGCATCAGGAGGGAGGCATTTCTTGTGCCGGTAAAGAATGCCTAGCCGTGAGTTGGCGACAGAATTTAGGGCAGATATATGTCCATGGAATGAAAGTGCAGGGTCAAAGGTTATACCAAGATATTTATAGGACTGCACCTGGTCAATGACGAGATTGGTGTGGAGTGGACAGCTAAGGAAACTTGCTGTACTTATTTTGGGGTGGGAGAAGAGCACTGTTTTTGTTTTCTTAAGGTTGATAACAAGTCGGTGCTCAGTGAACCAGGTAGCTGCAGAGTCAAAGACTAGTTGGAGGGAGTTCTGTAGCAGCATGGGGTCATTGTGGGAGGCAACGAGAACAGCATCATCAGCATAGAGAAGCATCTTACCCGTACAACTGCTGGGTAGGGAGTTAAAGAAAGAGTGAGAATAGTAGGGGTCCAAGAATTGAGCCCTGCGGCACCTCAGAGCGAATGGGGCATGTTTCAGAGAGAGTACCGTTGACTTTCACACATTGGGAGCGGGCGGAGAGATAGCTGGTGCACCAGGAAACAGGTCCTGAGGCAAAGTCTATTAGGTCGAGGGTGGAGAGCAAAAGAGGATGCGAAACGGTATCGAATGCTTTAGACAGGTCAATGAATATAGCACCAGCCAGGGCACCAGAGTCCAAGGAGGCATGGAGGAAGTTGGAAAATTCCAGGAGTGCTGTATTGGTACTATGACCTGCTCTGAACCCTGGAGTTGTTCAGGGCAGAGAACATTGTACTTACAGAGGTAGTCAGAGACTTGGGACGCTACAATTTCTCTAACGCCTTAGAGAGGGGGAGAGGATTGAGATGGGTTTGAAGTTACCCGGAAGAGTCCTGTCACCACCTTTTATGGACAGGGGTAACTGTGGCAATCTTCCAGGCAGAGGGAATTGTCCGAGACAGAGTGATTTGTTGAAAATGCACGCATTAGGTGAGAGGACCTGATCCAGGACCTGACGAAAAGGCAGGGTCAAGTGAGTCATTACTGATGGTGTTACCTTTAGGGCTTTAGCAAGTAAGGCCTAGCTTCTGCATGGTGACACGACGCAGGTGGAAAGAGGGGCGGGCAATGGGTGGTGGTACAGATGGAGGAGGTGGACTGAAAAAGTTACCAGGAAGTACTGAGTTAAGGTTGGTAAAAGAGTTATTGAGGTGGGTGGCAATGAGGGCAGGGTCAGAGGAGACGGTACCATTGATGTTGAGAAGAGAAGGAGAGGGGGACTGGGAGTGACCATTCAGTTGCTTGATGTTGTCCCAGAAGCACCTGGGGTTCCCCCAGGAGGAGGTAAGAGAGGCTTGGTAGTATTCCGCCTTTGCTTTGCGGATGGCCCAGGTGCACTGGTTGCGGGCAGCAGCATAGGACTGCCTGTCAGCTGAACGGCCAGTAGCAACAGCAAGGTGCCAAAGATTGTCGCGTTGCTTAAGTTGCCACAGTAGGGCAGGGGTGATCCAAGGGGCATGTTTCACTTGGACCCCTAGCAGTTATGGGAGCAAAGATATCACAGACAAAGTTGAAAATGTTACAAAGAAGGCCAGGGCCAAGTCAATGTTGGTTGCCCTCGCCAGAGGGGACCAATCAGTGTGGCAAGGAAGCCGCTTAAGGCTCTATGAGTCCCCAGGCCTAAGTCCGCCGAGAGGTGGTTTTGACCGGGATGAGAGCTAGGGTTTCCCAGTTGAAAAGCACAGGAAGTGGTCACTGAGGCAGTCAGGAGGATTTGGATGTTGTGGATGCGGATTGGCCTGTTGGTGAGGACCACATCCAGGAGGGTGCTTGTCCCCCCCCAGGGTTTTTTCTAGTAGGCTGTGAGACCAGTTGAGTTAGGTCATTTGAATTGAAAGCCTCACGGTGGGAGGAGGATGAGGGGCAGAGCCAGTTTATATTCAAGTCGCCCACCAAGATTTTGATCCGACGAGTTGGGTAGGGAGGTGAGGTAGTCAATTAGTGGGCCCAGGGCCTGGGATTGGTTCTTGGGGGGTATGTAGGCTACAGTTAGGAATAATGGGCCTCTAGCTGGGTCAGGGGACAGCTTTAGAGTAAGTGCCTGGGCCTTATGGTCAAGGTCAGGCAGGGGGAGTGGTAGCCCCATGAGAGAATCCTTCAAATAGAAGACACAGCCCCCACTTCTCCTGCTGACATGGTCCAACCGGTGGAGCGTGTAGCCGGGGAGAGAGACATGAGAGTTAGGAGTTGAGGGAGACAGCCAGGTTTCAACCAGGGCAACAACATCAGGTTTATGAAGCGTCACCCAGCAGTGTAGAGAGTCCAGTTTTTTCAGGAGGCTACAGATGTTCATAGAAACAATGCGCAGCCCAGGAGATTTCAGGGGGAGGACCAGTGCTGCCAGGCCCGGGATTGGGGTGGACATTGCCTGACAGGAGGAGGAGGAGGAGGAGGAGGAGGGCTGATCTGGGGAGTGCACAATGGCGGGATAGATTTCGACGATTGGAGAGGGGATGATGAGGGAGTGATGAGGGGGTGATCACCAAGTGAAAACAGCTACTAGAGAGCAGTAAAATGTGACAAGTGAGGTATTGGGAGCAAATTGTTCAAACTTAATCAGGCTCCCTCTAGTGGCAAAACAATATAAGGAGCTAATGGAGAAAAAAAAAAATCAAGGTAGAAATTACCTGGTGTGTCTCGTCTACAGTGACTCTAAGCTTTTAAATACAGTTACAGGCAAATGCAAATAGTTTTAGCTGGTTCTGGAGGACACCTGTCTGAGAAGAACAGAGCAGGCTAATGGAGGACACCTGTCTGAGAAGAACAGAGCAAACTCCTCACACTGAGAGACTGAATGTTTTTTTTGTCTGAAGACAGGCAGGATGGAGATGCCAGTCTGCAGTTTGAAAATACAGAGTTGGTCTGTTCCTCTCTGCAGCAATCTCCTTGGACAGGAACACTGTCTTCTTATGGTTGATTGCCATTTGATATCCACCACAGTGAAGTCTCAAAGTCAGTTTGTCCCACTCAGACCGAGTTCTCCGCCAACAGTGCTCCAACCTCTGACCCTTGATCTTCATCTCCTTGAGAGCCCCATCAAACCACATGGGTCTCAAGCGAGAAGATCTGGGTCATACACAGACCAGTGCAACAGAGTTGAGTGCCCTGGACACAGCCTCATAACAGGCCTTACCTGCCTCACCCATATCTGGCACACATGCAACACTCACACCAGATAGATCCATCACCACCATCAGTCCCTCTGAGGACAATCCCTTCGAGAATGGTAATGGACCATTTCCACAGGGGAGGGTCTAATGGGGGGGAGGCCTGAATGAAAACCTCACTGTGCAATGATCTGACCAAATGACCAGATCAATCCTGAGGTCAGAGACCTGAATCCCCAATGAGAACACTAAGTCCAGGGCATGACCGTGGCTGTAGGTTGAAGAAGCAACTGCTTGTGTGAGGCCCAGCAAAAACATTAACTGGAGTCATAAACAAACTGTGAATGCTCACCATCAATCCGAATTTAGAAACAGTCTATTCAATTTGGGCATGATAATAACAGTTGAGCTGCAAAAATGTTTCAGGCCACCCATATTCATGAGCCGTGCCTCTCTCCACCCCCACCCCACCAGAGACCTGCCCTCAGTATGTATGGATTCCCCAGCCTTTGGGGAAAAGTGGACCTATATCAATGTAGGATACAGATCTAGTGAGTAACATTTAGTAGTTATTAGAGACATTCACCATTGCTGATTGCCCCACAGTGCATGTTCTTTTGTCTTCCTGGGACTAATGGCCAGCAGGACATGGCTGATCGTCTGCTGAAGATTCAGCCCCTCGCTGTTACCCACACTCCCTAGGCATGTGGCTAAGGAGAGGCATTGAAGTAGGAGGTTAAGCATTGTGGCACAGTTGCACAGTCCCTTTCATGTTGTTTTTATTAGGCCTCCTGCAGCAGCCCTATACAGATTTTATGCAAAACAGTTGAAGCCTTATAATTAAACCTGTCCTTGTGAGAAAGCACATCAAGTACCTTGTGTTGGGCACAGTGGTGGATTGTCCTAGGTAAACCAAGGGCAAATTTTCAAATACTGTTGGATACAGAATTTAATCTACTAAACTGTCTCTCTGTAACAAAAGAAAAATCAAGATTCATAATCTAATTTGGAGAGCAATAAACTAATTGCTAGCAATTTACGTGATTCAGGTACTGTATAAGAAACTGACTGATCCTATAAAGCCTTCCAAATCTTTCATGTAAAGTTGTAATCAAATGATTGATTTGTGTCTCAGAAGTGAGACATCTATCCAGCTAGACCCCTAAATGACAAAAATTAAATAATGGCATCATCTGCATAAAGTAAAAGTTTAGAGGAAACACAAATCTTAGCCAAAGAATTCAGAAACAAAGAAAATAAAAGGTGGTCCAAAATAGACCCCTGTGGAACACCACATTTAATCAATTTACTAGGGCTGTGCGTAATGTGAAATTCCACCATTGGAATTACTGCTGAATGGCATATCTGCTTCCAAAATGCTTTGTAGAATTTCTTTTTAAAATCTGTGGAATTTTGAAATGCCTTTCTCTGTGAACTGCAGAATAATTTTCCCCAGATCATGTCATCTGTGAAATAATTTTCCACGGATTGCAGAAAAATAATCCAAAGATTATGTGTACAGTGGATTACTAATCCACAAAAAAAATCTCCCATGCAGAATGCTTAAATTCTGCAATAGACAGAAATCAGTGGAATCTTCTAAAATTCCAAACCAAATCAAAGCCAGTTTTCTGAGCTAATGAACTCTGAACATTTACAGTAGAGTAACCATTTTAAGCTTGTTACTGCTACATTTATGCCTAGATTCTTTATTGCTTACTGGTCCTGGGTGAGGATGTACTGTGCCAAGCATGAACTGTGTTAATATTTTTCAGTTGGATAGCAATGATGACCAGGTCTGTACCCTGATGCCGAGCCAGTGGCAACAGTAATCTCTCAGTTTCCAACTACAGCCATTGTGTATTGAACAGTCCCAAGCCTGAAGTTCTCATGCCCCTGGAGAAGTGTCCCAGTGAGGTGCCTGATATAAAGTCCCTGTATGCCCCACTGGGAACTGGCTTGGCCATGCTACCTGTGCCCTCTCAGGGAAGAATCCTTAACTTGTTCTTCTATGTGGCTTCTCCCATGCTGCAGCTCCTTGTACTTTGTTAATCAACTTGTGCTGGCTCCCTTGCAGGATGTCCACCATCTCTGTTGCATTCTCCATCTCTTTGGCTCGGTGGGGTAAATGGAGTCACCTTTTTTGTCAAAAGATAGATTTTAATTTGCATTACACTGAATAGTGACACTGTCCCTATGTGGCAACTTGGGGTGGAATTGAACTCATTTAAACTGCAATCCATAACCCAGTATGATTTGCATTAGCTGCTGTGATTGCATTTCCAAAACACTACCCTTTTCAGTAAATGCGAGGACACAGGGCACAACACTTAGGCATAAATTCAATTGTAAACTTTAACAATTTATTTACAAAATGGAGCATTTTCCTGAATTATTAAGAGATCTATGGCCAGAGCCTTGAACTGCAGCTCTGGTTTTGTATCCAGAAATCAACCAGGTATACAGACAGTCACACTATTCAGCAGAGATACATTTGGCAATAATCACTTCGGCATAATTCAGTATATAGAAAATACTGGTTGGGGAACCATGCACAACTAGTCTGTACTGCCACAGAGGGGTTCTGATTTCATGAGACCTTGAGAGAAAAACCCTGATGACACAGAAGGGAGTGACATGGTGTCTCTTGCAGAGGTCAGATATAGGGATGTACACGTCCAGAAAGCACACATTAACACTACAAGGTAAATGGCTACCTGAGTCAGCCTGCCCCTTGTCCCTTGCTTCCACGGTGTTTGGATTCAGTGCCTATCCATCACAGGAAACTGTGGCTTATCTTTTATCATTTACTAAGCCCATCCCTTGCCCTTGAAGTTCAGATCCTTAGGTTGTCCACTGCACTGATATTCAGCAGATTCACAGGCTCTTTAAGCCACAGGCCCCTTCCAGCTCAGGTATATGTCTGCAACCTGTCCACCATTTTCAGGATAACCTGAGAAAGTTGATGTGAAAGCTATCAGAGGGCCCTCCTTGAGGATGAACCTCCAACAGCGCCCCCCATCCCAGTTTCAGACTCTGCTCAGGGACCATGCCTTTGGAGCCCTGTACCAGTGGAAACCAGTTCCATCTAGACCCAAGAACTCTGCCACCATCCCTGGACAGACAAGCCCCCTCCAGAGACATGTATCCAGAAATGGTAAAGTTGGAACAGATCAAACTAGTCCCCTGGACTGGGGAACTAGTCTATGAACTACCTTTTGGGAGGACAGAGGCCCTATTTACTGTATATCAATCAATCAAAATCTTTATTTAACCAGGCGGGCACCATTGAGCAAGCTCATTTTCAAGGTGGACCTGGGGTTAACATACAAAAGGAGAATACACACAATGAACAGCAACAGATACAATGCAGGTACATAACAGCAAAGGCATGTGTAGATACAGGTACAGGTATTAGTACAGGAACCAATATAAGGAACATTATACAGTCAGTTAAATTTGTACAATACAAGTGCATTGGAGATCTGGGCAACAGCGAAGTTGCCGACAGATGGCAGTCTAGCATAAAAACTAAAACAAATGTGTCCAAAAGGTCAGAGAGCAATTGAGGTGCATAACATTAGACAAGCAATGGTAATTGCTGGTAACGATCAGCTTGGTTAAGTTCACTCCGGTACCACAAGAGGATAAGCAGGAAGATGGAGCAAAAAATATGAGGATAAGGAGGAAGGAAGGGAAAAAGAGTAGGAAAAGCAGGGGCTGAGAGTGGGAAGTGGCCAGGACCGGTAGTATAAAAAAAGCTTAAGAGAAGCCTAGTCCATGATATGGGACACAGGAGTACGCAGGAGTGCTGTGGTGATGGGGATGGGCCCTAAGAGCAAAGGCAACAGAAATTCAGGGACAGGAATACAGGACCCTCATGTTAAGGCTAGCAAACGCACAATTCCTTATTGTGGCTCAAGTATAGTGTTTTGAAGGCTTGGAGAATAATAGGAATACTTACTTTCATGGTTTTTTGCAGCTTGTTCCACAGTTGAGGCAGCACATAGCTAATGGAGGCCTGACTGAAGTGAGATCTGGCCTTAAGTACCTTCAGCGAAATGTAGGAAGCACTTCTCAGTGCATAACTACTTTGTAGGCATAATGGTAAGCAGTCTGAGATATAGTCGGGCAGCTTGTTGAGGAGGACTTTGTAGGTCCAGATTGTGGCGTTCATCTGTCGTTGGAAGCTGAGAGATGGCCAACCTACTGCTGAGTATAATAAGCAATGATGGGTATTGTGCGGAAGGCCCGTTATAAATCTTAGGGCTCTATGATAGAGCATATCAAGTTTCATAAGTGAACTGGCAGGACCCTAGCTGTAAAGAAAGTCAGCATAGACTACTAGAGAAAGAAAGGTAGTTTGCACTAATCTCAGCTTGGCGTCCCTGGTGAGGAGGTTTTTTGTCCTAAAGAAGAGACCAAGTCTCTGTCTAAGTTTCTTTGACAGTTCTTCTATATGTCCTAGGAAGGAGAGTTTATTATCAAGCCATACCCCCAGATACTTGAATCTAGGTACATACTCCAGCTGTTCACCAAGTATTGTGGTAATCAGGGGAAGAGTCCCAGCTGAGGCCGGATTTGGTAAATTGGGAAAAGGTGAAAGAAGCATTGCTTTGGTTTTCTTAGCATTCAGAAGTAACTTCTGGCTTAGCAGCTGAAGCTGAAGTTGATTGAATTCGTCCTGGAGATCTGCACATGTCGCATCAGGGAAGTGTCTACTGATGTAGAGCACTGTGTCATCTGTGAACAGATGAATGTGGGCCTTTTTTATGGTGACATCAACTCTATTGATGTAGGCTGAAAATAACAGAGGACCAAGATAGAGCCTTAAGGTATGCCCCTCAGGATGGGTTTAAGAGGCGAGACATACCCCTCCACTTTTACTTGCTGCGAGCGGCCTGTAAGGTAATTATTGAACCATCTGAGAGAAATGGCATCTAAGCCAATATTCTGGAGGGACGAGACAAGCAGGCTATGATCGACAGTGTCAAAGGCTTTGCTTAGGTCCAGAAAAACTGCGCATACCATGTTTTTATTATCCAATTCACTCTGCCAATCATTGGTTACTTTGGTTAGAGTTGAGATTGTGCTTTGCTGTACTCTAAAGCCAGATTGCAATGGGTTAAATAAATTTGCCGACATCAGGTAATACCTAAGCTGAGAATTCACAATTTTTTTCGAGCATCCTGGACAGGACTGGAAGAAGTGAAATTGGCCTGTAGTTATTGACATCACTGGGATCCCCAGATTTAAACAGGGGAATAACTTGGGCTGTTTTCCAGATGGAAGAAAGGTCACCCGGAGAGAGGGATAAGTTAAACAAATGTGTAATAGGCACCGCTAGTACACAGTAGGCCACCTTTATGTAATAAGGGTCAATGAGGTAGGCGCCTGCGCTTTTCCTGACATCTAGCTTCAGCATGAGTTCTTCAACTTCTTTCAGAGAAGTAGGTTGAAGAGAGAAGGTTGAGGTGGAGAGGGTGGATCCTTGGTTCCAAAAACCAAGTTGCATGCAGAGAGTGCTGGCTGGGGGAGGTAGCGAAGGCTAGCCCTGTGCTAGCAAAGTGGTTATTAAAGGACTCAAGAATTGTCGGTTTATCAACAATAGTGGTAGTGCCAACTGACATTTTGGAAGGCAGGGAACTGCCAGTAGTATGGCCTGCCATGTCTTTAACTATTCTCCAGAATTTGGAAGAACACTTAGATGAGAGATCAAGTTGGGAGCGGTAATAAATAGCTTTAACTTCTCTGACCTTTTTGGAGCAGAGGTTCCTGCCTCTAGTGGGTGGGAAACACATGCCTGGGAGCACTCCGGTCCAATGGGAAATAGCATATGCGACTGGCATAGGCATTCTGTCATCAAACAGAAATCTCTTGCCGATAAACAAGATGCACCTCATAAAGCAATCAGAACATCTCAAACCCATGGAACCCAGAGCTAGGATTAACCCTTTAAGTGCACAGTAACACAAACATATTGCTTTTTAATTTTGGGCTATATGGCTAACCCCAATAATGTAATACTGAAACATTATTTTACACACTATGTGGATCCCTGTAACCCCTGTATTGACAGTGGGGTACAATATGATATTGAATTAATTGCTGCGACCCAGGCTGCTACCAAAATCCCAACTGGAAAATTTCATCTGCCATTTTGTGAGTCGTGACTAGCAGCTTCTTCACCACCATCCATCCAAGGCTGCTGTGCTGTGAAAATCTTGCTGTGAAACTCTTGTCAGCCATTTTGGAAGTTGCAATCAGAAGACAGTCACTACGTGAGTCATGATCTATAGTTGCTCTACCGCCATGTGTTCAGGGCTGTTGTATGTTTGTTCTATATGGTACTGTCAGTTTATAACCAGTTAGAGATACGACACTAACTTTTAAGTATTGTTCATAGCAAAAAAAAAATCAAATAAGGGACAACCTGGTCTGCCTACCCCACAAGTTTCTGAAAGTCCCTTCCCTCATTCAAAAAGTAATAATGGACTAACCCTGGTCCACCCCCCAGTTTCTGAAAAGTCCCTTCCCTCCCACTAAAAATTTATTAAGGGGCAACCTGACTGCCACCTAAGTTTCTGAAAAGTTGTTTCCCTCCTCCCAAAAGTAATTACTAGCCAACTCGCATCCCCACCAAGATTTCAAACATTCCCTTTGGACCCCTAAAAACTACTTAAGGATCAACATGGCCTGCTCCCCCAGTTTGAGAAAAATCCCATCCCCTGAAAAAATAAAGGGCCAACCTGGCCTGCCCTCCCTCAAGTTTCTAAAAAGTCCCTTCTCTGTTCTGTCCCTTGAATAAAAAATAATTTAAGGCCAACCCATACCACCTTCACTCAAGTTTCTAAAAAAGTTCCTTGCCTCCCCTGAATAAAAATAATTAAGGGACAGCCTGGACCCCCCCACACCATGTTCCTGAAAAGTCCCTTTCCCTTCCCCAAAAGAATCAAAGGCCAACCCAGTCTTCTCACCTCTAAAGTTTGAAAAGTCCCTTCCATCCCTAAAACTAATTCTCCCCGTATAGATACCACCATCCTAGCCCCACAGGTCCTCCCCAAGAGCACATGGGCAAGGATGGCAATGTGTCAGCGTTCCTGTCTTCCTCCTTTTCCTGGAGCCTCAACCAAAAATTCCACACTTCACTTTGTGGCCACTGAAAATGTGAGAAATGGTGTGTGAATACATATAGTACTATATATGGTAACCTTGTTTTGTTGTAGGTTTCAAAAACCTGTACCTAACAACAGACTATTAAATATATATTTTTTTAGAATGTTCAGTATATGTTTTTGCAGGGGAATCTCTCAATCACTGTGACTATAGTTCAAGCATTCACAGCTGAGATTTTTAAACTGCAACTGAAATCCAAGGCTTCAAAACCTTTCAGACTTGTTCTGTGACTTTTAGCAGATATGGCAGTATTTCTCTCTCATTTAAAACAAAACTCTTAAAAGCAAGGTCATCATTATATTAGTTGGCAATAAGCCACAACAGGTCATGGGACTAGCTGAATTAATACATCAGCAACAACAGTGGACTCAGCACTCAGTACACACAAATACTCTCGTGACACTGGAGCTGAGTGCTCATGGATTTACTTTATTCTTCCAACATATAAAGGGGATTATAGCTAAACTGGTGTAGCCCAAGGAGGAACCACACAATGCTAATGTTTCACACCCACTTCATGGGTACTTTGTGAAAGTGAAGAACCCCAACCTACAGTGCAAGCTTGTGTACAGTACGTGCTAGAACAGTGTTTAAAAAGTGCTAAAAAAACACATGGAAATGCAAATTAATTAAGCCACCAATTTGTACTAAACGGAACATGACCCTGACATCTTAGGGCTGAAGATTAGGGCAAAAAGCACCAAGCAAAATTGAAAGGCATTAAGTTTCAACTAAGGAACAGCCTTCTATGGTCCTAAAGAGCATGGCCAATTGCATGCTAACTGCCCTTACACAGTACTACTATCAAATAGTCAGATACTAATTATTGCTGCCATGTGGCCACAATTACAGCCATGTATTTTTACACCAGCCTGGCTACTTCTGTGCGGGCAGAGTGTTTAAACTGACTACTAATACTGTGATAATTTACCTGCCCTCATCATCTTCTGTTAGAGTCCCAAAAATAACACTTTAATAAAAAAGACACAGACATCCCACTGAATATCATTTGAAGTCACTTGGCTCCAAAATGAGCAGTGTTGGGAGGTGCAAGGAACTTCAAATAGTATTCCATGGGATGTATGTGTCTTTTTCATTAAGTTGTCTTTTTAGGACTCTGACAGTAGATGATGAGGGTTGGTAAATGATCACAGTTTCAATACTCAGTTTAAACAACCTGCTTGCGCAGAAGTAACAGAGGCCAGCAACCCTCTAAGTTATTTGAATTAATGCATGCCCTAGCCATGTAGTAAAGCAGGAGGTCAATAACGGAGTGCCTTACACAGCTGGTTATGCATTAATCCAGCATACACCCACGACCTGGACTGATTTATTGTACTTATAAAATAGAAATATGTTGATAAAATATAGAAATAAAGACAGAAACATTTTTAAACCACTGACATCCTGAAGAAATAGATTCAAGTACAGTACATCCACGTGTTAAAGAAGTTCCTGCTGTGTTAATAGTTTTTACATTTTCAAACTACTGAACTGTTAAACTAATTAAATGTAAAGACATTTGTTTTAAAGACAATAAAAGATGGCTTTAATTAGCTGCATCCTTACTTGATCAAGCTTTGGTTTTCATTTGTTCCCAGGTTGATTGTTCCCCCTTAGCTTGTGTCTACAGTGTTCTGTTTTTATAATGTTTGTTTTGATGAGGGCTTGCTCAAGCTGCAGGTAGCTATCTTGCCCTGCTTTTATGTAATGTGTATATCAGTCTGTAGCTGTAGTGTTCTCAACCTCCCACAGTTATTTTAGAGCCCCAGTTCTGTATATGAGTTCTAAATCAGTGCAGAGTGCCTCCCTTGCTATTGGACTGCTTGAGCACAAATAATTAGCAGCTCAGTAATTAAGATGTGTTGTCAGGGAGACTGCAGTCTGCTGCACAGGTTCTATTCATCTCAGTAATTAAATATCTGGTAGTACCACAAAATACCAGGTGAAACATTTTAGTAATTTTTTTGAATGTCTTTATTTCTGAAGTGTTATTAATTATCTATGTGCTCGTTAGATGGGTTTCTACCTAATAGATGTGAAAAGCAGTACGTAGCTGAAAGCAGACATATCGAGTTCATTTCCTCCCATGGCATCATCAGCATGTGAACTCACTCATTGTTACACTAAAAGCCCTGATGCCTGACTGGTAACATGTAACACATGTTACTAATCTTACAGCAGGAGAGTTGCTCGTCTTGCTTACTTGTGATGTCACAGTTAGTGAGATCACAGTGCTGCTGATGATAGGAAGGGATAGAAAATACTGTGCCTGCCTCCAGGTAAAGTGTTGATCCACACACCACACCTAATACTGTCAGGTAGAAAATCTTCAAATTAGCAAAGCAGAAAAAAAAATGAAAACAAAAACAAAACTTCAGATATAAGAAAAGATAGCTGACTACCTCTAAAAGTTACTATTACTTCCAAGAAGTACATTAGCTCTTTGAGGAACAGACTGAGTTCTTGGGAAACTGCAGTGTACTGATTTTATGCTTTGTCATGAGGTCACTACCAGCTTGTAAATTTACTCAGTATGTGTTTAGACCAGTGAAGTGGCTAGGATTCAGAACCCCATTTTATAATATAAAATAATTTGAAAAGAAAAAAACAGGTGTTAAGAATAGTCTTATTTGTAACACCTCATGCTCAGTGACATCAGGAGCTCTTGAGCTCTTGTGATGTCACTGAAGCCACTTGGCATTAAGAATCGCCTATTCTTAACACTTGGGTTAATTATTCTACATAGTTTATACTGCTACAGTACTGTACAATGTTGTGTGAATAGTATTAAATCAAATTTGACAATTCCACATGGTGCACTGTATGGTATAACTAAAATGTACTTGCCAAAGGCTCATTGGACCATCTGGAAGTGAATGAGGGTGCTGGAGCGCTGCTTCCTGATGATCTGGAAAGACCTAAAGAGAATACAGAATGATGACTTTATATTTACAGTGCATACTGTACTTTGCATCACTTTTCTGTAGTTTTAATAGGGAAATGAAAAATAATGTAGTCAATTCATGTGGGTCACTGACTCAGTACACTATCAGCAGCACCCTTGGCCATCCCTGTAAGAGTTACCCTCTCGGGTCTTGGTCTCAGGGACTGGTGACACTCCAATAGTGCGGGGGAGTCTGTGGCAGCACAGTACTCTCCTGCTGACACAGCACAATGCCCCATGGCTCACCTTAATACTCCTGTAATAATATTGACCAGATGGGCCACTGGGTAGTTCTGCACTTTTTGTGTGAACACCTTTGAAATAATACATTACTGTACAGTACAAAATGTTCACAGTATTGCCTGAATGAAAAGTACTCACTGGCACTGGTATGATAATATTCCATATCCACTATTCTGCATCCCCATATTTGCATTATGCAGGTACAGGGATAATGGCAGGGGCACCTGGTGACATACATTCCACACGGTAGGGTGCACAGGATTGTGTCTTCTTAGTCTTCTCCTCTTTCTTTGTCTTCATTCATAATGTGACCTTTGACCCCATGTTCATCTGTCCAAGCAAACCAAGCACATCCCAAATTTCGAATGTACAGTATCTTAAATATATCAGGTGCCTATTATGTGGTACAGCAAGCAAGCAATAACACACGACGAGGTGTGGGTTATCACCTGATAAGAGCACGCCCAGGGGTGTACTAAGGCATGAGGCGCTTGTGCTGAGTGCCTTATGCCACTGGGCTTACTCTTATCAGGCAATAACCCACACCTCAGAGTGTGTTATTGCGATTATAAAATTGGTTCATATGTAATAAAAAAAAAGAACAAAATAAAGTAAAAAAATGTAACAACTGAGGTTTTAATAGTTGAAATAGTAAAAAATAGTTCCTCTTTTAAAATAACTGTTTATTGTAAGCAGATGTCTTTTTTTATGTAATCTTGATGTAAAACATAGAAAAATGCCATAGTGTATATAAGCCCCCCATGTAGCTCCCCCTGTCCTCTCTAGTTAACGTTTTTCATTGTTGTTGTTTTTTATATTTCTTAGTCTGACTGTCACTTCCATAACAATGAGCGTGTCCCTTTTTGGCCACTGTATGAACCTGATTTGGGCCGGTACTGTGGTGAATTCCATTTGGCAGGCAATTAAAAAAATGTTTCCCCTTTTTTCGGGTATACCGATTATTTCACAATGGATATCTGTATTGTCGGTAAATATTTAGCTATTAAATCTCCCACCTGTAAAACCTATATAGCATTAATATTAGCTGTGTCAAAGCTGCTAATAATGAGACAATGGATTTCAAACTCCATTCCCACAGTGCGTGAATGGTTCCAAGAAATGCACTGAATGCAGAAAGATCAGTACGTAGAGAGCGGTAGCAAGTGGTGCCATGCTTTTTAATTTAGCTTTTTAATTTGGGGTCTGCTAGTTCATGGAGGACGGTGGGTTGGTGGAGAGAAAGATGTATGCTGGGGGGAGGCAGTAGTTTTGGCTTTCATTTTAACACCATTTTGTTGGCAGCATGCGGGAATGGTCCATGGATCTCTGGCAGCTCTAATGAGAGTGACTTTTTTTAATGGAGGCAAAATTGGGAAGGCAGAAGGTACTGTTTGTATTTTATAATATCCTTCTGAGAACTTGGTTGTGCTGGAGCAGAACGACTAGGGGATTGGGGGGGGGAGAGAGCGCAATGCACGATGACTAAGTAGGCTGTAGATGGAGTTGTTTTAAAAAAATGTTTCTCTGAGGGATGGATCTCAGCCTGCACTGCATCCTGCTTTACTGAACAGGTACCGGTTGGGACAATATACTCTGATAAGGACACGGCCCTGGGTACTTGTCAGCCAATCAGGAGGCACAAAATGTTTGACCCATTTTATAAGTGTCATTAATGCACATGTTGTAGGCTGATAAACACTGAATTCAATGAACCTTAAAGTTCACGTTGTTTGTCCTGTGTAATGAGATGTCTGCTGAGTGCCATACAATAACTGAATACATGTGATGACTTGCCTCCTGTACAGGTGCAAGATGTACATTACAACGTGGCACTGGTGGCTGACTGGAACCTACTTGTCAGCCATTTTGTGTGCCATGATCTGCAGTTGCTCCATGTGGATTGCAGCTCTCAAAATGGCTACCAAGTTTTTCAGAGTGAAATTGGACTTTTTGCCCTGCTAAACAAATTTATGTAAGTACAGAGTAGGTCTGTCATTCACTTGTACTATTTCAGTCTGCATACTGAAATGAGCACACAACCTGGGAAACCGAAAGAACATGGTTGCAGATGTCAAAAGCAACCAGAGGGTCTAGTTGGCCTGTCTTACTCCAGTGATTTTCAAAAATGGTGACAATACTGTTGGACGTACTGAATAAGGGACTGTATCTCTGCTCTGCTGCTAGCTACAGGCCAGCCCAGTGTCTGATTAATGTCAGTCTGCACTGTGACTCCCACCCACTCCAGGTAACTTCCATCACTGTCCAAGTACCCCTCACCCAGAAATGAAACAAAATAATGAGTTTTTTTGGGGGGGGGGGCAAATTATTATGGCCCAGATATTCAAAAGGGTTGCACCATGCGCAACAGGGTTGTGCATGCGCAAGTCCTACATTGCACCATTCTGCAATATTCAGCAGGAGGCAGTTGCGCCACTGAAAACAGGTTGAGCAACAGTGCAATGCAAATGAATGCATGCTCAACAGGAGGGGGGGAGGAACCATGCATAAACTGCGCAACCCGATATTCAGTCCGGTTGTGCAGAGTTGTGCAGGCGCAACCCCCAACCTGCGCCTGCACAACTTTGAGCCAAAAAAAAAAGGATCAAGTTGAGGGCCACCCACAGATGAGCTGCTGTATTGCAGGGCGCAACACAGCAGCTGCCACCCGTGGCTGGCCCCAACTCAGTCCCTGTGCCCCCACCAGCCCAATCGCGGGCAGAGCGTAAAACAACCCACCCCAAAATCTCCCAATGCCGATCCGCGGGCAGAGGCGTAAAACAACTCCCAAACATCTCCCAATGCCCGATCGCGGGCAGAGCGTGAAACAACCCCAGTGCCCGATCGCGGGCAGAATGTAAAAAGCCCCCAACCCGAATATCTCCCTGGTGGTCCAATGGACCGTATTGCTCGATGCGGGCAGAATGTCCAGTGACAACCCCCAAACATCTCCCTGGTGTTCAGTGTCCCCCACTCACCCTCCCACGAAGCCCCACCACCCCGCCTCCCCAGCAGCCAGCAGCATCCCACCTGCTTGTCGCTTGCTGCCCGCCGACTGACTCGTAGGGTGCCACAGACGTGAAGCTAGAGCCAATGGCGCAGTAGCATCGCAGTGATGACAGTCCAGATTTGTGATGGTTCATTCACAAATCTGACTGTCATGTGGAATGGGCTGCACGCCCATTGGCTCAGCCTGCACCAATGGGCATGCAGCCTCATCGACAGTCAGTCGGGCGGGCACAGGGCAGGTGGGATGCTGCCGCCGCCGCCGGGGGAGCGGGTGGTGGGGCTTGTGGGTGGGTGGGGTGGGGACACTAGACACCAGGGAGATGTTTGGGGGTTGTCACTGGACATTCTGCCCGCGATCTGGCATTACGGTCCACTGGACCGCCAGGGAGATATTCGGGTTGAGGGGGCTTTTACATTCTGCCCGCGATCGGGCACTGGGGGTTGTTTCACGCTCTGCCCACGATCGGGCATTGGGAGCTGTTTGGGGGTTGTTTTTACGCTCGGCCCGCGATCGGACATTGGGAGATGTGGGCGGGGTGTTGTCATGATACCGCTCTGCCCGCAATCGGGCATTGGGAGATGTGGGCGGGGTTGTTTTCATCGCTAGCCCGCCATCGGGCTGCTGCAGTGCGTCGGTCCCGACGGCTGCTGCTCGGCAGGGCGGCCAGGCGAAGTCCTCGGGGATCGGCGCACCTCCATGCTAATGGCATGCAAATGGGGCCATAATCAGATGCAAATGGCCCCCCCCGCGCCTTGTATGAATTATGGCCCCATTTGCATGTCACCTTTTGAATATCGGAAATTTGCGCATGGCGCAATGGTACTTGCGCCACCGCAAGTTTAATGCTCAACTCTGACAACTTGAGGTGGCACAAGTTCCACTGCGCCACGCACAGTGGCTGTGGCTGGGGGGTGATATTCAAAGGAGTTGCTCAATAGCGCAACTCCTTTGATTATCGCCCCGGCCACACCCCTGCGCAACTATTTTGAGCAGCTCAAGGGCTTGCGCCTCAGAATGGCGCAGTTTGAATATCCGGGCCTATGTGTTTATTGAACAATTCACTTTACTAGCATCGAATAATAAGTAGTTTCAGTTTGTATCATAAGAATAATAGAAAAATACCTTTACTGGACAAGCTAAATGCATAATCAGCTTAACTTTTTATACAACTTTTTGCCCTCCATCTTCAGGAATACCCCTTGTGACCTCCCAGTCCCATCTACCACACCTCCATTATCAAAGCTGATATGGGATCTCCATGGGGTAGGACCTGAAACAGCTGGCACCATCATTCTGGTAGACTGGTGGTTGTTTTTTTTTCCTTACACCCTGCATTCCTGAGGAACCTCCTTTTGTGCTAACATAGCCTCTGGACCACACATGCTGCAGTATACACTGAGAATGCACCATCTTTATGAAGGAGCAAGTCCCCTGGCCCTTGTGAGGGGCCATTGTGGCACTGAATATCAGGTGCCTCCTTCCCCGGACTGGCTAATGCTAAACTAAACAACAATCCCCAACTCAGAATCACTCTGCTCCAGCTCCCACTGCTCACCCCAAACCTGGGTCACCAGCACAGAAGTGTATTGCACTCCTTCTGGCCATAAGGCAGCCCAACATACTGTATAAGCAAATTTACCTACATGTAAGACAGAATGTGACTTTTTCAAGGGCTTCTTAACTACTCATTAGTTCTGGGCCTTATATATTGTAATTGTGCCCCACCTCAAAATGTTTTCTAACAACAAGAAGAACATCTCTAATATTTACCAGTATTCCCCTTTCCCTCTGCTATTGTCCCACTTAACTTGAATGTCCCATGTAGTGTATTGTGGCAAGGGTGTCAAATGCCTAAAAACTAAAGCAGCCGGGTGATCTACAGCCCTGCCACCTGCCAAGTATACAAGCTCAAGCTCTTTGCTTTCAAAGGAGTCATAAATTCAATGTCAGGCAAGGAGCCAGCACCATTTCCAATCAAGTTGTTGGCAGCACCAGTAGCATGTAAAGTAGCTGCATTGGTTATAGAGGCAGCAGGGAGTCTAAACTGTGCAAGTGTCTGGGACACATGGGTGGGGCAGCACAAAAAATTGCTTTGTGGTTATTCCTGAGTTTGGTTGGGTTGGGGGAACAAGTTGAATGTGGGCATCTGATGTGTCACTTTCTATGAGGTGGGTGAAAATTGCACCTTCACTATTGGAAAACAGCAGCCGTGTGTATGAGCTGCATGAATAAGCCCTCTGTTCTGGCCCTTTTAAGAGCTATGCAGCTGCAGCAATGTAGTAAGCTTCTTCTTCAACTTTTGCTCATAATGTACAGTAAAGTTCTGTACATGAACATCCTTTCCCTCTTGCACTAGTTGCGGAATGTCTACACAGAACCTGTTGACTGTCCTTTGCAGCGAGCACACCAGAATTTGAGCCGTTGTAGTACTCATGCTCTTTGCAGCCTGTGGTTATTCCAAACAAATGAGGAGCACCAGGATATGCACTGCAGTACTATGCTAACTTCAGTAAACCAATGTAGGAGGAGAACAACACCTGCAGATATGAACCACACTCGAATAGCAATGAATAAATATAAATACTGTTTTAGTCACCTTGTTGCAGTTCCATGTCCATCACCAAGTGTAAGCAAAATGCAGCCACATGAAAATGTGACTGTCACACAGATCTTACTTTTCACCTAGTGAAAGCTGAGCTTCATCAGAGAAATCTGACATCATTAAGAGTGCCCTTCCTTAAATACCCCAGTGCATGCAAATTCCCAAGGTGACAACCAACCAGGTTTCTTTTTAAAAACAAAAGTTCAGATTTTTACTTCTACTTACACAGCTTTTTGATGCTTGCATACAATGTAAAAAGTTTTACAATGTAAAAAATATATACAAATAGTGGGGCATCCATCCCTCACATTTAATGTATAAACATCAATCCACATTACTTTGTTTAAATAAAATCCCCCTATTTTACTATTATAATACATACAAGGGGCTTTAAAATAATGTATTTATCCTGGATTAGCTCCTTTTTTATAAAATACATCCTGTGTCGAATCAAGGATGCCCCAACCAGACACTAAACTTAATGAGTAGAACCTCATAGTGGAATCTGTCCCACCTCCCCCAGGGTAGCCATCCAGATTTTTACAACTTCTTCAAGAATGCTGCCAGTTCTATACTGTCATTAATGCCCCTATCTTCCCTGGCTCCCAGATTATATATATATATAAAAACTTTCTCTCCTCCCAATGAGTTTCCCTAGGTCCCCCCCCCCACTACAGGTAGGTCCCAGATGCACTTGTTCAGTTCCTATGAATTCAATGCTGTGTTTTACCTGGGGTAAGCTTTTAGCATGTTTAGATGTGGTATAAGTCTCATCCCCTCTTTCTAGGGCTCTAACATGTTCCCCAACCTGTGTTTTAAACTGTCTGGTGGTGCAGTCCATGAAGAATACCCCACAGCAGCAAGTTAAAAGATAAACTACCCAGTAGTATTACAATTTATAAATTGTTTAATGGTGACCTCTTGTCGAGTCCTAGGGTGTTCAAATATTTTACAGCAATTAATGACTGGGAAATGTCTGTGACATCTTCTACAAGTGTGGGAGACTCCAGTTTTGTTTTGGAGGACACATTACCCTTCCAGCAGAGAAAATAATTCACCACTCCTTCAATAAGGCCTGCGACATCTTTACCCTGCTGGTCAAAACTCAGACTAAGCAACACAGTGCACCATGGATCACAACATCACTACTCAAACAGCTCCACCAAAGACAATCTCTGGTATAGGGCAAATTCCTCAGGCAGGCCTTGGGACAGGTAGTCCTACAATGCTGAGCGCAACAGATGCACGTGGGCCACTTGTAAGGCTAAAGCAGAGTACTACAGATCCACACTAGCCTCCTCCTGGGGGTCTACCTGGAAATTCTGGGACAACATAAAGGAGCTAAATGGGAAGTCTCACTCCCCACCCCCATCTCTACTCAACTTTAATGGAACCGCTATCACTGACCCCTCCAATATTGCAGACTGTCTAAACACAGCCTTCTTAGATCTCAGCGCAGTTCTCCCTAGTAATTTCTTCGACCCTATCTCCCCCTCCCCAGCCACAGCCCCTCCCTCACCCACCTTTCTACCTGAGGACCATCTCACCACAAACTCTTGGCACTATCTAACAAAAGCCCTCAGCGTTACCAGCCTTTCCTCTGACCCCTGGACATTAGGATCCTACGGCAGGTCCTTGACGTACTACTTAAACCACTGACTGATTTACCCAACCGCTCTCTCCACCTGGGCCAGTTCCCATTAGCTTGGAAAAAGGCTGTGATCACCTCTATCTTCAAAAGTGGTCACACCTCCTCTCCTGGAAACTATTGGCCGATCTCTATTCTTCCTACTCCTTTCTCTAAAGCCCTAGAAAAAATAGTGGCAAACCAATTATCTGAATATCTTGCCTCCCACAATCTCCTATTCAGAGAGCAGCATGGGTTCCGTCCAGGTCATAGTACGACCACGGCTCTCGTGGAGTTCTCAAACTTCCTTCACGAAACCCTTGACAAAGGCCTCCTTGCAGGGGCTGTCTACATCGACCTCTCCAAGGCCTTTGATACGGTCTGTCACTTACTCCTACTTGACACTCTCCTTCAACTAGGCTCTTCCCAAGGCCCGCTGGACTGGTTCTCTAGCTATCTCTCTTCAAGGTCCCAGTGTGTCAAAATAAACAGCACCCTCTCCAGCACCCACCCCGTCTGCTCCGGGGTCCCACAGGGCTCCATCCTTGGCCCTCTTCTTTTTAGTCTCTATGTAAATGCCCTACCCAACTCCTGCTCCAGCAAGGTCCTGCTATATGCAGATGATGCGGTTCTCCTCTCCTCCCACCCTGACTGCTCCTCTCTTCAGGCCTCCCTCCAGCACTCTTCCAGTCAAATTGGAAAATGGTTCAATGACCGCAGGCTGGTCATTAACATTAAAAAAATAAAAGCCATGTTGTTTGCCCATCATCAAAATAAGGCAAAAAACTCACCCTTCCATAAACTATCCAGCTCACACCACCCACTAGAACAAGTTAGCAGCTACAAATACCTGGGCATTACCTTTGATTCTGCCCTCTCCTTTCACTTGCATATTGGCCTGCTCACCTCAGCAATTAACATGCGCATAGGCCTTCTCTAACATCATAAGGACTGCCTCCCACCAGATGCCCTCAGATTGGCTGTCTCCTCCTCTGTCCTGTCTCTTGTAGACTATGGCCTCCCTGTCTACGCTACTGCTGATGCCACCGCCCTCAGGAGAATCCAACTATCCCTAAATAAGGCCTGTAGGCTCCTCACTGGTACAGACAATGGATTCATATATGCACTCTATACTCGCTGGCCAACAGACTCAAGCTAGAAGAGTGGTTACAATATCAGACCTGCCTCCTGGTTAAAAAAAAATACTTCTAGGTCTCTGCCCCCCAGGGGTGTCTGCCTCCTTCCACCCTGATTTCCCCTCTGGCTCTACTCATGGCTCCACTAAGGCCGCTCTCAGAATCCCGAGGGTGCGGACATCACTCGCCCAGAGATCATTTTGTTACAGGACACCACACTGCTTCAATGCCCTCCCCTCCTCGACCTTCTCACTCACTAAAATAGATCCTTTTAAGGCAGCTCTCAAGAGTGTAATTTTCTCCACCTGCAGCTGTGAATGTACTCCGCAAGTGGGATCCTAGCCCATAGGTGCCCCGGTACCTCCCCGGCCCCTTTTCTAGACTCTTGACGACAATCACCTTATCTCAGGCTACAATTCTGAATTTACTGTATTTGTCCTTGGAGCCTAGCTTTCACCCTGTATAGACCTCTGTACTACTATTGTAAACTGTAACTTTTATCTGGGCACTGGATGGCTTGGGATTCTATGTTGTTTGTTCTGACACCTGCAAATATATGAATACTGTTTGCTATTCGCTGTTTGGTATGTAACAAAAAACTTCTGTAACCTCCTTTCTAGCATATTGCATTTTATTTATTTATTTACTAAATTTTCCAGGAAAGCATACTGAGCTAAAAGCTCGATTCCCGATGCGACCTGGGGTTGAGACCCATAAATACAGTACATGGATATAGACGGAAAACATTTTTGGGAAGACAAGGCTTGCATATATAACATTAGTTCAAAAATACAGACAGAAGTTCTCGAATACATTATACAGAATGACAGGGTCATAACATTACATATACTTTTATGGTAACAGCAAGCATTTGTGTTGCTGTCTATATGTTGAATCCACTGAAACTGACATGGAGCCTTTGGAAATGAGTCCTTGACTCAAAGAGTTGTAATTCCGATATGTATAATAAATACAAATAAATAAACAAATGGGTTTCCTGTGACACAATGCTGTGCTGCTGAGGAGTGAGCAGCACAAGCAGGGCTGTGCAAGACATTTTTCTGGTTTTTAACAGGTATGCCACCATTGTCTTAAACCATCTGGTGAGAAGAGCGGTATAAAAATACTTTATATTTTAGACAAGGGTTACCCCAAAGGGCATTTGGCTGGGAAGCCAAGTTTCAAGAAAATACTAAATCACACATGCAAAGCATCATGGGCTGCATATGCAAATCACCACAGAATGTTATGCTGGTTCAACTTTAAGTAGAATTGCATGGTGCCGAAAGGCCTCTCACACAGTTTGCAAAGGGTACTAACAGATGACATAGACATGTGTTTCGTCCTACCAGGACTCATCAGTATGCCTCGTCTGTTTGACACCCCAGTGGAATGAACCAGCTACCCTAAGACGGTCTGTCTGGGTTATGTTGTGGTGCACCCATTAAAATAAAAAACTATTTAAAAGACAAAGAACCTCTGTGTGCAAACACTGAGACAAGGATTACCCCAAAAAGAATTTGGCTGGGAAACCAAGTTTCAAGAAAATACAAATTCACACATGCCCACACAATGCAAAGCATCATGGGCTGCATATGCAGATCACCACAGAATGTTATGCTGGTTCAACTTTAAGTAGAATTGCATGGTGCCGAAGGGCCTCTCACGCAGTTTACAAAGGGTACTAACAGATGACATAGACACGTGTTTCATCTTACCAGGACTCATCAGTGTGCCTCATCTGTTTGACACCCCAATGGAATGAACCAGCTACCCTAAGACAGTATGTCTGGGTTATGTTGTGGTGAACCCATTAAAATAAAAAACTATTTAAAAGACAAAGAACCTCTGTGTGCAAACACTGAGACAAGGGTTACCATCTTAGGGTAGCTGATTCATTCCACTGGGGTGTCAAACAGATGAGGCATACTGATGAGTCCTGGTAGGACGAAACATGTGTCTATGTCATCTGTTAGTACCCTTTGCAAACTGTGTGAGAGGCCTTTCGGCACCATGCAATTCTACTTAAAGTTGAACCAGCATAACATTCTATGGTGATTTGCATATGCAGCCCATGATGCTTTGCATTGTGTGGGCATGTGTGATTTTGTATTTTCTTGAAACTTGGCTTCCCAGCCAAATGCCCTTTGGGGTAACACTTGTCTCAGTGTTTGTGCACAGAGGTTCTTTGTCTTTTAAATAGTATTTTATTTTAGTGGGTTCACCATAACATAACCCAGACAGACCATCTTAGGGTAGCTGGTTCATTCCACTGGGGTGTCAAACAGATGAGGTATACTGATGAGTCCTGGTAGGATGAAACACGTGTCTATGTCATCTGTTAGTACCCTTTGCAAACTGTGTGAGAGGCCTTTCAGCACCATGCAATTCTACTTAAAGTTGAGCCAGCATAACATTCTGTGGTGATTTGCATATGCAGCCCATGATACTTTGCATTGTGTGGGCATGTGTGATTTTGTATTTTCTTGAAACTTGGCTTCCCAGCCAAATGCCATTTGGGGTAACCCTTGTCTCAGTGTTTGCGCACAGAGGTTCTTTGTCTTTTAATTTTTTTTTATTTTAATGGGTTCACCACAACATAACCCAGACAGACTGTCTTAGGGTAGCTGGTTCATTCCACTGGGGTGTCAAACAGACGAGGCATACTGATGAGTCCTGGTAGGACGAAACACATGTCTATGTCATCTGTTAGTACCCTTTGCAAACTGTGTGAGCGGCCTTTCGGTACCATGCAATTCTACTTAAAGTTGAACCAGCATAACATTCTGTGGTGATTTGCATATGCAGCCCATGATGTTTAGAATTGTGTGGGCATGTGTGATTTTGTATTTTCTTGAAACTTGGCTTCCCAGCCAAATGCCATTTGGGGTAACCCTTGTCTCAGTGTTTGCACACAGAGGTTCTTTGTCTTTTAAATAGTTTTTTATTTTAATGGGTTCACCACAACATAACCCAGACAGACCATCTTAGGGTAGCTGGTTCATTCCACTGGGGTGTCAAACAGATGAGGCATACTGATGAGTCCTGGTAGGATGAAACACGTGTCTTTGTCATCTGTTAGTACCCTTTGCAAACTGTGTGAGAGGCCTTTCGGCACCATGCAATTCTACTTAATGTTGAACCAGCATAACATTCTGTGGTGATTTTCATATGCAACCCATGATGCTTTGCATTGTGTGGGCATGTGTGATTTTGTATTTTCTTTATATTTTATACTCTTAGGAGTTTAAAGCACCCAAACCAGTGGTAATCCTGTACCACAGCCATACCAGAACAACTTAAGTCACACAAAAAAGCCTGGCTGAGGACTGCAAGTTCTGCTCTGGGCACTCTCCTGTAGGAGTCTGAGGTGGCAGGAGCCTGGGTGAGCCTTGAGAGCAGTAAGCCCTGTGGAGAGTGAAGCTATAGACTCCCATTCAGTTTAGACAGGACAGGAATAGAAGGAGAATAGATTGGAATTATTTGAGGAGTACATACAGAAACTGAGGAAAATTGATATTCTGATGGAGAACTCTGTAATTGAAATTATATTTTATTTTTTCCACAAGCACATAAGCATTTTATAAATAATATTTTCACAAACATAATTAAAACCAACAATTGACTGCTGGATTAATGGATCAGTCTTTATGTGTTTTATACACTCTTTGTTTCTTTCTTTTTGACTTGTAATTTTGACCTGGTAGCATTTGAATAGTACACTTTGTCTGTAGTATTTTCGACCAACATATGAAAGCATTGAAAGAGTTGATAAGGTCTGAAAAATATATGCAGCCATCAGTATAACTCATATCTGAAGACTTATAGAGGTACTTAGGAAAGTTTATAATAAAGACAAAAAAGGGGGTCTCTAAAGTGCTCAAAGTGCTTGAAGTCCTAAATGTGCTTTAAAGTGCAGAGAAAAGTGATGTGGGACTCCAGATCAGTTTGGCAGAACTGGGAAAATGATTGGTATACTTAACAAGAGGCATAGTGTGCACTAAGCATAGTCTGCTAAAATATATGATACCTACTTCAGAGCTGCAGCAAAAACAGCTGTTGTAAGTAGAGTTTAGTAAACTCTGCTGTTAACTGAAATTAAATAAGCTATGTGTTAAAGACAGCCATCTTGTAGGATCCCTCTCAATCAAGCATACTTGTCTGTCTATTAGTAAATTAATTAGTACACCTTACCACATGAATTTGCATTAGGCATTAATTAGCACAATAAAAAGTATCAGGAGTGAAAAAGACCAAGGCCCGGATATTCAAACTGCGCCATTCTGAGGCACAAGCCCTTGCGCTGCTCAAATAGTTACGAGGAGGGTTGGGCGAGCATTCAAAGGAGTTGCGCCATTGAGCAACTCCTTGAATATCACCCCAGCCACAGCCACTGTGCATGGCGAGTGGAACTTGCGCCACCGCGTTGTCAGAGTTGAGCATTAAACTTGCGGTGGCGCAAGTACCATTCGCCATGCGCCAAATTTCCGATATTCAAAAGGTGACATGCAAATGGGGCCATAATTCATGCAAAGGCGCAGGGGCCATTTGCATCTGATTATGGCACCATTTGCATGCCATTAGCATGCGGTGCGCCCTATCCCGAGGACCGCGCCGGGTCGCCCCTGCCAGGCAGCAGCCGTTGGGGACCGACGCACCCTGCAGCCCGATCGCAGGCACAATGTGAAAACAACCCCCCCACCCAAACATCTCCCAATGTCTGATCGCAGGCAGAATGTATACTGACAACCCCCCCTCCCAAACATCTCCCAATGCCCGATTGCGGGCAGTATTATAAATAACAACTCCCCAACATCTCCCAATGCCCGATCCTGAGGCAGAATGTGAAACAACCCCAGTGCCCGATCGTGGGCAGAATGTAAAGACCCCCAATCCGAATATCTCCCTGGTGGTCCAGTGGACGTAATACCCGATCGCGGGCAGAATGTCCATTGACAACCCCAAACATCTCCTGGTGTCTAGTGTCCCCACCCCACCCAACCACGGCCCCACCACCCCGCTCCCCAGCAGCCGGTGGGCGGCAGCATCCCACCGCTGCCCCCGCTAGCCCGCCGACTGACTGTCCGGTAGGGCTGCACGCCATTCTGGTGCAGAGCCAGATGGCAGTGTGGCTCCATACCACTATGACAGTCCAGATTTGTGAATGATGTCTTTCACAAATCTGATTGTCATGTAATGGTATTTGCATGCCCATTGGCTCTAGCTCTGCACCAATGGGCATGCATCCCTACCGACAGTCAGTCGGCGGGTGGCAGGGCGGCAGGCGGGTGGGATGCTGCCGCCCGCTGGCTGCTGGGGAGCGGGTGGTGGGCTTCGTGTTGGGTGGGGTGGGGGGACACTAGACACCTGGGAGATGTTTGGGGGTTGTCAATGGACATTCTGCCTCGCGATCGGCATTATGGTCCACTGGACCACCAGGAGATATTCGGGTTGGGGAGGTCTTTACATTCTGCCCGCGATCAGGCACTGGGGGTTGTTTCACGCTCTGCCTATGATCGGGCATTGGGAGATGTTGGGGTTGTCATTATACGCATCGCCCATGATCGGGCATTGGGAGATGTTGGGGGTGTCATTATACATACTGCCCACGATCGAGCATTAGGAGATGTTGGGGGTTGTCATGATACGACTGCCCGCGATCGGGCATTGGGAGATGTTTGGGTGGGGGTTGTCAGTATACATTCTGCCCACGATCGGGCACTGGGGGTTGTCAGTATACATTCTGCCCACGATCGGGCATTAGGGAGATGTTTGGGGTTCTTTTCACGTTCTGCCCGCAATCGGGCTGGTGGTGGGGGCACAGGGACTGAGTTGGGGGCCAGCCAGGTGGCAGCTGCTGTGTTGCACCCTGCAATACAGCAGCTCACCGGTGGGTGGCCCTCAACTTGATCCTTTTTGTCAAAGTTGTGCAGGCGCAGGTTGGGGGTTGCGCCTGCACAACTCTGCACAACCCGACTGAATATCGGGTTGTGCAGTTTATGCATGGTTCCTACTCCTCCTGTTGAGCATGCATTCATTTGCATTGCGCTGTTGCTCAACCTGTTTTCAGTGGCGCAACTGCCTCCTGCTGAATATCGCAGAATGGCGCAATGTAGAACTTGCGCATGCGCAACCCTGTTGCGCATGGCGTAACCCTTTTGAATATCTGGGCCCAAGAGCGCATGTGTCTGCATTCTGTTTGGTCCCAGCACCATTTTCTAACTCATAAACTTGGAGACACATCTACATTTACACTCGTACTTACTATCCAGATGTGTAGATTTCTGCAGCCTCCAGACCTTAACAACTAAATATTGGAGAAAAGCAACAAAGACAGGGATCAAATTGGGAAACGACTGGTAAACAAAAATAAGTAATGACCAAAAAAGCAAATGGCAATTTTTGAACAGGATGGTAGGTTAGTTTTTTAGAAACGATTGGTAATAGTAAATATAATAAAATCTAAACAGAAAATATCAAAGTATTATAAAGACTGATTGTTTTTTCTCTCCTTTTGTTGCTTTTAGTTTCCTCAATGGAGTTTCATACATATATTGCACTGCAGTGCCATTTATTGTATTGGACTAGAAGGGAGCAGACTAGTAAAAGGAACAAAAGCCACTAGAGGGGCTAACAAAGGAGATTCATCTCTTAAGAAGGTATTCACAGTTAAAATCACAGTATAAACACGTTGGACATGACACATAATTTAAATACTTAATAAATAATAAATAAACTAAGATTTACAAAAGAAGATCATAATTCATGTGTTGTGCATTGCTGACATTATTTAAGAAATGGAGTTGAGAATAAGGAAATATTTGCTGGCTCTGAGATTTAAGGGCACACAATATTATCATTATCTATTAGGATAATTTATCAAAATTTGCACAAGGGACCTGAAGTTTTTGTAGAGAAGTCCTGATTTCAAGTTAGTGTGATAAAATATCATCATCTAAACAAGGATAATTCAACTGAGAATTCACCCTTACTTAAAAATTATATATTAGGGATTTGCCTTAAAAGGGGGTTTAAAAGCTATCTTAAAATATATTATAAAGTTATTGATTTTAGTATTTCATTACCTTGTTTTCCCCATTTTTTCAGTTTTTATCTTGCTATTAACAGATTTCAGAGTGAGGATTGTTGGACTATTGGAGTTGAAAGTGTCTCAGCATTGTTCACAACATCCTACACCTGTGTCATCTTGAAACAAGTTTAGTCAAATAAAGCTGAATCAAGTGGGCCTAAACAGTACAGACAGGGGAAAAGGCAAGATAATTGAACAGATACAAAATCATGTGGCTTCCAACACAAGAGATACAGCTTCTCAGGATCAAGCGGAATTCACATAGGAAGTATACAGAGACTGAAATTCATGTTTTTTTTTTTTTTTACAATTGGGGTAAAATTTAGTGATTAATTATACATGCTTTTTTGTGCACTTTGTTACAATCTCTTCATTTATTGAGAAATTAGGTTGCACAATTTTGCACAGCTCAAATATAGAGCATGCTGCTAGATTACTTACCTCCTATCTGGTTATTTGGATACTACTGTATTACAGATTGAATAGTTCCCTTAACAGGTAGAAATAGCACAGCTTATTAGTGTCATAATGGTTGCTACAAGATGTGGTAAAACAGTTAATTTTCTGACATTCTGCATGATCTTACAGAACAAAATAAAAAAGAATCCAAAAAATGGCAATATTTCCATAACAGCAAAAAAGACACAGTTAACATGGCAGAAACTCCAAACCAAAAGTATTTTTTTTTCAAACACTCTTCTCCCAAAGGTGAACTTGTTGACAAACACTTTGGTGTCTGTTTCAGCAGCTACACCTAGGGAACTAGTAGTACAATGGTAATTGGCCGATGGTCAGCCCAAAGAAAAAGGAGACAAAAAGGGACAAATAGGAAATGAGTAATTCTATGAAAATAGTATAGAGGAACTTGGAACCCCCAATAGAGATTCCTCAAGACAGGCATTTGAAGGTATATCATTATCTTCCTATGCCTGGGAGTTATATGATCCATATGATTATCCCACCTCTATTTTGGATCATTCAATACATGATAATGAGGATGCTAGATTCTCTAACAATATATCTTCACATTTATTTTCCCCAGAACATCCAGTGGCAGGGACAACAGATATTATTATTAATAGCCTGTCAAAATACGATTTGAAAGTAAACAAATTCAGCAATAAGGACAAGTCAGAATACCTGTCACAAACATTGGATCCTGACAATCTGGCCTCATTCATCCAGGACCTTAGCCAGACATTAGAAGGGTTAAAAAAAACGAATTCCAGCTGAAACAGAAGGAGGACTATCAATGAGGCAAGAAAAGTCCTCTAAAGTAGAGAACAGTAGGGAACTGAACTTCCCATAAATAAAATGCAAGGAATATTTTACCAATGAGGGACATTTTGTCTCTTCCTCTTCATTATCCAAACAAATATTAGAAATTATTAAAAATCCTTACTATGCCAATGTAGTTATTTTAGAAAACATCTGGGCAGTTAAGAAGTGGTGGCAAACTTAAAAGCTGTGCTAGAAAGTATGAAGGTAGCTGAGAATGGAGGATCCCATAATTGTTCCTGTTTTATTTTGGGGGCAGACTTAACAAGGGAAAAAGCAAATAAAGCCATTCAAGTATCTCTCCCACCCTCATTCTGTAGAGATCTCTAAATAGTTATAGATGGCCAAGAATTAATAAAGAAAAAGCCAAAAGGGGCAAAAGATAATAATAAAAAGGGGAAAAATAAAACCAATAAACAAAAACACAAGTCTAAAAAATATAACATTGGCAAGATAAACTGTTTTTTCAAACAAAGCAAGAAAGTAAACAAAGGACGTATACATCCTGATGGACCAGATGAAAATTACCCCCTCTTAGCATCATTTTGAAAAACACAATAATATCAATAAACAAGCATTTGTCAATGCCGAATGTTGCTTGCTTGTATGTGATGTTTAGGTATTTGGAAGTGACAGTTTCATGCCTTCCTCCTAAGACATCCACTGTGTCTTTCCATTCAGTATTCACAGAAGAGTGGGAGGGGCAAGGGCCACAGCAGTACAGCAGTTGCCAAGGGGGTGAAGAGGTGGACAATAGTCCATTCAAAGGCAAAAGAGTCCTGCAGGAGCTCACTAAATTGAAGGTAGACAAAGCGATGGAACCAGATGGCATGCCCCAAGGATATTAACAGAACTCTCGAAGGGGAGATAGCAGTACCTCTGGCAGCCATGTTCACTGGAGTCATTCAACATGAGTGAATTGGAGGAGGGCACATGTGGTCCCTCTACACAAGTCCTGCAGCAGGGAGGAGGCAGGGAACATAGGCCATTCAGCCTCACCTCAGTAGTAGGGAAGATCATGGAGACATTGCTTAAAGAAAGGATAGTAGGGCATCTAGATGCCATCGGAACCCAGGACCATAGACAACATGGATTCACAGTGGGGACATCATGTCAGATAAATCTTGTTGATTTATTTGACTGGGTGACAAAGGAAGTGAATCAGGGTGGGGCAGTGGACAACGCTTACCTTGATTTCAGCAAAGCCTTTGACACCATCCCATATAGGAGGCTGATAAACTAGCTGGGTAGGCTGGACATGGGGGAAAGGGTGGTAAACTGGTTAGAAACTGGCTAACAGACAGGAGGCAGAGAGCGGTGGTAAATGGTATGCAGTCTAGGAGAGGGGCGACCAGTGGGGTGCTGCAGGGATCGTCCTGGGCCAGTTCTGTTCAATGTCTTCATTAGTAATATTGCAGAACATCTGAAGGGAATTTTTCACCAAATTTTCAACATAGCCATTTTAAGACCTCTGCTCATGAACAGTGTCACTGTGATTTTCTTAATTGTCCCATACATTGATTTACAGCACACCATTTCATATTGTCTCTAAGCAAGGAAACACGTTTTGGGTGAGGTGTGAAAAATGACAGCTGTACTACTCATATGAAGGTGTGGTAAAATGGCAATGTTGAAAATCTGGAGTGAAAATATTGAAAATTCACGAATGAACAGCAGAACTCAGGCCAACGATGCCTCAGAAACAGTCATTTTTTTGAATTTTTCACCAAATTTTCAACATAGTCATTTTAAGACCTTTGCTCATGAACAGTGTCACTGTGATTTTCTTAATTTATCCTTGTACTATTTAATTTCAAGACACCGACTTGCTTCATTGTGCGCTACATGGGCGGAAACACGTTTTGGGTGAGATGTGAAAAATGACAGCTGTACTGTTTATAAGAAGGTGTGGCAAGGGGATGTTAGATACGTGTATTTGGTATACGCAGATGACATACTATTACATGTTGAGGATCCGGGGACCTCGGTTCCGGCCATATTGGAGGAAATAGATTCCTTTTCTAAAATCTCTTATTATAAGTTAAATCGCACGAAAACAAAGATTTTCCCCTTAAATATCAATGTTAGGAAGGCTGATTTATTATCGTTTGGCTTATGTTGGGAGGCAAAAGTCGCTTCGTATCTCGGATAAACATTAGTACTAGATTGAATTACATGATTAAATATAACCTGAGTAGTCAAGTCAAAGCCATTATTGGGGATATGGATAGGTGGAGGCTGCTCTCTTTGTCATTTTAGGGTAGGCTGAATATCATTAAATGAATGTTCTGCCTAGATTATTATACCCTTGGGTATGCTATCGGTATACCTCCTCAAGACATGGTTCACCAACTTGCAGAGGCTGCTCAATTTTTTATTTGGAAGGGGAAAAGGACACGTGGGTCCTATATTAAATTAACAGCCCTGAAAGTTAAAGGAGGACTAGCTGCTCCCTCTCTCTTTTTTATTATATTTAGCAACACGTTGGCAAGTTGGAGCTATTAGATGCAGGCGCTTAATCGCTTACCTATTAAGTTGATATAGAGCGAGGGTTAGCTAAGAGGCGCAGCTGCTCTTTATGGGCCCTATTATATGCTTCTCCACGGCTATACCCAAACTATTGGAAAATAATCCATGGTTGGTCGTTAAGGGCCTTTCAGCAGTTGCAAAATTACCTTACAGTTAAGTGGCATCTATCTATCAATCAACCCATTTTTGAGAATCCCACATTAGAGTTGGGGTAAGACCCTATCTGCTACTTTTTGGCCTCAGTTAAGTCACCTTAGAATCTAAGTATTTCTGGTAAATGGGGTCCTCGGTCTTTTGGTCAGTTGGTGAATGCTTTTAGGGGCTGTGGATCAGGACTTCTTTAAGTGGCTACAAATTAGTAAGGCCCTAAAATCTACCTTCTCACAGAAGGCGCTAATTGATTATGGTGACCGGAGACTTATATTCTCCTCACCATAGCCTCTCAACCAAATTCAGTTTCTAAGTTATACAAAACACTTCAGGAAGGGGATCACAGACTTCCTTTAGGAGTATGCTTCTATTGGACAAGGGAACTAGGTATATCGGAGGCACCCAATTTCTGGAAGAAGTTGTGGCTTACAATGTATAAATATGTAAAACAAGATCGGTTGAGGATGGTACATTTTAACTTAATGCACCATTTATACTTATCACCATCCCGATTGTGTAAATATGGGGCAAAAGATACATCTCTTTGTGCGAGGTGTAGGAAGGAAGATGGTACTTTATATCATATGGTATGGTCATGCCCTTCAATTCAGGTCTTTTGGTGGGCTATCAACGATCTCCTCAACCCTATCCTTGGCTTAACAAACTTGTTTACCCCTGAGGTATGTCTGGTGAGCCTTTTTCCAGTTGGTACTTCCGTGGCTAAAAGGCCCAAATGTCGCTTTATCCGCTGTGGCTAAATTGGTAATCTTAAGACACTGGACCAGTGATAAAGTTCCTCTTTGTTGGAATGGTACCGTGAATGTACCTTAGCAGTACAATTAGAAAAACATATTTGCATGCAGAATAGATTGATAGCATACACGTAGCTTTGGAGTTCATTGAAGCGCTCCTTATGGCGTGGAGGCCTGGCCCTCAGAGTACCTCAGGGCTGGCAAGTTAGGATGTGCTCATGTGTGTAGCCTTGGGAGGGGTGGGGGAGGGAAGGATTTTATTTTTTTTCAATGATTGGGTGAGTTAGTGTCTGGTGGTGTTTTGTTCCTCTATTTCGCACTCTCAGCTGTGTATCTGCTTTGAGGTGTTTTGCGTAAAATTAATAAAGATGTTCAATAATAAAAAAAAAAGCCATTTTAAGACCTCTGCTCATGAACAGTGTCACTGTGATTTTCTTAATTTGTCCCGTACATTGATTTCGCACACCGACTACGCCATTCTGTGCTACATGGGCGGAAACACATTTTGGGTGAGATGTGAAAAATGACAGCTGTACTACTCATAAGAAGGCATGGTAAAATGGCAATGTTGAAAATCTGGAGTGAAAATATTGAAATTTTGCCAACTTACGAGCCTGCGTAGGAACTGTGCAACTATCTCTCATGAATGATGTCACTGTCATGGCGTTATTCAGGCCCGAAGGGTGATTTTGTGCAGTGACTGCGCAGTGACTAAATCTCCTTCGGGCCTGAATAACGCCATGACAGTGACATCATTCATGAGAAGGGGTCCCAAAAACCCCATGTTGAAAATTTGGTGCCAAAATTCTAAAAAATGACTGTTTTATGGAGCGTGTGTTGCACAGTTCCTCGCATGGCTCGTAAGTTCTGACAAATTCAATATTTTCCTCAGATTTCAACATTGCCATTTACCAAAATGCCGAGATATGCAACAAAGTTGAAACCCCTATCTAGCCCATTATACAGCTTACGGGCATTTCCTCAGTTGGTGGTCGGCTTTGAAGAGTGCAGATGTGTTCCCAGTCCACGAATCGTCGCGCCAAGTCGGAGAGTAAATATAGGAGTGGGGGTATGTGGGAGGCTGGGTGTGCAGTGGGTGGAGTGCGGGTTGTGGGAGGAGGGGTTGGGAGATGCGCCAGTGGGCCATTTTGTTTTACAGGTTTTAAAAAAAATGACTAGGTAAGTTGCCATGCTGAGGGTGGGCTCCCAGCAAGGCTACAGGAGCCATTGAGGGCATTCAGCCGACAGAGGATTGGGCACCCCCGTCGGCCATGGCATTTGTTGCCACACTGGGTGGGCTCCCAGCGTGGCACAAGGATGGGAGGGCGTTCAGCTGACGGGGGATTGGGCACCCCCGTCGGCCAAAGGATCACTTGCCACACTGGGGTGGGCTCCCAGCATGGCACTTACTATTGGGGGGCGCAGCTCAGCCAACAGGGATTGGGCACCTCGTCGGCTATACAGTGCAAGCGGGGAGCGGGGGCGTGCATGCCTGCGGGTGTCTGTGGGGAGTTATGGATACAATAACAACATTTGAAAGAAATAAAATAGGAACATGGGAAAGTAAAACAGTGTCAGTTTATGGATGAATGTCAGAGGCCAGAGACACAGTGGGGATGGTCAAACAACAATTATCAGACTTTCTGTCTAGGGCATTGGACATAAATATTTCTTGAAGTTCCATAGAATGGATTACCCTTCATAAAGGAAAAACAAATACTTCTCAAATTGATGTTACATTTTAAAGTACAAAATTGACAGACATGATACTTAAGGCATCACAAGTGTTGGATAATTTTGGAATCTACATAGTGAGATCAGACCTCTTAAAACACACAGTAAAACTAAATTCAGAGCATATAAATAAAACACAGGATGGCACAAATTTCTATCATAATGGCTTTAATAGATACTCAATATTGAACCCAGAAGTACTATTATGACAAAAGGAAAGGGAACTTAATAAAGTAAATAATGGAAATAGAGCAGAAGAACTTATTCTCTTATCATGGTTGGTCGTTCACATAAATTAGCAGATAAAGACTCAAAAAGCATTTCTAATAAATGGGAAATTTTATGCTTCCAAGAAATTTGGAGCACATGTTCATTACAAATTTCAGACTTTTCTGTATATACTGTACCAGACAAAAGCGATAAAAATTATGATTGTAATAAAACAGGTTTAGCCATTTATACAAATACATTATTAAATTTGAAAGGTATGGTAATACCTACAGCATCTGATCATATCCAAGCAGTAAAATTATCAAAGGAAAATATTAAAATACTGTAATTCTTATCAATATTTGTTTTTCACCTACAGCAAAGTTATTTACGGACATATGGACACACTTTATGAACTTAATGGTTCAGTTCAAAACTAGATATGAACAAGAAGAAATATTAGCCAGCCTGGTGGTGCTGAGGGTTGAGGTGCTGAATGCCACACCTTGTGCCACACCGGCAACCCAGGTTTGGGAATGAGCCGGGGCCACCGGAGGTCGACAGGGAGGGAGGACATTGAGTGTCTGGATGGACTGCTCTCTCTTCATGGGGGAGGGTTTGGGGTGTGCTCACTCTAGGAGTGACCTCTGGCGGTGGCTGGAGGATCTCCGATTGCAGCAACGTGGTGTATGCCTGAGGGGTGGAGCCATGGCACTCCGTTGCCTTGCTGGCCGGGCTCTGCAGGGAGGGCCAACAAAAAGCACATAAACCCTGGCTCAGTGGGGAGATGATGAGGGCTCCAGTGATCTTTCTCTCATTCACAATGCCAGGCCAAGCCACACTGAGGATCCTTAGCAGACCTTCCAGAGGGATGGACCCTCTAATATCAGATAGAGCCACCTAGGGAGGGCAGGCCCTGTTCTGGGGGGGGTGATCTGGAGCACTGGGAAGTTCATCTAGGGGGTGATATGGTGTGGATGGCCACAGTGGGAAGAAGAAGGGGCAGGATTGTGTGGGCACCTCCAAAGGATGCCTCAGAGAAGCGGCGCATAAATAGAATTAAAAAAAAACAAACAAGAAGAAATATTTATTGTAGGGGACTTTAATGCAAGAACTGCAATTGATAAACAGATGGAAGATATCTATTCAGATCTGTATGAGGGATTTAAGGTATTTAATGCCAGAATAAGCTGGAGCAAAAATACAAAAGACAAAAAAATGCAATAAGAGAGGGAAGAACCTGTGTAAATTGTTATCTGAAAATAACTTTTGTTTATTGAATGGATGTCTTCCAGGAGACAGGGAAGGAGAATTCACATACCTGGGAGGTTTGGGTTCTTCCACAATAGACCTGGCATGGGCTAATTTTCAGGCACTGAAAATGGTTCTTGATCTGCAAATACTGGACCAAGCAGAATCATCCCATGCACACCTCTATTATGATAACGTAAATCTCAACAGTCTGATAGGAATTTAGTTGAATTGCAAGCCATTAGTAGTAATGATGGCATGGAAATCTTAAATAATAAAAGAGTCCATTGAAATATCAATACAAGGGAAAATTCTGTAGAACTCTTCCAAGATTACAAAGTTGAAAAACTAATAAAGGAATTGGAAAACCCTTTGGAGGGTACAAGTATACTGAAGTGTTGGGATCTACTAAACTCCCATATTAGGCCATTACTAAAAATGAACAGTTGTAATAAGAAAAAAACAATATACCTGGTTTAACAAAACATGTAGTGAGGTTCAGAAAGAACTTCATACACTAGCCAGAAGGTATAGAATCAATAAGACCAAAGAAAACTGTCATTCTTTAAATAAAGCCAGGAAAGAATAAAATACATTTTTAAAAAGGGAAAGAGCTAAGTATTACAAAAAAAAAATTGGGGCAGACTAAGAGATGCAGTATATAAAAAAGATACAAAAAAAGTTCTGGACATTGCTTAGTCAGGGTTATAATGTTCATTCAATGGATATTGAAGCACATATTCTGCCAATTGCCTGGGAAGAACACTTTTGTAATTTGTATGTCATGGAATCTGAAGAAAATTACTTTCAACTTTATAGCTTACCAGATCAATACAAAAAACAAATAATGGCTCCTTTCCCGATTTACATTACTGAAGCAGATATTTATAAAGTCATAATCAAATCATGTTTTAACAAGGCCCCAGGTCCTGATCAAAGCTGTAACAGAGGTCTACAAACTATTCATGGATAAGTGGATAGATATTATAAAAATATTATTTAATTTTATAGCTCAGGGTGGAGATCTTCGTAAAAGTTGGAAGGGAAGTATTATCTTCTCTTTATTTAAAAAAGGTAGTTCATTGGACCCCAGAATGTACAGGCTTATACGTATGTTAGCTTCTTCCCAAAAGTTGTTCTCAAAAATAATTTTACAGAGACTGCAGAGTTGGTTAGATGAAAAGTCAGATATTAGTGAATATCAAAATGGTTTTAGGCAGGGTCGCTCAACATGCCAATATTGTTTTGTTCTATCACACCTAATATGGAAACATGTTAAGATCAAAAAAGCTAAATTTCTTTGTTGTTTTGTAGATCTTAGTTCAGCCTTTGACAGCATTAGTCATACATTACTTTGGAAAAAAACAACAACTATAAAGCCTGAATACAGATCTAAATTTGTTGAAAATAATAATAAATTTACACACAAATACCTGGACGTCAGTTCAATATAATCATAAAGGAGCAATAACTTCTCCAAGCATGACTAATTAAAGGGTTAGACAAGAATGCTTGCTGGCTCCTCTATTATTCAATGTTTATATTAATAATATTATACAGGATCTAGAAAATCTGGAGTTTCACTCCCCATCTATCAAAGGGAAAAAAAAGTATTATGTTTGGCTTATGCAGACAATATTGTTTTTATTTCCACATCATTTTTAGGATTGCAGAGAAAGGTAAATCGGTTTATGGTATTATGTAGTGAAAACCAGCTGATTATTAGGTAAATGGCAAGGCAAGGCAAATTTTATTAAAAAAGACGCCCATCAAGGAGGCTATGGGCACCGAACAATTAACATTGCATACAATAACACCAACAGTAAAAAATTAATAAAATAACACTACAATATAAAATCTAATAATAAATATTCTATGCTCAGACTCACTATTATAAAATTTAAATAAATTTTACAAATAAATAATATGCTCAGTAATAAATAATCAAGACTAGATATATTGCCGAGGACAAACATAGTCAGCAGGTCAGACATCAGATAAATATTATAAATCAAAGTCTGGGAAGGCCTGATTATACAGGAATGCCTTGAGGTGGGCTTTGAAAACCTCAACAGAAGGGGCCTCTCTTAAAGATGGAGACAGCAAATTTAACAGGATGGGGCAGTGACACTAAATGCTCTGTTGCCCGCTGTTTTTAACCTTGTCCTGGGAAACACAATGAGGCCCCTAGAGGAGGAGCAGGGGGAACGGGCCGAGATAGCAGGTGTAAGAAGGTCCCTTAGGTAACCAGGGCCTAGGTCATGTATGGCCTTAAAGGTGAGCAAACCCACCTTAAAGAGGACCCTCCACCTAACCAGCAGCCAGTGTAGTTCATGCAGCACCGGAGTAATGAGACAGTACTTAGACTGCCCCATCAACAATTTGGCTGCTGCATTCTGCACCAGGTGCAGCCCACGGAGGGTACATCCAGAGACCCCAAGATAGAATGCACTACAGTAGTCAAGCCTAGATGTCATGAAGATGTGAACTAGGGTGGGGAGGTCCAGGGGTGGAACTAAGGGCTTTATCCTGGTGATATTCCTCAGGAAATAATAACTGCTGCAAACAACGAAGGACACCTGGAACTCAAGCGTCAATCTGCTGTTGAGCATAACACCTAGATCACGCACCCTAGAGGAGGTGTTCAATGGTACAGACCAATGGAAAAGCCCTGTTTCTGCACCAGAGGCCAATCTATCATGCCTTCTGTTTGACTGTTTGAAGAGAAGACAAAAATGGTAATTTTCGGTAACATAAACAACTGTAACCCCCCTACAAAATAGGGTTCCCGAAAAGCCTTCCTTGAGCTTGCCTAAATGCTCACTGCCAGGCTGGTGTCCTGCGTTTTAGCAGTTTAAATGTGATTGCCAGAGAGTACCTGTATAGTCTCTGTGCACTGTCTCTTTAAGAACTGCCTGGATTGCAGTCACAAGTATTCTGAGAGACAGCGCTGTTGAAAGATGTAACTATTTGCTGAAAATCTTTTAGAGTGATAATGCTAATGTAGTTTGTCTAACCTGTCTTCTTTGCAGCAAGGACTGTTTTTTTTATCTCCACTCTCTTGGTCCTGGACTGCCAAATTGGACCAATCAGTACTGGTGAGACCTAAAATGGAGCCAGACTACAGGAGCTGTCTAGAGTCAAAATCTGTAGGAATTGTAGTTTTGGGCTTTTGGCACCTTTTTGCACCTGAAGGGGGAGCCTTTGTTGTGACTGACAGACAGATCAGCCAACCAAACCTTTTGGATTCTGGGGAAAGTCCAAGGCTTGCTAGCAGTTGAGTCAGATCTAAGTTAGGAGCTGAAGAAGCAACAGCTTGAGACAGTTAAGCAGCCGTCTGACTAGTTTCTTTTGGGAGAACTGTGGAAAGGCCTGAGTTGTGGCCTGCATGTCTGCCTGCTGCCCCTGAGAGCGAAAGAAGAGAATTATTTCAGACTAAATCCAAGTTTGTGAGAACGAAGTAAGCCACTGATTTTTTACCAGGCTCATACCTAAAGAAGACCGAAGATTTTCCTTAATGCGTTCAGCCTGTGAGGGTTTTCAGCTGCTTTTGAATCCCTGGTTTGTGCAGAGACTTTGAGATCATGTCTGGAGAGTAGTTTGCCTGGTACAGTAGAATTTCCTTACAGGAAAATGTGCTGTGTATTGAAAGTGGGTCATGATTTGGTTCTTCACTGTGTGAACTGTGTTCTGTCTGCTGGTACCATAGAATCCTTTACATGTAAATGTGCTGTGTATTGAAAGTGGGTCATGATTTGGTTCCCCACAGTGTGAACTGTGTTGTGCTTACTGGAAGCTTTATACAACCTAATCGGATTGAATCTGCATTCATCTCCATTTGGCCTGGGCCAAGCCATGCTGGCTCTGCAAGACTACCTTCTGCACAGAGAAAGCCATCGATGAGAGACCTGCCTGGGGATCAGCCCCTTGCTCCATGCTTGAACAGGAACAATGCCTCAGTGATTCATGTGGGCCCTGCTTCTCCTGGCACTCCAGATTAACCACCTGCTGTCTCGATTTTCGTCCAGCCTGCATCCAGTCTTGGGTATCATGAGTAAACATCAGGGTAGCTCCATGCAACAACAGCCTAATCTAAAAGTGTGACATCTGATTGTCTTGTTGTTTTCTTTTCACGAACTGAGCCCTCTGGCTCTAGATTACAAATAGTGTGTGTTGTGCATGTTGTTTTCTTCCATTACAGGGCACCAACCAGCTGCAACATTCCTGGCTAGCCCACCGTTCTCCATCTGGGTACCCAGAGTGTGTGACTGTTTATGAACCCTGAAGTGCATGCATAACTGTTTGATTGATACAGCCTTTAAGCAAATTAACTTGATTACACCCCTCTCTTGTTCAAGTCCCTTAAATAAATCAGATCTAACTCTCTTTTTTGCATTTACCCTGACTGTGGTTCCAGTTTGTGCAAGAGTTCTGTACTGCTGTTATTTGCTGTGTATAACTTTGTTTTACAGGGGTCTTCAGGGCCAGGCCAGAGGAAAGCCCTGGTGGTAAGTGCAAACAGTGTGGGTACTTGTGTGGTGTATCAGGGGTATTGTGAAAGTGATTATTGTGTATTGTTCCAGCCACTAGTAAGGAAAGAAGGGGATTACAGTGTTCTGGAGGGCTGTGCCCAGGTTAGCTTGACCAATACCAACCCTGACTTTTGGGTGGAGGCACCCGTTTCAGAACTCAGGCCCCTTAACCTGCTACTAGCCAAGCAGGCAGGAGTAGTAGCCCTTGGGATAATGCCACCTAGGGGTTACATTTTGGAGGCTCACCGCTGAGATTTTGTGCCTTCTAGTGGCCAAAAATGATGAATTATTGTTAAAGATTAATGGCTACCCCAGTAGAAATGGCTGCACACCAGTTGGTGGGGTGGTGTACTGGGCAGGAGCTCGACCCCCAAAATGTTCTGCTTATACTGGTTATTCCCCTGGTTATCAGTAAGGACACTGTAGAGGGAGTTCTCTCCAAAGCTGAATGTTTTAAAAACCCTGTGGTGGTGGGTCAACAGGCTGATTTGATCACCCAAACTTTCATAGTCTTAGTAGAGTGTAGTGACCTTGTGGACAGCTCTAAAGTGCCACAGACTATTGCCCCAGAAGGGGTTCCAGCTGCCTGCAGAGTGATAACAAAAGACAGTAAAGACCCCAAGGAAGATGAGCTCCCACCATTATCTGAGACTTTTGAGAAGAAATTTGCTAAGTTGTTGCTGGAGGAAGGGAAAACAATAGAGGACTGTAAGAAACTGTTCCTGCCTCCTGGGGCAGTTCCTTTTCCAGCACCTGTTACTGCCCCACCTTCTGTGCCATGCCAATGCTGGCCCCTATATCTGTACCTGCCATTAGTAACGACTCCTACTGAAAGGTGAGAATCTTCTCGGGCACCCTCCCAACCCCCCAGGGGAAGGATGACTGGGAGACCTAGATAGACTATGTTGCCCCTCTAGTACTTGAATGGCAATGCTCAAAAGCAGAGAAATGAAAGAGGTTGAGTGAGAGCCTCAGAGGTCCTGCCCTGGCTACCATCTGTGCCAAGCGGGCCAATAACCCCAGAGCAACTGTACAGGACTATCTTGATGCTTTGGAAAATGTGTATAGGAGCCCAGATTCAGATGAGGATCTGTGGTGGAGAGTAAGAAACACTCAGCAGTACCTAGGGGAGCCATTGTCTATGTATGTACCTTGACTTGAAAAGCTGCTACAAGAGTGCCTCAGAAAAGGTAGTTTGCCATCAAATTAATTAGATCGAACTAGGCTGGATGGGATCCTTAAGACTGCTCCATTTTCAGAATTGTTACTGCTTCAGTTGCTCCTTGCCACCCGACTGGAATCACCCACCCCTCCCTCCTATGACGAGTTAATGAAAGAAATTCAGGAGGTTGAGCAAAGGCAACCCCATGGGGGAATTGCACCCATATCTGCTGCTGCTGTGCAAGTGACCGAGAGTGATCAGCCAAGTGAGGCTCAGGGGCAAAAGTCAGCACTTAATGAGCACTCTGAGAATGAAAAGGACTTCTCGCCCTGGGCCCTGCATTGGAAAGATGAGCTACTAAAGGAAGTCCGAGAGCTGAAGATGGGTACCTCTGCAAGGGTTTCCCCTATGGAACAAGATTCTGGTTCCTTTCAGGACGTGACTGCCATGGGGGTGGGGATGCACCCTCAGGCATCCACTACCAAGGGTGGCTCCAAGGCTGAGATCACCGGATTGACTGCCATGCTAAAGGAACTGTTAAGACACATTACACCACTCTCACCACTGCAAGCAGATACTAGACCTCAATCTCTTACTACCGCTTCAGTTCCTCATATGATGTTCTCTCCCAGGATGACCCAGGAGTCTATCATTTGTCACAACTGTGGAAAGGATGGCCATATGAAAAGAGAATGCCTGTCTCAGAAGAACTTAGAAAGAGTAGTAAACAGGCACCAAGGGGAGCTCCAAAAAGCAAATCAGTGGCTAAGGGGTGCCCGAAATGACTGCAGTGAGGGTTTGAGAAACCCTATCTCAAGTTTCTTTGTGGCTAAATCATCTGTCCAGGCCTCTGCTACTGCCTGTCCAGACTGGTCCAAAATAGTGGGCCCTTCAATGGAAACTACAGTGATTGTGAATGGTATTCATACTTGGGCTGTGCTTGATAGTGGGTCGCAAGTGATCATTGTATTCCAGGACTGGTATGACAAACACTTATCTGATGTGCCTTTGTAATTCCTGGAGGGCCTACATGTGTGGGGCCTGAGCGACAAGTCTTATCCTTACCTAGTGTATATCCACCTCTGGTTATCTTTTTCTGCAACTGTAACTGGTGTAGAGGAGCGAGTATAGACATTGGCCCTAGTGTGTCCACCCACCAGACTGTATGATGGGATCCCCCTGTTAATTGGGACAAACACCCATATGTTTGGGAGACTGGCACAACTCTGTCATGAGAAACAAGGGTGATGGACTGGGAAGACCCTGAGAATTCCAGCTCTGATCAAGAGGGCCCATGATTTGCAACAGAAACCTGAGGAAGTAGACCAGGATGAACTGGTGGGGATCGTGTGGAAGAAGGATCCCAATTCAATGGTACTGGCCCCTAACAGCCAGTGTACCATTCAAGCGGAGGTCCATCTCCGGAAAGATGTCAAGAACAAATTACTGATGTTGGATGCGCCAGGCGATGTAACATTGCCAGAAAGATTATTGGTCAAGCCCAGCATCTTGCCTGCTCATGCCCATGCCCATGCATGATGAGTGATGGTCCAGATTCACAATGTGTCAGATAGGGAGATCTGGGTAAACAGAGGGTGCACCCTAGCTACGGTACACTGCACAGACACAACAGTATTGCCCAGCAACAAGTCTCCTGGTGAAAAGGAAAGAGAGATCCCAGACTTGTTTGACTTTGGTGACTCCCCATTGCCAGCCAAATGGAAGGCTAGAATTAGCAAGAGACTTGCCTAGAGAGAGACCAAGTGTTTTCATTGAAGGAATGGGATGTGGGATGTGTCCAAGGTGTGGAGCATCACATATGCCTGCACGATGAATGGCCATTTCGAGAGAGGTCCAGACGCCTAGCCTCAGCAGACACAGATGATGTGAGGATACACCCACAGGGAATGCTCACTGCTGGCATGATACAAGAAGCCTGGAGCCCATATGCCTCTTCCATTGTGGTTGTGCATAAGAAGAATGGGTCTGTGAGGATGTGTGTTGATTATTGAACCCTGAACCGGTGGACCATCCCAGACCAATACACTATGCCTCATATAGAAGATGCTCTGGACTGCATGAATGGGAGCAAATGGTTCTCAGTGTTGGTTCTTCTCAGTGGATAGCACCAGATCCCAATGGCCCTGGAAGACCATAATAAAACAGCCTTCATCTATCCATTGGGGTTCTATGAGTTTCTAAGGATGCCACAGGGGATATCGGGTACACCCCAGCCACCTTTCAGCGACTGATGGAACGTGCGGTGGGAGATATGGATTTACTGGAATGCCTGGTGTACTTGGATGATGTCATTGTGTTTGGGAGCACCTTAGAGGAGCATGAGAACTGACTGTTTAAAGTTCTAGAATTACTGAAAGACTTCGGCCTCAAACTGTCCATTGACAAGTGCCAGTTTTTCCAAACTTCCATGTAGTATGTGGGGCACATAGTATCTACAAAAGGGATAGAGACTGATCCCAGTAAGGTTGAAGCACTGACTACTTGGCCCCAGCCCCATAATTTAAAAGAACTACAATGTTTCCTGGGGTTCTGTGGCTACTACCACAGGTTCATAAAAGACTATTCCAAGGTGATTGCCCACTCTGAACCTTCCCCAGGGTTACCCTCCTACCAATCGTAAATACAGAAAAGGGTCTGTTAAAGAACCAGAAAAAGTATACTTCCGGCCAAGTGAACTCTTTGGGCACCGCTGGATGCTCGACTGTGAAGCAGCCTTCCATGAGATCATATACCAGCTCACCTACACCCCCATCCTTGCCTATGCTGACCCCACCAAACCCTGTGTACTGCATATGGATGCTAGCCTGCAGGTCTAGGAGTGGTGCTATATCAAGACCATAAGAATGGCCTGAGACCAGTAGCTTTTGCCAGAAGGAGCTTGACCCCATCTGAACAAAACTACCCTGTGCATAAGTTGGAGTTCCTTGTGTTAAAATGGGCCATCGTTGACCAGTTTCATGAATACCTCTATGGGGCAAAGATATTGGTGAAGACTGACAATAACCCGTTGACCCATGTACAGACTTCAGCTAAGTTAGATGCCAGTGGGCACTGGTGGCTTTCTGCATTATCAACCTATGATTATGCTGTCAAATACAGACTGAGCCTGAACTTTATTGATGCTGACGCCTTATCATGAAGGCACACTTCCAAAAGTGATTAGGTCAGGCTGTCTGAACCAGACATTTGAGCACTGTGCCAAAAGTCTGATAGAGATGAACAGATGTCTGCGGACACAGTGGACTGTTTAGTAGATTGCTTGGACCCTTCTGACACCTGCATACCAGCTGCTTATTGCCTCTTCTCTGCTCTAGATATTAGTGCAATACCTCAATTTGACAATGACAGTATTCAGTGGGCTCAATCCCAAGATCCTATGATTCAGCTAGCACTTGATGCCCTGCTTGCGGGGAAAGATGTGTCTAAGTTACGTTCCACTGACTTGCGAACTGCTTTATTGTTTAAAGAAGGCCCCAGATTGAAGTTGCTCAATCAGTTGTTGTATAGAGAGACAGTAGATTGTAGTGGCAAAGCAGACAAGCAACAATTGATCCTGCCCACGGCCTTTAAAGATTTGGCACTGAGGTCCCTCCACAATCACATGGGACACCTCGGTATTGACAGATCCCTTGACCTGGTATGATCTCGCTTCTACTGGTCCAAATTGGGGGCCGATGCTGAGCAACATGTAAAGACTTGTAGTCGCTGCCTGCAAAGAAAAGCCTTGCCTCAGAGGTCTGCCCCCCCTTGTTAATATTACTACCAGCACCCCCATGGAACTAGTTTGCATAGACTTCTTGTGTTTAGAACCTGATCAGTGGAACACTGGCAATGTGTTAGTTGTTACGGATCATTTCACACGGTATGCACAAGCTTTTCCCACCAAAGATCAAAAGGCGTCTACCATGGCCAAGGTGCTATTGGAAAATTTATTTGTCCACTATGGTGACCCACAGCAGATCCACTCTGATCAGGGCAGAGACTTTGAGAATCAGCTAATCAAAGAAATGCTTTCTCTGTGGGGAGTGCAAAAGTCAAGAATCTCCCCCATCACCAGCAGGGAGACCTTCAACCAGAACATTTTAACCACACCCTTCTAGACATGCTGGGCATCCTCTACCCAAAAGGCAAGCATAAATGGAGCCAGCAGATTAGCACCTTGGTACATGCATACAATTGCACAAAAACTGATGATACTGGGTTCTCCCCCTACTGCCTCATGTTCAGGAGAGAGGTCCGGCTGCCAGTTGATGTCTGTTTTGGGGTCTCTCCAGATGGGGTCTGAGCCAAAAACTACTTGCAATATGTACAAAAACTGAAAGCTCAACTGAACCATGCCTATCAACTGGCCCAGACAATGGTCGCCAAGAGAAATCTAGCCAACAAAGAGAGGCATGATAAAAAAGTAAAAGCTCAAGAGCTTTGACCTGGAGACCGTGTGTTGTTACACAATTTGGGACTGCATGGTAAACACAAAATTGCTGATTGGTGGCACCATCTTCACCATGTAGTAGTTGAAAAGTTGGATGATTTGCCTGTGTACAAGGTGCGCCCAGAGAACAATTCCAAAGCTGTCAAGACCATGCACTGTAACCACTTTCTACCTACCGGCCAAGTCATGAGTGAGGCTGAACCCCTAGAAATTGAGCCCCCTGGGCCGGTGACTCATGCTACTGCAAGAAAGAGACAGAGCCAACCTACCGCAGTGGTCACAGATTTAAAGTTTCCTCCTCAGCAGGCCCAGAATGATAATGACTGTCAGTCCACTTCTGATGATAGTGAGTGTGACATTGCCTATTACCCTTCCTATGAATTGAGTCAGTTGTTTCAAGGAAATCCTATGACTAACTGTGGGGATGAATCTGGGCTTTCTGGACTGTCTAACTCCCCAGCTTCATCCTTGGAGCCAATGCTCCCTGAAAGTGAAGTGCCAAGTATCACGTCTGAAGATGCTGATTCCCTGTGTATTGTGGAACTGTGTGATTTGCCTAAAGGAGAGGCTCATGGTTTGAGTCTTTCTGGTGACATACCAGAACTTGAAGAACACTATGAGAGTGCTGACAAACCCCCTTCCATGCCTCAAAGTTTGATTGTGCCTGAGCCTTCGCAAAATGAGTCAAGTATTATAGAAACAGAGCTGGCAGAGCAAGAAGCCGACAGTGCCCCAAGTTTGGACATTCCTATCCAGGCAGAGGCACCCCTCACAAGTGATGAAAGCCCCAAGACTGTTGCTGAAGGTACAGCGACTGTGGCTGTTCCCCCCAGAAAGACTGGCCAAGCTGTTAAGCCAGTATTGCATTTCAGCTATGATTCTCCGGGGAGGCTTGTGGACTTGCCTCTCCATGTAGTTCACAAAGGTGTTTATGTTTCACCAAACTCACTGCCCAAATTGAGCTTAATGGCCCATTCCAGGTTACTTGTTCTGCCCTCTCACCATGGTGCCTCTACCCCATCCAGCCCCAAGTTAGCTGATGGGGAAAGGCACAAGGTACAAGAAGTTATTACCTGATTTAGTATAGTAATGTTCGACTGACTTGTGTGAAATATGCATAATGTATTGTCAGAATGGATATAGTATTGTGAAGTGTAGAGAATATGTATAGTAAAGGTATAAGTTTACATTGACTGATTCATCAGATGTCACTTGCATAACATGATAATGGTTTAAATGTCTTGTATAGTTTGCATTTGCAATATTGTGATAATACAGACTTGACGCGGATGCCAAGTTTTCTCCAGGCCAGGAAGGGTGTAACCCCCCCTACAAATGGGTGTTCCTGAAAAGTCTTCCTTGAGCTTGCCTAAATGCTCACTGCCAGGCTGGTGTCCTGCATTTTAGCAGTTTAAATGTGATTGCCAGAGAGTGTCTGTATAGCCTCTGTGCACTGTCTCTTTAAGAGCTGCCTGAATTGCAATCATAAGTAATCTGAGAGGGAGCTCTGTTGAAAGATGTAACTATTTGCTGAAAATAATGTAGAGTGATAATGATAATGTAGTTTGTCTAATCTGCCTTCTTTGCAGCAAGGACTGTTTTGTTTATCTCCACTATCTTGGACCTGGACTGCCAAATTCGACCAATCAGTAATGGTGGGACCGAAAATGGAGCCAGACTACAGGAACTGTATGGAGTCAAAATCTGTAGGAATTGTAGTTTTGGGAGTTGGGTACCTTTTTACACCTGAAGGGGGAGCCTTTGTTGTGACTGACACACAGATCAGTCAACCGAACCTTTTGGATCCTGGGAAAAGTCCCAGGCTTGCTGGCAGTTGAGTCAGATCTAAGTTGAGAGCTGAAGAAGCAACAGCTTGAGACAGTCAAGCAGCCATCTGAGTAGTTTCGCTCGGGAGAACTGTAGAAAGGCCTGAGTTGTGGCCTGCATGTCTGCCTGCTGCCCCTGATAGGGAGAGAAGAGAATTATTTCAGACTAAATCCAAATTTGTGAGAATGAAGTAAGCCACTGATTTTTTTACCAGGCTCATGCCAGAGAAGACCAAAGATTTTGCTGAATGCGATCAGCCTGTCAGGATTTCCAGCTGCTTTTGAATCCCCAGTTTGTGCAGAGACTTTGCGATCGTGACTGGAGAGAGGTTTGCCTGGTACAGTAGAACTTCCTTACATGTAAATGTGCTGTGTATTGAAAGTGGGTTGTGATTTGGTTCCCCACTGTGTAAACTGTGTTCTGCTTGCTGGTGTCGTAGAATCCTTTGCATGTAAATGTGCTGTGTATTGAAAGTGGGTTGTGATTTGGTTCCCCACTGTGTGAACTGTGTTCTGCTTGCTGGAAGCTTTATCCAGCCTAATCGGACTGAATCCATGTTCATTTCCATTCGGCCTGGGTCATGCTACGCTGGCCCTGCCAGACTACCCACTGCACAGAGAAAGCCATTGATGAGAGACCTACCTGGGGATCAACCCCCTGCTCCACGCTTGAACAGGAACGATGCCTCAGTGATTCATGTGGGCCCTGCTTCTCCTGGCACTCCAGATTAACCACCTGCTGTCTTGATTTTCGTCCAGCCTCTGTCCAGTATTGGGTATCATGAATAATCATCAGGGTAGCTCCCTGCAACAACAGCCTAATCTAAAAGTGTGTCATCTGTCTTGTTGTTTTTTTTGTTCATGAACTGAGCCCTCCAGCTCTGGATTACAAATAGTGTGTGTTGTGCATGTTGTTTTTTTCCATCACAGGACCCCAACCAGCTGCAACGTTCCTGGCTAGCCCACTATTCTCCATCTGGGTACCCAGAGTGTGTCTCTGTTTATGGACCCTGAAGTGCATGCATAACTGTTTGATTGATACAGCATTTAAGCAAATTAACCTGATTACGCTCCTCCCTTGTTCAAGTTCCTTAAATAAATCAGATCTAACTCTTTTCTTTGCATTTACCCTGACTGTGGTTCCAGTTTGTGCAAGAGTACTGTACTGCTGTTATTTGCTGTGTATAACTTTGTTTTATAGGGGGTCTCCAGGGCTGGGCCAGAGAAAAGCCCGGTGGAAAGCGTAAACAGTGTGGGTACTTGTGTGGTGTATCAGGGGTATTGGGAAAGTGATTATTGTGTATTGTTCTGGCCACTAGTAAGGAAAGAGGGGGGGTTACAGTGTCCTGGAGGGCTGTGCCCAGGTTAGCTTGACCACTACTAACCCTGGCCTCTGGGTGGAGGCACCCATTTCAGAACTCAGGCCCTTAACCTGCTACTAACCAAGCAGGCAGGGGTAGTAGCCCTTGGGATAGCACCACCTACTAATGAACTATTTATACAGAATGACAAAACTGAAACAGTAAAATATTACAACTACTTAGGTGCCAGGTTTGCAGAGAACTGTCTATAGAAATTACAGATAAATTTATTACAGACCAAATTAAAACCTGCCTTTAATGCTTTTAAGAGCTTCAACTCAAGATTAGGTAAGGGCTCAATGATAAGAGTACTAAAAGTGATTAATGCCAAGATAAAATCTAACATCTTATGTGGGGCAGAGATATGGGCATTTAAGGAAATTAAACCACTTGAGTTTGCAATAAATAAACTTTACAGACACTTGTTGATGGTATCTCAATCAGTACCTGCCAAAACCTTAAGATTAGAACTTGGGCAACATTCACTATATACACAAAAAAAGGAAAGGTAGATATTTTTTTTCTTAACATTATTCCAATTATGATCATTATGATTAACTAGGACGTGTATGGAGGAATAAGTAGATCATTCTCCAAGGGGTTTTGCTTTCCCTTATATCCAATTTATTAAAGAGGCTGTATTCCCAATGGGTCTTGGTCACTTATTATATGAGATTTATTCAAGACCAAAAGAAGAAATAGTGACACAAATTGAAAAAAGACCCAAGGATGTGGCATTTACATCGGATTTTAAACATTTACATTTAGTTAAATATTATAAATGGTACAGAGTGTTAAAAGTTAAACATCAGTTGGAACCATATTTAAGAATTTTGGCTAACCCCACACAAAGATGGCTATTCACTAGATTTTGGATGGAACTTTATAACATCAAGGTCCAGACATTCAAAACTTAGCGCGGTGCACTAACCATTTGCACAGGATTAGAGCAGGGTTAGCACGGGACAGCCATATTCAAAGAGGGAGATAGCACGCGCTAAACGCAATAGCGCTGGGCTAAAACATAATGTATGCAAGGGGCAAAGTGGAGGGGCAGGAACCTGCATATGGACGCAATGGGATGTTCAGAGATGTAGCACTGCGTAATGCACCATTGCGCGGCACTTAGTGTAGCGCTACCTACCACCTATAAAAGGGAGGCCTAAAACCAAGGCAATCCACAGAGGAGGGAGTGGCCAGAACAGGAAGTGCAACACAATGATTTTCTTTAGCAATGCTGTAGTGCTGCACCTGATGGAGCAGACTGTGGAGGAGGAGGAAAGACAATAGGCCCAACAAGGCCCATTACCTAGACAAAGGAGGAGGTATGCTGCACACAGATGGTACCAGCCCAGAGTCTCCTCTGAGACCCTGCCTGATGAACACATCGTTGGCTGGTACAGGTTGGACAGGGGAATGTTGAGGCAGCTATGCGAACTCCTACATGAGGAGCTGCAGCCGAACACCAGGTGCAGCCACGCTATGTCAGTTGAGCAAAAGGTGACAGCAGCGATGTGCATCCTAGCCACTGGGACATTTCAGCACCCAATGGGGACACCATTGGGATATCACAGTTTGCCACATCATGCCTCCTGACCCAGTTCCTTGATGCTCTCCTGCCACATGCTGGAGAGTTCATTGTATTCCCCAGCACGGCAGCGGAGCGTACAGCAACCATGCAGCAATTCCATCGAGTTGCGCACCTACCCGCTGTTCTTGGTGCCATTGACTGCACCCATGTTCCTACCCATGCACCATCTGGTGATGCCAGTGACCTGTACGTGAACAGGAAGGGATTTCACTCCATTAATTGCCAGGTGGTGTGCGATGCGACAGGGTGCATTAGCAATGTCTTTGCACAGTACCCTGGCAATGCCCATGATGCCTTCATCTGGCACCAGTCCCGGCTGTGCTGGGCATTTGAGGAGGGCAGGATTCCATGTGGGCATCTAGTTGGTGAGTGTGGGCAGCTACAACAGGGTAATAGCACAAGGGAGGGAAGGGGAGGATAGGCAAGGGTAGTGGTGGGAGGGTCAGGGAGCAATGGTTCAGAGCAGCAGTGGGCATCACTGTGCAGGACAGCAACACTAACACCTGATTTATCTCCACAGGGGACAGTGCCTATCCCCTATGACCCTGGCTGCTGACACCAGTACCTCGGCCAGCAACAGTGGCTGAGGAACAGTACAATGAGGCACATGCCGCTACAAGGAACATCATAGAGAGGGTCTTTGGGATGCTCAAGATGCGGTACCGTTGCATAGACCAGTCAGGCGGTGCCTTACAGTACAGCCCTCAGAAGGTATGCCATATCATCCTGACCTGTTGTATGCTACACAACATGGTCCTGAACTGTGGGATACATGCACCTGAACCTGAGGTACATTCCGACAGTGAGCCAGAGCCAGAGGTAAGGGGGATAGTAGAGCAACTCGAGCAGTGGGATCCGCACAAGGCCCGCTGGGCCATAGAGCACAGGAGCAGCATCATTGAGACACTGAACCAGGATGAACGGTGAGTACAGAAAACACAGACAAAAAAATGGTGTCAACAGTACATTTAATGGTAGTTCATATACAGTACAGTGAAATCTGTGTAATATATAGTAGTTGCTGTACATGTTGCCAGTGTGGTGATGTGATGTGGTGCAGTGCGTGTGATGTGTGCGGTGCGTGTGATGTGTGTGGGCCACCACCATACCCCTTAACTGTAACACAGTACGAGGAACAGTACTACAGTTACATCACTGCAGCTACCTATTCCAGAGTGTGAGGATCTGTCCCACAATCAGTGGCAAAACTGTAAAGAAATTCCCCATCATAGATGATGCCAACCAAAACAGGCAATTAAGAAAAGACAGCCTGAACAGATAAACAAACAATGTGACAGGTCAGTCAGCTGCTGAGGGAATGCAGTGAAAATGAGGTCCACATTCTGCTCAGTGGTATCACATACCTGATAGGCACTGTTGTGTGGTCGGGGGACAAATGGGTGAGCGGTATGGCCACCACCCATGTGCGCACAAGAAACAGCACTGTATATATGTGATGGCAGGGGCTGTGGCATGGGAGTGAACAAGGGCCATGGAGGACTGTGTTTGTGCAGGGGACATGGGAAGTGGCTGTGTGCATAGGCATGCAGGTGAGGGAGTCAGGGCCACACCACACATGTGGTGGAGCACATCAGCTGCGCCTGCCACCGGCACATGACGCACACCCTGTGTACGGGGCAAACTGCTGGGCGTGCTATGTGCCGAGGACATTGTTGGGGTAGATTGCAGTGGGGCTGGGAGGGCAGGACATCTGCTGCCACGCCTTGAGGCCTGCACAGGAGTGGAGGGAGGGAGGCTGTGACACTGTGGAAGTCCTATGGATGAACAGGAGGTAGGGGTTGAGGAGGTTGCGCCCACCTTGCGTGAACCCCTGCCACCCTGCTGCCCATGTGAGGCATGGTTGCGCTGGTGTCTGGGTGCACCCTGCTGTACTGTGGTGATAGTGTCCCGCAGCACCACAGCATGGGCCTGCACGGCAGCATTTAGGCCACCAAACCCACGCTCAATGGTGGTGAGAACAAGGGTCATCCTCTCCTCCGACCGCTGCTCAGCACGGGCAAGACCAGTGCTCACTGTCTCCCGCAGCTGTGACAGCTCATGCCGCAGCTCCCTACGGAGATCATGCAGGTCCTGCTGAACTGCATGCTGTGAGGCCAAGGCCTCCTGGAGCATGGGCCGTGCATCCTGGCCATCTTGTGCAGGTGCAGCATCAACAGCCTGCACCTGTGGCAGGGGTCATGGCTGGCACTGGGCAGTGTGTTGTGAATGTGAAGGGACCAGTGGGGGTGGCTGGCGGTGCATTGGCTGCTACAACTGTGGCCTCACAGGTGACTGAGCATGCTGCTGGACTGGCCCTGCGGTCAGTGCCCTGTGAGACATGTCCAGTGGGCAAGACTGTTCGGGCAGGGGAATAGCAGCTGTGGGCAGAGAGGTGTCATGTGCCTGAGTACCCCTTGTCCCCAATTCAGGCATGGTGCCATCCCCCACTACACCAAAATCTCTGATGTCACTAGCCACACACAGAACTGGCATGTCAGGCTCCTCCCTTGCATCCTCTGAGCCATGGTCACTTGTGACAGTCAAGATCACCACCTGCTCCCCACTCAGATCCTCCACCTGAGGATACTCAGGTGGATTCAGGGACTCCAGGAAGGCTGCATCCTCCTCATCCGATGTTCCAGCATATGTCAGTGCCTTATGACATCTGTGAGTGGACATAGTGCTGACTGGCATGGCCTCTGCTGGTCTAGCTGTGGCTGCCATGCCTGATGTGGAAGGGTGCACCTCTGTTGTGTACAAATCCTCCACCACCCTTACAGCTGTGCCTAGCCCCACCTGGGACATAGCCTGCTGGGCATGTAATGCTGAAATGGTAGAGACTGATGTCAGTCACTGCTACAGTAACCAGCCAACCCACCCTCACACCACTCCCAACAATGCCACATGCACCCCCAGCAATGTGTGCCCTCCAGCATGCCCATGCAGACCCCAGTGTGCATCCCATGCAATTGTAGCCTGTGCCCTATGAGCCCCTGCACCATGGCACACATGCACTCACATGTGCCTGCCAGCAGATGTCCACCACTGTGCAGCCCCAACACCACCCTTACAATGGAACATACCCATGTGGGCCCTATGCATGCACCATGACAGTAGTGATGTGTGCCTCCATCCCCATGGTGTTGCTGTCCACTGAGTGGTGGATACATGCCACGAACTTACCTGCTCTGGGTGGTGTAAGTGGTGTCTCACACCCACCACCTTTGACCCCACTGACTGCCACTGGCCACAGGGTAGAGGCAACTAGGGGCATCAGTGGGTCCCAGTCCCGCTGTTCAAGTGGTTGTAGCCCCCCACCAGTCCGCAGCCTGTTCTGGATTCGCTGTGCCTCCTCCTCCTCCTTCGCTCTGTGCAGCAGGTCATTCCACCTTTTCTGGATGGCATCAGTGCTATGGCCACGACCACTTATGGCGTTTACTGCTGTGGCAATCTCCTCCCACATCAGCCGAACAGTGGCATCCGTTGACCTGTTCCTTCGTAGGACCATCTCCTGTCCTTCACTGCATGTACCAGGGCATGCAGCTCATCTCCAGAAAATTTGTGGTCACTGAGCCACTTCTGTCCTGCAGCCTCACCTGTGTGTGACAGAAGGCAGAGAAAGTGTTAAACATAGTTGTGAACAAACATTGCATAGCTGTAACAGTATCATATGGTCATGATGCAACACACAGCTGCTATACATGGAGAAAGGGGAAAGGGGAAATTGTTTAACCAGGAAAGGCACACTAAGCCAGAGCTTGTTTCCAGGTGCGACCTGGGAGCACAAGGAAGTTAAGTGACTTGCTCAGGGTCACACAGTATGCAAGTGGAAGCTGTGGGATTCAAACCCAGGTCTGGTCTGCCGGATGTCACTAAATTTGCAGCTCAGAGCCTTAGACCACTGCGCTATACTGCCTCCTATACATGCCCCCACCCCCTGAGGAATGGCAACAGGACATGTACGCTGCACCTCAGTGCTGTGGAGTCCTGCAGGCCAGCACATGTGGAAGCCAGCTGTTTGTGTGCAGCACACAGTTGTGCTGCCCATGTTGCTGCCTGTGGCATGTGAGAGGTGGCCTGGTTGCACATGTTGGCATGGACATGGGTGCACTGCAAAGCAATCACAAGGCCTACAGCCATAGACAGTGTCTAATGTGCACATGTGTGGGACTGTGCAGCCATGGCTGTAAATGCCTGACTCATGGTACCCTCCCCCGGCACATCCAGTGCCACACTGGGCCTCTGCACACCCAGCACCATGGAACACATGCTGTTGAAACATAGGTTGTCTCCCAACAACAGGGCTAGATGGCTGACAAAGACACATGTTCCACTAGGAGTGTGGCCTAGGCACCATTGCATGTGCCAGAGCATGTATCAGTGCAGCCACTTTGTACACACATACAGGCGTAGTGTGTGTATAGGTGATCCTGGCACAGCTGTGCACAAGGCCTGCATGTGATCCACCATGTGTCACAGTTGTGGGTACTGTGCAACAATAACACTGGGACACTGCACCCCCAGCATGTGTGTCAACGCATGTCATGCAATGGCCTGGATGTGCACACTGTAGATGGACCAGCCTGTCATGGGGGTAGACACCCTGGACCACAACAACGTTGATACTGCTCCTGCCCCTGGCTGCACAGTGCTGTGCACAGACAGTCAGCAGCCAGGACTGCAGTGTACAAACACTATTAACTGCATTAGTACTGTCTGCCATGACCCCACATGCACACATCACACAGCACACTACAGGGGTGTGGGGTTGGCTGTCTGTGATGCAGATGCCAGTCGGTGACATGGGTGACAGCACAGGTACCTATGGCAGTTGTCACACTGGAGTACATGTACCCTACAGTCACAGTGGACTACTGACCCACTCCAGAGTGCATCCTCCACACCGCTGATCACATCACACTGCCATCTGCAGCACCACAGCATGCTGTCAGTCAAGCATGGCCTGCGCAATGGGCGTTGGTCAGTGCATGATGCTGGTGGGGCATCACTACCCACACAGGGGCAGTCAAGAGGGTCAATGGGCCACCCAGCTCCCCCCAGCACCACCGCATGCATGCCCAGCCACACAGCACCAGTCAAGCATCAGCTGCAGTCCCAAGGCCATTACCAGTACTCCACTGTTAGATGGTTCACAGATACCATAGTGTGCCACATACAGGCAATACAGTATCAACCTGTGCATGGCAGGGATGTTAGTCGGTATTCTACACACCTGGAATGTGCTTGGAAGCCTCAGTACAGTAGTTCTGTAACAGTCCAGTTGTCACAGTGTACTGTCACTGAGTCTAGCAATCTACATGTCTGATAGGGGTTAACACTGGTACTATGCTGGCCCACAGTCATTTGGTCCATGTATCCCAATACTGTGTGTACAGTACTTACACATACATGTGGCTGTACTGCAGAGTCAATACTGGGGTAAGGTCCACTTACACATGATGGGGGGATTCCCATGACGAGTCCCATCCACTGTACCTGACAATGCCTGATGTACAGGTGATAACCATGGTGTAATCACCTCTTGTGGTTGCTAGGGCAATTGTAAGTCTCTTGAGCTATGCACTCGAGGTTTACTGATGTCCTAGCAACCACTCGAGGTGTTTACGCCATGGTCATCACCTGTACACCACGCAGTCTCCTCTATTACACCACACAGATTGCACACTGTACAATACACAGGTAAAGACAGTGGCTTAGCATGTAGCACAGACACCCTGTGGCCAGGAGATCAGACGGCTGTGGGTTCTAGTCCCACACAAAGCTCCTGGGTTAACATCCTATAAGTGACACTGCAGTGCAGCATGAGGGGGGGTGCTGCAGTCCTGAGGTGCCGTCTGTCAGATGAGATGTTAGACCGAGGTCCCATCTGCCTGCTCTGGTGGTAGGTCAGGTGGACATTAATGACCCCATGACCCCATGGCACATCCCAAAATGTGTAGGGGAATATCTACGGTGCCATGGCCATGTACCCCCTATTCACAAGAATACCACAAGCAGTGTAATCTGTTTCAAAGACATTTGGCATTCACCTGTATCCCCTTCCCCCCCGGGATGTGCCTCACAGAGGCAAGACCTGCTCAGCAAACACTACAATAAGCAATACACATGACAGGCAGAGCAGCGCTATGCCAAACCAGCATGCCCTGCCGGGTCGGGGTTCTGATTCCCATGGACCTCACAAGCTATGCTCTTGGTGTCATTAGGCCTCTGAATCCTTCTGTGGCAGAACACACTGGTGCTGCAGAGTTGCCCATCCTGTATCCCCTATGTGCTGCTGCAGTAGTGCTGTCATTATGATGATCTGCCGCAGTACTGATGTCACCACTGCTGCAGGAGTGCATGGCATGCTGGCACAGTGTTACCATCCTCACAGTACCGCAGTCGTGTCAGTAGTCTCAAACCACTTGAGACATCACATGTCGGTGTCAGTAGGGAACAGAGCACAGAGTAACACACTGCACACATGTGATATACTACAGCTATACAATATATCACATACATGATGCCACTGTTATGCACAACCTGTGTTCTGTCACCTTGAGCATCTGTGCTCCCGCGATCATAGGGACTGAGAACCCCTCTGTGGCAGTACATACGGACTGTGCAGACTGGACCATACAACAGACAGAGTAAGCATGTGTTACAGCCCTGACCTGGATGTCTGCCATCAGCCAGTGCTATCAAGCCACACACACATGACATGGGTATGCCCAACTGTTGTCAGCATGGTGACTACACAGAACATTCATGAATGGCAGCCTCATCCAGGGCACAGTCAGTTAGCAGTCATCTGTATCCCCTTCCCCCAGGTCCATACCTCTCAACTGTACCACAATAGGAGGAATGTTCCTCATGGTACGGCACAACAGCACGCTGTTCAACATTGTGAGGAGTTTTCCCGCATTCAGTGGTAACACTGTAAGGCACTATTCCACAGTGAATGATGCAGAACATATATGGCTCACTTACTAACTGACCTCCTGATTATAAATGCAAATAGTTTAACAGTGTTCTGGGCCTCTGATGTGAAGTTTGAATACGTGTTCCACATTTTGCTCATGTGTTCCACATATTGAGAGGCAATGTTCCACATTTGAGGGACATAAGGTTGGGAGGTATGGCCAGGTTGTGCCTCCCACTAGTCACCCAGTCAACATAAACCACATCACAAACCTAATGATATGTCCCTGGAATTGTACCTCTGTGTCAGCCCACATGCAGTACATACCTGGCTGACTCTGTGAGTGTTCCAGTGACATCCTGTGCTGCAGCAGTAATCCCACAACAACATGTATTACTGATAAGCAACACAGGTGGGGCACTTTTAGCCCTTATATAGCACAGCCGGGCAAACAAGCCTGTTAAGCATGCTAATGGGCCATTACTGATATGCTAATCTCCTTGTTAGCACCATGCATACACAATGACCATCATTTGCATATGCTGTTTGAATATGGCAGATGATAGCGCCGGGCAAAGTGTTTAGCGCCGGGCAAACCATATAGCGCCGGGCAAACCATATAGAGCTGGGCTATCTTGGCTATGCTTAGCACAGCGCTGTTGCAATAGCACCATGCTAGGGTTGATTAGTGCAGTTACGGCGCATGCGCGGGTTGTGGCAGTCCGCACTAAGCTGTCCACTCTACTGTGCCTTAGCGCTCCGCTAACCATGTTAGCGTGCTGCCACTGCACATGCCTGGTATGTCTGCACGGGGTCATGAAAGGGTCACGCATGTGCATTGCGCACACTTCCGGATAGCGCGGCGCTATTGCATAGTTCTGCACGGCGCTAGGCTGAACTGTTTGGGAGTGTCACGGTATGTGGGCTATCTGTTGCAAGTATAGCAATACCTTTCCCCCATCTTGTGTCAGCCATGTCTGGGAGACGTAGGCAAAGGGCAGTGGTGGGCCGTGACAGGCGTTGGGATGAAGTGGAGACCACCAACCTTGTACAGCTCACTCAACAGCACCATAGGTGCCTGTTTGGAATGGTCCAGGAAGGTGATCGCCCCCGTAGCCAGGTTTGGGCTTCAATTGCCCGTCGCCTCACAGTCCTCATGGGAATACTACGTGATGGGAAGAAGTGCCACCACCGATATGTGGACATCAGGCGCAGGTAGTGCCCGCTGCTGGAACGATGTCGGTCGATGATTCGGGAGGGGACTGTGCCTGTGCCAGGTATGTGATGCCTCTCACCACGGTGATGTAATGTGTGGTGGGGATGTGTGTTGGGTGGTGTGCTTGTGTGCGAGTGAGAGTGTGTGCCATGGCCCATTAACATACCATCGAGGGGGCTGTGTTGCTGTGCTGGTGGGGTTCAGCACATATCTACCATGCATTTACTGTTGTGAACCTTGTGTAATGATATGTGACTTGGGTCACTCTTAGCCATGGGTTTATGTCCCACTGACGTTTTACCATTTGCTATCTGTACAAATGTACACTTTAACTACTACTACGATATGTTGGTCTTATGCCATGGGGACCTCCAATCAGGTATGTGTGGACTGTGTGGGCCAGGGGGATGGAGCATCTTGGGAGTGTTGTCTGCAATGTTCTGCACTGTGGTGGCACACTGCCCCATACCACCTACTGTGGTGGCATGGACCTATGACACCTGGCCCCCTGCCTCATCCACTGTGTTCTGCCATGCTGCCAGGGGGCTGCGTGCAGCTGTGCCTACTTTGTGGTTGGGTGTGTTTTCTGGGCTTACCTCCCAACCATTTCACACCCACTTGTGGTACATTGCCTCTTACAATGCGGCATAAGTGGGGCGACTGTGGATCACTTACATATAGCTACACCTACGCTGCTCAGAACATTGTCACAATGTTTGCAGTTATGTTCCAGAGGTCTGTTAATTCATTGTATGGTATATGGTTTGCATCATTCACTATGGCTCTGTGCTTTCGTATGTGTCCTCTGCATGTGGGTCGAGTCCTCACAATGTGGTACAGGGAGCTTCTGTGACGTACACTGAGGAGCGTTCCTCAGAATGTGGTACTGTTGAGAGGTATGTGTGTGGGTGTGGTGCTCTCCACCACCACTGCTGTGTCTGTGCCATGACACTGGCCAGTGGCTCGGTGACAGTTCCATGGCATTGGTGCACTGCTGTGCTGCACACTCTCATGGGTGTGCATACGTACTGTACTCAGTTGTGTATGGACATGCTGTGTGCATGTCACATCCCGTATGCCTTTCTGTCATCATTGTCATTCTATCTGTAGTTTTTGGGTTGTTGTATGCCACCGGGTCATGTCTGCGTGTCCACATCTATTGTTGAGGGGTTCGATACTTGTGTTCCCTCATTACGGGTTGGGGGACTCCTCTGCTTACAGTCTGCCTTGTGTGTGAGGAGGTACCATCCAGAGGTGCTGTGTACATATGATGGAGGGAGAGCTCTTGCAGCTTGTGTGTAGGGGATGGCATTGTCAGGCTCCACCCCTGCACACATTGGCCATGCACTGTGCAGTCTGCAGTGACCCATGTGATGCTTGGCATGGCTTGGGTGGTGCACTGTGCCTGTGTGCCGGTTATGCGTGTGTTGTGCTATGCCACCAGGGTCCAGGGTGGTCTTTAGCATACCGTGGTGGCTGACATTGTAGTAATGCTGCTGTACCATCTTCCCACTGCAGAGCACAGAGACCATGCCAGAGACAGGAGGGGTGAGCAGCAGGCCGACCAGAGGCCCACCACGGGCAGGCGGAGGGTGCCTTCAATGGCGCAGAGCGCAGCGGAGAGCAGTGACGGTGATGGAAGTGTGTTGTGTGAGTACTGTGTGCCATTGTGCATTTCTACTATGTGTCTGTGTTGCCACTGCAGGCATTGGAGTGCTGTGTCTGGTGTCATGGCACAGTCACCTAGGTCATCCAGGCCTGATGTGGTTTAGCTGTGTTGCATTTGGATTCCAGGGTGCTCACGTAGAGGGACCCCTTAGCTATTGTGGCTACAATATGTACAGCCACATGGGGCTACAGTGTTCACATCTGACTATGAGCTGGATGGGGGGTACTGGATACTTGACACCAGTGCCACCATTCAGCGCACCCATGACTGTTACATCAGTGGGGCCTGCTATGCTGGCTGTGTGCATTTGTGTTGTCTTCCATGCCTCCAGTGCCTTGCCTTCTGCTGTGTGGCCTGTGACATGGCTGGCTGTATGTCTGGTCTACTGTTGCCATTACTGCCATGTGCACTGCTATCTGCCTTGTACTGTCATGTGCAACATGTTGCTGTTATGTCCACCACTGTGGCAGGATGCAGCAGGTCTGTGCATGGCCGTTGGCCAGTCATTATGCCTGGAGCTGGGGGATTACTGGGGTTAGCCTGCTGTACTGGCTGTTTCTGCCACTGCTTTTGTCCTGTCTGCCATGACAACACTGTTCTGCACTTCTCATGGCACGTCTCATTAGCAGTACCATGTATAGTGTGTCAGTGTCTATGCAGGACATGTTGTTAGTGCCTGCCAGGGCTATTCATGCTATGGTGAACAGGGGGCCACAGTGTCATGTGGTGCCTGTATCTCCCTACCAGTGTTTTGCCATTGTAGTGTGGACACTGGTATGTTATTATGTGCCCTTGTCTGACCTCCATGGTGTACATGTACAGGGGCTGTTGGGGAGGCCTCTGGGCCTATGGTGCCACACGGGCTTGTGTGGCTGTGCATGTCATGTGTTCCTGTTGCGGCATGGGCATATGCAGGCATCCTCCAGGCACTCCATGGTGTGCTGTTTTATTTCTGGGGGGGGAGGTAGCAAATAGGCTCTGAACTACTTTCTTTTTCCATGAAGCCTAACAAAGACAATGTTGTACCTTTCTGTGATTTCATTCATTGGGGTCTATGCTAGGAGGACTGATCACTATGACTGTATTTGTATCCCATGGACAATACAACTGTACAGGTTGTGGGCTGGTATGTGGGTGTCTTGGGGAACAATGCATGGCTTTGTATTTACCCATGCAGGGAAGCGTCCATTGTCATGAGTTTCATAAGTTGTAGTTATCATGTCACTGGTGGCAACAAACACAGTCCTGGTGTACGTTTGTATATTGTCTGGCTACACTCCGGGGTGGGGTAGCTCACCCAAACGATGGGGAGAGAGGTTGCAGTGTGTCCACATGGTGTGCAGATGTGAGCTCCCTGGCTACACCCCTGCCTGTTGGCTCCAGCTCTGTTGTGGGGGCCATTGTCCCCTACAGGGTGCTGTCCCTCAGTCCCTGCAGTGCATGGTATTTGTGTATAGGTTATGCAGGTGTGCTGCAGGGGTTATTCTGTGGTAGCATGGTGTGCTGGGTGTCAGACCTTGTTGCAGATGCTGCTCCCACAAGTGTGGGTCTGTGCCTCACCATGCCTTGGTCACCAGGGTGAATCTGTCCTGTGCATATCATTGGCCTACCGCTGCCCTGCCACTGGTGGACCATGGCCTCTGTCCCTATTTCACATGTGTGTGTCTTACATAGAAACATAGAACATAGAAACATAGAATTTGACGGCAGATAAGGACCGCTTGGCCCACCCAGTCTGCCCATTTCCCTACCTACTGGATAAGCTGCAGATCCTAGTTAACCAGCAGCCTACTTCTTCCTACCCCCACCCCCCAGAATTGCCTTATGACTATCCCCATGCATGCTTGAATTCCACCACTGATATAACACAGCAGCCATACAAATGATGTCAGGAAGCCCTGAACAGGTGGGTGACTGACATAAGTGTGGAACAGTAGCAAGTGACACAGATAGAGACTCAACATGGACCACAGAGATCTAATGACCACAGAGGACAATGACACTGGCAACAGTACAGTAGGGTCTTCTTGCACGTGCGCCTTCAAGGTGCTGTTGCTTTGGGTGGTGCCACAGCCCCGTGCCATGCTCTTCACCAGTGTGGGCTCCTCATCCTTCTATTGTGACAATGGGTGTAGGTGGGCATTGGCACTTTCCCTGGGTGTGTACTGCATGGTTACCTGCCCTGCAGTCCCTACTGTACTGTTGCCAGTGTCATTGTCCTCTGTGGTCATTAGATCTCTGTGGTCCATGTTGAGTCTCTATCTGTGTCACTTGCCACTGTTCCACACTTATGTCAGTCACCCACCTGTTCAGGGCTTCCTGACATCATTTGTATGGCTGCTGTGTTATAGCATTGTGGTGGCAGTTTGGCTGAGTCTCTACAGTTCTTGTGGGGGGGCAGCAGTGAGGGTGGGCCACTGTTGGTGGGGGTACGGGACAGGCATGTCTGGTTACACACCTGGTTGTGGCTGTGGCACCTTCTCCAGTGGGTGTCATCTGTGTTGTGTATCATAGCTGTGTGACTGTGGGCTGCATGTCCCACCATATGTCATCCCATGTGCATGTCATTCAATGTCCACTTGTTGTTCGCATCTCAAGGGGTGGCTGTCTGTTTGCACTGTTACAGTCTGTACGTTGCTGTGCTGGCTGGATTCCACTGTGTTAGGTTTCTCAGCATACATCTATGCATGTCCATGTACATTGGGGTGTTGCATGCTGCCTGTTGCATACTGCCTTGCCCTGCAGGCACATGTTAGAGTGCTTTGCGGTTTGTTCTGTACTGGCACATGGGCATGGTTGTTGGGGAATGCTGTCCACCATGTGGTGGTACATGGTGACTTTGTGTCATTGTCATGTCTTGATATGGTCCCCCTTTCTCCTGCAGGTGCATGTCGGGCATCACTGTGGGCCATCCGTCCAGAAGAGGCTGAAAGCAGGGATGAGCTGTTGAGGAGGGTGGTGCGGCAAGAGCGCCTACTTATCGAACAGCAGGCTGTGTTAATTGCCGAAACGAGACAGGTTGCAGCCATCCTGGATGAACATCTGCCAGCACCTGTTGAACCTAACTCCTACCTCCTATTCTTGTTATCCTGCTTCCTGTCCCTGGCCCACTGTCCCTAGCCCTATGTCTGCCATCCTGTTTCCCTCCATTGCTTCCTATGTCCACATCCCTCTCCCTTCCACATTATTTCCCCATTCCACTGTAAATATTTTTCACGATTGCCTTTTTGCACTGTTACTGTTGTTTTCCCCATTGTTTTCAGTCCCTTTGTTAAGCCTGCCCTTTTCCCTTTCATTATGTTTTTCTTGTACCCCATTTTTGCATTCTGTGTTCTGCTGTGTTTTGCTTTGTTTTTCTGTATATTTGTTCCTGTTGCCTCTGTGCCTTACCTGTTCCCTTTTTGAATTATACTATGTTATGCTTGACATTCCTGTGTCCTGTGTCTTTTTGGGGGGGACTCGGGATTTGACAGTGTTCTGTGGTATTCTGGTTTCAATTGTGGGTTCAGGTTATTCCATGCCATTCACTAGTACTGCAGTTGTGTCTGGCAGGGCTAATTTGCTTTCCTGTGTTCCTGGACAGCTGCTTACACCTCTAACACTTTGTTTCTGTGGGTGTTTGCACTGCCTCTGTCTGATTGCTATATTCAGTGCTGTCTTAATCCCGGGCAATTTTTGCCCTGCACTCCTGGGCCTGTTTGACCGGCTTCCTTAGCCTGCTATATTCAGCTGGTTTTGCACCAGGCTATTTCCTTTTGAGTACAGCTATGTTTTTGCTCCGGGCAAAGTTTGCCCACCGGGCAATGCTAATTTAGCCCCGGGGCAAAGTTTTGAATATCTGGGCCCAACTGTATAAACTTCCCTCAGAAAAGATTAGGTTATATGAATTTATACTGTAAATGCAACACAAAGAATGAAAACAATGTAATGCATGTTTTCCTGCTATGTCCTGTATACTGAGTGAGGAGAAAGGAGTGGCTTGGCATAGTTTTGGGGGGGGTCTTGGTTTCCCTCCCAAACAAATGCTTCTGCACTTGTTTAATATGGAAACCCTGACATTCTATAGAGAATATGTGGTTTTTTAGCAACATTTCATTTGTGAAACAATGTTTGAATAAGGAATATGCTTCAGTGTAATTATATGGTATTGGAAAGGGAGCAAAGTAGCCAAGGTTTAAGGAAATGCTGGTCATATGTATTGAGATTTACTCATAATTGTAAATAACTTATATTTTGGATACCAAGGGAAGTTGAACTCATGTATACTTAGCAGGTAGGAAAAGAGATCAAACAAGAAAAATTAAGCTTAAACCTGTTAAGGAAGACACAGAGAAATTCTTGGAACTGGAAAAGGAATTGAGGGAGGCTAAAGCAGAGGTAACAAACTTCAAGAACCACCCTGAATTTGCTCAGTTAGACAAGATACCTAAGGATAAAGTTACTAGACATGAGAAAGAAGTAGTGACTAGGAAACAAAGTAAGCTACTATGAGACAACAGGGACTATGAAGAAAAGACAACCTTTATACAATAAAGGGGTGACAAATCAAGATCCAGGAGCCATGGAAGATTAAACTCAAAGAGATCAGGAAAAATGCAAGAAAACATTGGACTCAAATCCAATAAAACTGTAACCATTGATTTAAGCAAAAATACCACAGCCAATACTTTTTTAGGGAACACAGAGGGGGAGGTGCTACAGCAAAAAACAAACAAGAAGAGGAAAAAGAGGAGGACACAACAAGCAACACAAAGAGATCTCTCAGAACGCCTAAGAATCTGAGCTACAAATAGTAAATCTGAGCAATTTTGAACTGTCAGACGTTCGTCTCCTTACTGAAAAAGGGCTTAAACATCATCCCCACCCACACAATAAATGAATTTACAATTTTTGTGGACCTGCATAAATTGTTTAGGAAACTTAGACTAAAATACTTTATTTCGTCAAGATCAATTAATATAAGAACAACAGAAATGGGATTCAATGAAAGAACAATGACTGCAAATGAGGAAGATTTTTGTATTTCCTAATCGCAGCAATGCAGGGCTCAAGATACATTACTACAAATGAAAATCCTGTAACAGTGGAGAAGAGTAACCTTTTTTTTTTAATTCATGTTTATTGAACATACAGACATATCAACTTATTCCATCCTCTGTTTACAGGCAGTATCTATTACATTCAAGTGACAATCTATTTTGATCAGGCATAGTACATCAACAGTACAAATATCCACTAATTAATTATGACTTCTTTATCCTCTCGTAAGTCTTACCCCTTCGCCAAGCACAGAGGACATATGCCGAACTCACTGCCCATCTGGGAATTAATTAACCATCTATTGGGGTTCTCAATTAAGGGATCCCTTCCCCTGCCTTTCCCAGTGTCTCCCCTCTTACTACCTACGGTGGGTTTTGTTCAGTCTGTTCTGGCTGGACTGGGTCTCCCCTCCCCCCTAGCCACATGGTCCATCTGGTCCATCTATTTATGTATTCTGAGGGCTTGAAGTTTATGTGTCAACTCCTCCATGTCCTGAATTTCAGCAACCACCTCGCACCAGTGGACCAGGGTTGGCTGAGCCATCTGGAGCCATTTTCTGGTGATTGCTTTGTGGGCAGCAGCCACCAATATGTTCCACAGATAAATTTGGTCTCTGCCTCTCACCCCTCTGGGAATTAGGCCCAAGACCAGGTGTTTAGAGTTTAAGGGTTCTTCTAAAGTGAAGACATTGTCCTTGGCTTCCTCTACTCCCTTCCAGAACTGAGCCAGCTCAGTGCAGAGTCCCAGGACATGGAGGTGCATGGCCCATTGTTCGCCACACCCCCCTCAAGCATCCCAGACTGAGCCCTGTATCCCATTTATTCTGCATTGTTGGGGTGATGAAAAACCTGCCCCGTATCCTCCATTTAAAGTCCCTCCATGTTTGGGAGTACGTGGTTAGGTGGGCCTAGGAGAAGACAGACTCCAAGTCCCCCTTCATGAGCTGCTACTCCAGCTCCAGCTCCTACTTCTTTTTGAGGCAGATAGAGTTCCCTCCTCCTCTATCCCTGAGTGCCCCGTATATAGAAGAAATATGTCCCGTCTTTTTTTGGGAGCCCAGGATCTTCCCTACTACTTCCTGGAGCCTGGAGTGTTCCACTATCACGTCATATTTTTTTTGAATGTTTTGTATATGATTTCTGAGTTGTAGATATCTATAGTGGTCAGAATGCCTCAATTGGAATTGCAGTTTCACATCAGCAAATTCTCTGATTGTGTTTTCATTAGTTCAGTAGTTGTCCCAGGGTGCTCAGTCCCAGCCTACCCCATCTCCAAAAGGTGAGATCTTGCCTGGCTGGTTTAAACTCACCATCCCAGGCAAACCTTCTGTATGGCCAGAGTTCCCCCAGGCATTTGTGTTTGACCCATAGTCTATGGACTGCAGCTAGTGTGTTCCTTACTGTATGCAGTAGAATATTCGTGTCACTAACCAGGGGTCTGGGAGTAAAAACTCTTGCATCCAAGAGGCACCCTCAGTATCATCCCTTTCTATGTCCTTCCAAAGGGCTTCATACCCTGTTGTTGTCCTGAGGAGGGCGTGTCTCAGATGGGAGGCTAAGTAATAATCCTCCAGGTTGGGTACAGCTCTGCCGCCATGTGCCATTTTGGCTTGGAGGGCTGAACTCTTAATCCTTGATTTCTTGTTGTCCCAAATGAATTTCATTAGTGTTCTTTGCCAGATTTTATATTGTTCTACTGATATCTTAACTGGGAGACACTGGAAGAGGTATAAGTACCTTGGGAGGACATTCATGGTGATCGACTCTATGTGAGAGTATTGGGGTAAATTCAGAAGCTCCCACTTTCTAATATCTTGATGAATTTGTGTGTGTGAGGGGACAAAGTTGTGCACAAATAGTTGGTTCAAGTTCTTTGAGATATGGGCTCCCAAGTATTTAATTTTGGGGGAGTTCCACTTCAGGGGGAGAAGCTCTTTGATTGGGTTAGAGGGGATATAAAAGAATCTGAGAATTTCAGTCTTGTTTTTATTTAGGGAGTATCCAGACATTCTGCCAAATCTATTTAGGAGGTCCCAGACTCTGGGCAGGGATTCATCTGGGTTTGTCATGTAGAGTAGGACATCATCTGCATATAATTACATTTTTGTGTTCCATCTCACACATGACAAAGCCTTTGATGGTGGGATCCTCTCTAATTGCCTGTGCAAGGGGCTCAATGTAGATAGCGAACAGTAGTGGGGACATCGGGCAGCCTTGTCTGGTACCTCTCCCCAGTGAGAACCTCTGGGAGACTCCTCCGCTGACCTTAACATAAGCCTGAGGATTAGCATAGAGGGATCTAAGTGCTGCCAGAAAGGAGACTGGGAAGTCCATCCTCACCAAGACAGTGAACAGAAATCTCCCATCGACTCTGTCAAATGCCTTCTCGGCGTCTAATCCGAGAAGGCACGCAGGTGTGCGGTGCTTGTTTATTAAATCTGTTATAGTGATTGTACGTCGAACCCCTTTCTGAGCCTGTCTGTCTTTGACAAATCTTGTCTGGTCTGTTTTTATTATCTGAGCCAAGAGGGGATTTATTCTAGATGCCAATATAGAAGTAAATATCTTGTAGTCTACGTTTAGAAGAGAGATGGGTCTATAGGAGCTACAGTCTTTAGGGTCTTTCCCCCTCTTTTGGTAGTACTGTTATGGTGGTGTAGTTCCATAATGGTGGGACAGGGTCTCCCTCCAGCCAAATCAGGTTAAAAAACCCTCTTAGTAGTGGGATGCATAGGGAGAGGTCCTGGGATGCACAGGGAGAGGCATCACCAGTAGAAAACAGGAAGTTGTTGGCCCTCTGTACAGACAGTTGGTAAGACCACATCTGGAGTACTGTGTACAGTTCTGGAGACCCCATCTCTGCAACGACATAGACAGGGTGGAGGCTGTCCAGAGGAGGGCAACCAAAATGGTGCAGGGTCTGCACCAGAAGACATATGAAGAAAGACTAAAGGAGCTTAAGATGTATAGCCTCGAGGAAAGGAGGGAGAGAGAGGACATGATAGAAACTTTCAAATACCTCAAGGGAATCAACAAAGTCCAAGAGGGTAGCATCTTTCAGAAAAAGAGATGTGCAAGAACAAGGGGGCACAATTTGAAGATAGATGGGGACGACTCAGAGGTAATGTGAGGAATTATTTCTTCACAGAGAGGGTTGTAGATGCATGGAACAACCTTCCTGAGGAGGTCATAGAGTCAAAAACAGTGGGGGAATTCAAGAATGCATGGGACAGGCATAAGGCAATTCTAGTGGGGGGTAGGAGGAAGTAGGCTGTTGGTTAACTAGGATCTGCAACTTATCCGTTAGGTAGGGAAATGAGTAGACTAGGTGGGCCAAGTGGTCCTTATCTGCCGTCAAATTCTGTTTCTATGTTTCTGTGTTTGGTCTTATCTCTGGGGCAAAAGTTTTGTAGAACTCCCCACAGAACCCATCGAGGCCTGGACATTTCCCAGGCTTAAGGTTTTTGATTGTGGTAATAATTTCAGTTGTTGCTATTGAGGCCATCAGGGATTGTGCCTGGGCTTCCCCCAATCACGGAAGCCTCAGGCCTCTCAGGAATTCTGTCGTGTCTGCAATGGGAGAGACCTGTTCTGCTTTGTACAGTGTTCTATAATATGTTATAAAGGACTCTGTTATCTGTTCCCATTTGTGCTTAAGTGTGCCCGAGACTGGGTCCTGTATACTTGTAATGGTTGCCCTGGCAGTCCTTTGGTGTAGGCGGAATGCCAATTGTTTGGTAGCCCTGTCCCCACCTTAATATGATTGTTTTAGATAGTGTAATGCTTTTTCTGCTTCTAAATTATTACACTTTTGGATTTTATTTTTAAGTGTCTTAATTTCATTGCCCTTTTCTTTTTCCCAGTGTTGTTTGTGTTTCCAGGGATCTCAGGCTCAGCTTTTTTCCTATAACAAGCGATGGATATTAAGTTCCCCCTAACCATGGTCTTGACAGTGTCCCAGAGGATTTGAACGGTAGTCCCCAGTCTATCATTCGTTTCAATAGTCTGTGTTATTACCCTGTTGATCTCTTTTTTAATTCTTCATCTTTTAGTAGATTTATGTTTAGTCTCCAGTGTGTTTGTTTCCTAGGAAGCTGGAGATCCAGGTCAAGGTAAACAGGCTGGTGATCTGACAGTGTGGCATGTTTCCACCCACATAGAGTGGCAAAGGTGTACATCCTTATTGCTAACAAAAAACATCCAATCTAGAATATATTTTATGTCTTGGGGAGAAATAGGTGGAGTCTCTCACACTCGGATGCTTCTCTCTCCACATGTCTACCATCCCACAGTCAAGTAGTAGTCTGGAAAATTGAGTGGCCACCCTGCATTCCAAAGTGGGGATACCAGTGGTTGAGTCTAATTTCCTGTTCAGGACCAGGTTCCAATCACCCCCCACTATCAGGATTCCCCAGCCTTGAGGGCCACCAGCTGCAGTAGCTCTGAGTAGAAGGTAATCGGAGAATTGGGTGGAGCATACACATTGACTAAGGTGATGCAGGAATCCTGAACTCACCCCACCACTGTCAAATATCAGGTGCCCTCATCCGTAATTGCCTCCGTCTCCTCGAAGGGGAGGTGTTCAGATAATACTATAGCAACCCCTCTTTTCCATCCTTTTTCTAATGAAGTCTGGTAAGGGACAGGGAAGCTCTTGGTCTTGAGCTTAACTGCTTCTTTAGGAGAGAGATGAGTCTCCTACAGGAAATTTATGTCACAATTTTGTGTTCTGATAAATTTCTGGATCTGCTTCCTTTTAATGGGGTGGTTATCCCCATTAATGTTATATGATAAAAATTTGGTCCTGATTGTGGCCATTTTTGTAGCCCCAAAAAGTCTCCCTGTTCTCTGGGGGTCCCACATGCCCTCACAGCCCCAACTCTTTTACTATTTCTTTCATCTCTTTTTCACTATACCTTGTTATTGCAGTGAAGTTGATTATGATAGAATTGCCTGTCTCTGCAGCACTAGAAATATTGCCTGGATTAAACATGAAAACCTTATACCTTTTTTGTTCTTGCAACATCAGAAAACTTAAGTAGCTAATAAATCTATAGAGAAATAACTGTATAATAACAAGAGATAACCAACTTTCCCCACTAGGTGGGAGTACAATAATGAACCATTTATGTAACAAAATGACAGCAGCCAATATCACTGCTAAGAATGTGAACCAACATTTCCAGTTTATTTCACTGGTTAGGGACCACTGCCAACCTCCCCCACGGAAGTAGGGGAGATGCCCAATATCCCATCTTTCTGGCTGTTTCTCTTCCACTTTGAAGTGGTTTCTTACTTCTGGGGTTGTGTGAAGTTTGGTGGGAGTGTACCCCACCTGTTAAGTGATGACTTCCATGGTTGTCAAGGTAGATTAATTCCCTGGTGGGTGTGATCTCCTTAGAGACCCGTGGCCCTAAGTGTGGTGTAAGGCCCTGCCAGTTTACGGGGAATATCTTGGGCCAAAGCCCATCCCCTAGGAAAATGGCCTACATCAGTGGTAGTAGCAAAATCCAACACATGGTTTACTGATCGGCTATTCCCAGGCCCCATGGTGCCCCCTATAGAGTTGTTTAAAGTGGAGGGGAATTGGAAAGTAAGTGCAAGGGACTCTCTTATTTTCGTTTCAGGTCTCCCCTCCAGTACTGTGCATCCAAAGCCTGTAACCATACTGAATATGTTAAGAGTTACTAATACATCTGCATTTGATTATGAACAAATCTAATTTAACCCTCTAGTCTTCCCTCCCCAGCTGGCTATATATAGTAGAAGAAACTGTCTGCAAGCTTTCCCGCTATTTCATCCTGCATGCTGCATTCATGTTTTTACAGTAGTTTGCCCCCATTGAGAGGCCTGTGTAAGCCTGCAGACAGATCTCTGAATATAGAAGTTTCCTTTAATGTTTCAAACTTTCCTTGGTAGTTTAATAGTTTTTGAAACAGTAACAGAACAGTCAAACTGAGGTCCGCAATCGACCCTTTGCTAGTTCGAGGGGTCGAAGAGTGTGGGATTTCCCCAGTTCCCAAGATCAAGTGTGTCAATTCTGCCTCCCCCTTCCCCATTGTTACTCACCACCTCGAAGGTACCTCACCTGTTATAGCGCTGGACTGAGGGGCTGGTAAGTCCCAAATGCTTTGGGGCGAGGGGGAGGAAGGTTTCTCCAGAGCTTTCATCTTCGGGTGCTGTGTCTAGTTCAGGGTGCCGAGGCCGACAAGCTGGCCCTGACTTCAGTCGGGCTGTGTGGAGTTACCCTCTTTTCCCTTGCCATGATCGCAGCAATCTGCACTGCTGAACTGTATTGTCTGAGGGTATTGCAGACGTCTGCTCGCAGGGTTGTTGAGGTATTTTCAGTGTTGTGGTTTGCTGATCTGGATCCTTTTCTGGCCACTGCCCAGGCTGATTGAATTAGCTCTTTTGCTAGCTTTTCCTTAGTAAGGTGTGGCACGGTGACCCCCATGCTTTCCAGGCACTGTGATGCAGCTGCTAAATCTTCAAAGACCTTGGTGCCTCCCTCTGTCTCCATTCTTATACTAGCTGGGTAAAGTATTTGGGCTTTCACGTTTTTAGCCATGAGCTGCTTCATGATGGGCCAGAGTACTTTCCTGCTTTCCTGTACCAGGGTGGTATAGTCGTTGTCCACTTGTAGTAGACGGCCCTGATAGGTGAGTGTGTTCTTTCTCCAAGCCCTCTTGAGAATTTCTTCTTTAGTGGCATTTGACATTAGTTTGGCCACGAAGGATCGGGGCCAGGCTCCAGGGTTTGTGGGCCACCGAACCAACGAGTGGTGAGCTCTGTCCATAAAGAGATCATAATCCAGGGGGAGGTTTAGGGCCTCTCTGAGAACTGCCTGAAGAAAGGAGATCGGATCCTTAGCCCCCTCCTTGGAGCCCTCTGGCGCACCATTAGCATGAATGTTCTGAAGGTGACTGCATCTCTCTATATTGTCAAGCTTGGTGGTCAGCTCCCTCTCTCTCGCCAGCAGGTAAAAGAGCAGGCGGTCATGGCAGTTGGCCTGTTCAGAGACATTCAACAATCTGATTTCTGTCTGGTCCACCCCGTGTTCAATTTTATTGATGTCTTCTCATAGTTCATCAAGGGTGCTGTCAATTTTTATGTTTGCTTGCACGCATGTGCAAGAAACATAGTGCCATCATCCGAGTTTTCGGAGGTGTGGCAGCCCTCTTCCAATTCAGTCAGTGTGTTTGCAGGCGCGGCCGCAGTTCTCCAATGCATGCATGAGCTGTCTATGACAGCTCCAAAATGCAGTGGTGTACAGTTGAAAGGGGGAGCTACGCTTCAGTGAGCAGCGATAAGATATCGCCTGCTCATGTGCGCTCCCCCTACACACAACACACACACACATGCACACACGCATACAGCGTGCTCGCCCCCTCACGCACACACTGTGGCCGGCCAGGGATTGTGTGCTGCCGCCCCCAAAACAGTGTTCCATATACTTACGCTGGGTGCCACCAGTGTGGCCACACATCGTATAATGACGGGGTGCCCAATCCCTATCGGCTCCACATAGTTCCACACCCCCCCAGAATACAGGGTGCCATGCTGGGAGCCCACCCAAGCGTGGCAACATATCTTATCGCTGGCGAGGGTGCCCATTCCCCGTCGGCTCCACGCTCCACCAGCCGTCCTTGTGCCACACAGGAGTCCACCCAGTGTGGCAAAGCGTCAGCGTCATCATTTTAAAAAACAAAACCTGAAACTGAAAATGGTCCCTGCAGTCTGCCCCCACCCATGCCCACCCAGTGCGCACCCACCTCCCCACCCCCTCACCCCATACTTATCTCCGGACTCCGCGTGACGATCTTGTGAGCCGGGAACACGTCTGCACTCTTCAAAGCCGACCGCGAACTGAGGAAATGCCGGTAAGCTGTATAATGGGATAGATAGGGTTTTTTCAACTTTGCTGCATATCTCAGGCATTTTTTGGAATTTTTGAACCAAATTTTCAACATGGGGTTTTGGGATCTCTTCTCATGAATGCTCTCACTGTCATGGCGTTAATCTCGTCCGAAGGGTGATTTCCCAGTCACTGCGTGAAATCACCTGTCGGGACCGAGTAATGAAACAACACTGCCACTGTTCATAGGTGGGATCTCAAAAGCCTATGGTGAAGGCGATCCGGCGTCCATTTATTTCTGACGTCGTTGTGCAGTTCCTCGCACGCTGCGTAAGTTTTGAATTTTCAATATTTTCACTCCAGATTTTCAACATTGGCATTTTATTACACTTCCTTATTAGCAGTACAGCTGTCATTTTTCACATCTTGCCCAAAACGTGTTTCCAGCGTATGTAATGGCTCAGTCGGTGTTCGAAATCAATGTGTGGGACACTTAAGAAAATCACAGTGGCACTGATCATGAGCAGAGGTCTTAAAATGGCTATGTTGAAAATTCTGTGAAAGAATTCCTAAAATGATTGCTTTATTTGAGCGTGTGTTATGTAATCTTTACGTGACGCTGTAAGTTTGCGAATTTTCAATATTTTTTACTCCAGATTTTCAACATTGCCATTTTATTACACTTCCTTATGAACAGTACAGCTGCCATTTTCACATGTCACCCAAATGTGTTTCCGCATGTAGCGCACAATGGTGCAGTCGTTGTCTGAAGCAATGTTTGGGACAGATTAAGAAAATCACAGTTACCCTGTTCATGAGCAGAGGTCTTAAAATGGCTATGTTGAAAATTTGGTAACAAAAGTCCATAAAATTACTGTGTTATGAGTGAGCATTGCGCAGTTTCCACGGACCCTCGTAAGTTCATGACTTTGTAATATTTTCAGTCCAGATTTTCACCAGTGGCATTTTTCCACACTTCCTTATGAACAGTACAGCTGTCATTTTTCACAACATGGCCGAAATGTGTTTTCACTCTTTCAGCGCAGAGATGCGTGGTCGCTGTGGGAAATCATTGTTCGGGACAGATAAAGAAAATCACAGTGACACTGTTCATGATCCGGAGGTCCCAAAATGCCTGTGTTGACAATCTGGTGTAAAAAATCCCCAAACTAATTACATTACGGGTGTGCATTGCACAGTTTCTATGCACGCTCGTGACTTCACCAGTTTTTGTTAATATTTTTACTGCACATTTGCAACATTGCCATTTTTTACATCTCCCCATGAACAGTACAGCTGTCATTTTTCACATCCTGTTCGGAATGTGTTTTTGCACCTGTGGTGCTAAATGCCGTAGTCACTGTGCATGAGCAGCTTTAGGCTAACAAACTCATATTGCCACTGTTCATGAGGTGGGGGTCACAAAAAAATACATGTTGAAAATTTGGAGTGAAAATACCAACGAATGCCTGAGGTGTTAGGGTTTCCAACCATAATGCCCCACCCTGTAGAGAATGACAGGCATCAGGGGTGTGACTTGGGATTCTTGCCTGTAATGCTCATACCATTCCACACCCTGTAGCCAGTGAGAGGCATCGAGGTATGCCTTGGACTCTCCATCTGAAAGTTCACCTATTCTCCTATCCGCACCCATCTCACTGTATTTCCTGATGCAATGGGTGCATAAGGGCCAAAGACCCCAAGGCATACCGTGACACTTGTCAGTGTCTGCAGGGTAGGGTGTGGTGAAATGGCATGGCCGTTATGCCTGACGACCCAAAGGCACACCCCAATGCCTGTCACTGTCTGCAGGGTGGTGGTGGGGTTGGCTTCAGTTCAATACTTCACTGCCATTTCTATTATGCAGCTCTGTAACTTCTACACTACCAATGCCAATGGCAGCAAGCAAACATTCGGCATTGACAAATACTTGTTTTAACTGTGCTGGCTCTCTGCATTATCAAAGCTATGAGCTGGGAGCATTCCTCTGTCTCCGCACCAGTTATCTCCATCTCCAACTCATCAGCGGCGCTCTCCACAGTTGACCTCTTTTTTTTCGAGTTGCAGCCTGGTATGAAGCTTCTGCACCGGGGTTTGTGGATTCTTAGTAAGTAGCCCTCTTGAGCTTGTTGCCTTTGCAGGGGATTGCATATTGTAGACTGAGGATGCTGTTAGATTTGTTTCAGGGCAGTGTGGAGCTCAGGGTGAAGCCAACATTCAGCCGCTGATGTCACCGGAAGTCCGAGAACAGTAACCTTGATGTACTACTGGTATTAATCAACCAGAATGAAGAAACAGATGAAGCTATGACAATTCAATGGGACTTTAAATCTATGAGAGACTCATTTTTCAAATGTGAGTCAGCCTTTTGCCCTGTAGTTTTGAATAATTGCATTACAGTATTTGAAAAAAATGGTAGTACATGAAGTAAAACTTCTGCTAGCAAAACCAACAGTCTCCAAATACAAAAATCTATCAAAATTAGAAACATAGAAACACAGAATTTGACAGCAGATAAGGACCACTTGGCCCAGCTAGTCTGCCCATTTTCCTACCTAATGGATAAGCTGCAGATCCTAGTTAACCAACAGCCTACATCCTCCTACCCCCCAATAGAATTGCCTTATGTCTGTCCCATGCATTCTTGAATTCCCCCACTGTTTTTGACTCTACAACCACTTCAGAAAGGCCATTCCATGCATCTACAACCCTCTCTGTGAAGAAATAATTCCTCACATTACCTCTGAGCTGTCCTCTCTCTATATTCAAATTGTGCCTCCTTGTTCTTGCACATCTCTTTTTCTGAAAGATGCTACCCTCTTGGACTTTGTTGATTCCCTTGAGGTACTTGAAAGTTTCTATCATGTCCTCCCCCCTCTCTCCTTTCCTTGAGGGTATACATATTAAGCTCCTTTAGTCTCTCATCATATGGCTTCTGGTGCAGACCCTGCACTATTTTAGTTGCCCTCCTCCGGACAGCCTCCATCTTATCTATATCCTTGTGGATATGGGGTCTTCAGAACTGCATGCAGTATTCCAGATGGGGTCTCACCAATTGTCTGTACAGAGGGATGACAACTTTCTGTTTTCTACTGGTGATGCCTCTCCCTATGCATCCCAGTATCCCCTCAGCCCTCCCTACTGCAATCTCACATTGCTTGCTTACCTTTAGGTCATCTGATATGACTACCCCCAGGTCACTTTCATTTTTGTTGTTGTTAGTAGCTCACCCCCCGACTGTATACTCTTCCCCTGGGTTTTTGTTTCCCAGGTGCATTACTTTGCAATTCTTTGAGATGAATCTACGCTGCCATACATTTTGACCATTACTCCAACCTTGCCAAGTCCCTTCTCAACCCTTCCACCCCACTTTGTGTAGCAACCCTGTTGCAGATCTTTATGTCATCTGCAAAGAGACATACTTATTCTTTCAGTCCCTCTGCAATGTCACTTATAAAGACACTAAAGAAGACCGATCCCAGAATTGAACCCTGCGGTACCCCGCTAGTAACTCCCCCTTCTTCAGAGTGGACTCTGTTTACTATTACCGTCTGTGTCCTGTTGTCCAGCCAATGTTTTACCCAGGCTACCATCTTGGGACCCACTCCAAGGCTGGCTAACTTATATATTAATCTTTTGTATGGGACTGTGTCAAATGTCTTGTTAAAGACTAGGTAGGCCATGTCCCCAGCCCCACCCTGGTCTACTACTTTGGTTACCCAGTCAAAGAAATCTATTAGATTCATCTGATACCACCTTCCCACTGTGAATCCATACTGTCTTGGGTCCTGTGCTCTGCTGGCCTCAAGGTAATCAACAATTCTTTCCTTCAGAAGTGATTCCATCATTTTCCCTACCACTGAGGTCAAACTAACAGGTCTATAATTTCATGCCTCTGCCTTGCTCCCACTTTTGTGAAGTGGAATCACATCCACCCTCCTCCAGTCCTCAGGTACCACCCCATCCTCCCATGATTTGTTAAAGAGGGTAGTCAGTGGTGTCAGTAGTTCTTTTAGAATTCTGGGGTGAATCCTGTCAGGCCCCATTGCTTTGTCCACCTTCAGTTTTAAGAGTTCTTTCAGAACCCTTTCTTCTGTGAATGGACTGATATGGACCCCCCTATGCAGAGTGTTTCTATTGTTTGGTTTAGGTACTTCCCTCTCCTCTTCTTTTGTGAATACTGAGCAGAAGTATTCGTTTGGTATCCCTGCTTTTTCACTGTCACCCTCTGCCCACATTCCTTCCCCTCCCCTTTACTAATCCTCAGTATCCCTGCCTTGGTCCTTCTTCGCTCCCTAATGTGCCTGTAAAAGGTTTTACCCCCCTTCTTAACAGAGTTGGCTATCTTTTCCTCAGTTTGGGCCTTTGCTATTCTGACTGCCTTCCCTGCCTCCTTCTGCTTTTACTGATATAGTTATCTGTCCTGCTTCTTCTGTGTTTCCTTATATTTCCTGAATGCTATCCTTTTCTCCTTAACCTTCCCTGCCACCTCTTTTGAGAACTATAGTGGCTTTTTCCTTCATTTTGTTTTGTTGATTTGCTTTACACAAAGGCTTGTTGCCTCTGTGATGGCAGTGTTGATTTTTCCCCATTGTTCTTCCACCCCTCCTCCTTGCCGGTTTGCTAGTGCTTTTCTGAGGCACTCTCCAATTTTGCCAAAGTGAGCCCTCCTAAAGTCCAACACCATTGCTTTTGTATGGCTTGACTCTACAGCTGTGTTAATTGTGAACCACACTGTTTGGTGGTCGCTTGTTCCCAGATGGCTACCCACTTCTACATCTGAGATCCTGTCTCCATCCCCATTTGAGAGTACCAGATCTAAGACTGCTCCCTCCCAAGTGGGTTCCAACACTAGCGTCTGAGGCATGCCCCATGTAGGCATCGATAATAACCCTGCTCTTGGATGTGGCTGCAGTAAAGGTGCTCCAGTTAAAATCTGGCATATTCAGGCCCCCCATCAATAACTCTCCTTTTTCTGCCATTCTAAGGATTCCTTTTATCATTTCCTTGTCCATTGCCTCCCCCTGAGACGGGGGTCTGTAAACAACCTCTCTGAGGATTGTGATGCCATTTCCTGTCTCCAGGGTGATCCACAGTGCCTCCTCCCCTCTGTGTTTACCCTTTAGTTCTGTTGCTTTGATTCCTTCCCTTATGTAGTGAGCTACTCCTGCTCTTCTTTTACCCTCCCTGTCCCTCCTGTAGATTGTGTACCCTGGTATGTTGACATCCCAGTCATGGTTCTCTGTGTATTATGTTTCTGTGACTGCCATGATATCCAGGTGTCCATCTTCCATCAAGGACACTAGTTCAGGGAGCTTGTTACCTAGACTATGGGCATTGGTACTCATCACCCTCCATTTTTTGATGGCCTTACCCCTTTTAGGCCCATCCCTGTCCTTACTTCCTTTACCGTTTTCTGGATTTACCCCGTCCTGCTCCCTACTGACTTCTCTACCTTTGTGTCTTCTTCGCTAACTACCCTGTTTTGTGGGTTGGGGCTGGGATTTCCCTGCTTCTCTTCAGTGCCTCCTCCCTTGGCTAGTTTGGATGCTTCCCAATGAAGCATTTAAATCTAGCACCTAGGTTCTTGGTTTCCCTCCCAGACAGATGCAGACCATCACACCAGTATAGGCCTGTATCCCTCCAGATGGACCCCCAGTCCCCAGTGAAGCCAAATCACTGAGCTCCGCACCAGTTTTTCAGCCAGTCATTGAATCCCATGGTGTGGTGTACCCTAGCCTCACCCATGCCATAGACAGGCAGCACTTCTGAGAAAGTTACCATGCATGTTACTTGTCTAAGACCCCTTCCCAACTCCACAAACTCCTGCTGCACTGCTCTGATCCCATTCCCAGCCAGGTCATTTGTCCCTAGGAGGACAATGACACCCAGCTCCCTTCCCCGTGCAGCTGCTACCTCGATCCTGAGGATTCGTTTCCTGTCCCTCCAAGCCATGGCACCAGGCAGGCACCTTACCTCCCTCCCCCAGTTCTACCCCCCAACAACTGAGTCCCCCACCAGGAGTTGTTTCCTTAACCTGTGGGGTCCCGTGCCACCCTCCTGTGGGTCTCCTTTGTGGAGGTTCCCAGCATCCTCCTTGGTCTCCACTGTGGGTGCCTCCATAGAGGAACCATGTTCCACCAGAATGGCAAATGAATTGTGGAGAGGCACAACTGGAGAGATGTGCCTCTCTTCCACCACCCTCACCCTCCCTGAGCCCACCATGGTCCAATCTCTCCTCTTTCTTGGCAACCACTGAGGCAGTGGTGATGGCCTGGGTGGCCCATGGGTGGGGAGGAGATTTTCCAAATCCTCACTAGGTCACCATAGAGATGGGCAACCTCCTCCCTCAGACCAGAGAGGTGCCAGCAAATAGGGCAGCAACGCAGCCTCCATAATGTCTCCCAGAAGACTGCCGCTCCACTGCCAGTGCATTGCACCACTCCCTGCATGTCTGTCTCCCTTCCTGTCTAAGATGTTTTCCTTTTTTTTTAGTGTGTGCAAGTGTGTGGGTGTGTTTACCCCCTGTTTAGTGTGCTGTGCTGTTAGGGATATGAACAGGTATATGTCCATTGCACTTTTGGGGAAGTGATGTCAGAACCCCTGATATAAAGGAAATGATGTGTTGGGGCGTAAGAAAAAGCTGTGAAAGAATTAAGGGAGAATGAACAACTTACAGTAAAAGCTGCAGATAAAGGTGGAAATATTATACTGATGAACAGGGACATGTACAAGGGGTTGATGCAAAATCTGGTTTTTGATATTAATAATTGTATGAAACTTAAAAGTAATCCCATCTTTAGCTACAAAAAATAACTCTTTTCTCTCTTACAGAGTGCGACTGTGGAAGGGATCCTCAGCAACGAGGAGTTTAAATATCTCTTTTGTGAGTACTCTGTAACATCTACATTTTATGCACATCCCAAAATTCACAAACATCTGCATGACCACCCCCCCTCCCCGGAAGACTGAGTCTCATAGTCTCAGGGATGGGCTCTTTAACAGAACATCTTTGTGAATTTCTAGACCTTTATTTGCAATTTAGTATGGCTATTTTTTTTTTTTTAAGTTTTGAATTTGCAGGATGAGTTCCATGAGATCAAGTCTCATTTACAGAACATCCCAAGTCCATTAGATACGAACATGACAAAGTTAATAAACATACATAATAATACAAGGCATACAGTACATAATAGCACATGAACACTTAAATACTGTCTAATGGATATCACAACAGGAAACTTGTTGCTCATGAAAAACAGTTAAAGCATACATAATAGCATGTGAACACTTATATACTGTCTAGTGGATATCACAACAGATAACTTGTTGCTCATAAAAAACAGTTACAGATAGAATGTGACTGCAAAAGTTTGTTCTTGAGGTTGTGTTTGAAAATATGTAATGTTCAGGAATTTCGTAACTCAGGTGAAAGTTTATTCCAGCAGAAAGGGGCATCAAAAGAAAAACAATTTCTTCCATAGTGAGACTAGTATCTAGGTAAGAGTAAGCCCCGATTGGGAACTTCTCTTAAATTGTGACTATGAGTGGAGGCTAGTATTCTGTTCGAGAGATAAACTGGGGTTAAGTGATTTACTATTTTGTAGATCAGAGTAAGCCAATGATGTAAACATCTTGATGAAGGAGTAAGCCAGTTTAAATGAGTTAGAAGAGTACAATGATGTTCATTTTTTGAACTACTTAAAATAAATCATAATAAATGAAAATATACTGTGTCAACTAAGGAGAGGCCCGTGATGTTGGAATTATGATAAATAGAATTGCAATTATCTAAAATTGGAAGTATTGATTGTGCCGCAATGGTTTGACAGTCTTGTAATGATAAACAGTGTCTGGCCCTTCTCAATTGTCCTAAGCATTGACAGGTTTTTACAGTAGTGTTGTAAATGTGAGATTTAAAAGAAAGAGTGGAGTAGAACATCAATCCCAAATATTTAAATTCATGAACAAGCTGCAGAAGGACATTGTTAAGCTTAATGATAAAGAAGGAATAGGCATTATTAATAAGGGATTAGGACCCAAATAGCATTGCTTGTTTTTTTTTTACTATTTAAAAGTAGTAAATTAGAGGAAAACCAATCAACAACTTTATCGAAATTAGTTTGAAGAGTAGAAGTTAGGAACTTTAAATCACTGTGAGCGAAGTAAAGAGTGATATCATCAGCATAAAGTCTAATAATACAGTTCCTAACTATTGAAGGTAAAGGGTCAACAAACAAATTAAAAAGAACAGAACCCAAGATAGATCCATGGGGTACCCCTGTGTTTGTGGAATGAAAAGGAGGACAGACACCCATTCCAAGAAACTGCCTGGCTCCTTCCATATAAATAAGATGAAAATCAAAGTACAACATTTAAGGAAAACCTGTGAGAAAGTCAGTGTTTTAGAAGCAAATGATGATTTATTACATCAAAAGCCTTGGACAGGTCTATTAAAACTGTCCCAACATATTGACCCTTGCCCAAGGCTTTCAAAAGAGAATCATGAAAATCAAATAAAGTTGTCTGTGTAGAATAACGAGGTTGGAAGGCAGATCGAGCAGATAAAAGCATGTGGTACATAAGTGGATATTGAGAAATTTGCTGGTGGACTATACTTTCAAGAGATTTTGATAGTATTGGTAATAAAGAGATGGGGCAATAATTGTCAACTAAAGATTTGTCCCCACCCTTATGTAGAGGGGCAACAAGAGACTGTTTCCAAGCAGAAGGAAAGATTTGAGTAGTAAGGGGCAAATTATATATGTGAGTTAACAAAGGGGTAATAATGTCAGCACTAGATTTTAATGGAACATTATACAAATTATCAATACTTTTAGCAAAGTCTTCTTTTAAAGATGATAAAAGATCAACAACCTCTTTGTGACTAATATATTTTAAATAAAATGTACGTATTGAAAAGGGCAGAGAATCTAGATTCCCAGAGGGTGGACTAAGGGGAGACAGCCCAGCCTTTTCTAATTACAAGCTGGGGGTTACTACAAAAAAATTATTAAGACCACTGATATTTTCCTTAGAATAAACAGTGTGACCATTACAGGACAGGTTGGACATGTTTGAGGCAGATGTAGCCTTCCACATGGAATCCACTAGCTGCCAGCATTTTCACTGATTAAATCTTGAGTCCAACAGATCTTTGATTGTGAGATGATAAAAGGAGTTATCCAAGGAGCATGTCGAGACTTGACTCTTTTCTCCAGAAAAGGGGAGTGATAATTAGAAATCAAACTAAAGTAGTAATAAAAGTAATCCCATGCCTCGTCAATGTTAATAAGTGACAGTAGCTTCTCCCACTCAACGTTTAGTAAACTGTAATGAAAATCCTCGATGTTAAAGTTTTGATGCTTCAAAATTTGATAGTGTTGGTAACAAACTTAGGAGGGGAGAAATTTAATGAACAATAAATAAGGGTATGATCACTGAATAAATTCCCAGACACCCAGAAGGAATAATCAGGAGATCAGGAAACACACAAATTAAATCCAAAAGAGAAAAAACTTGCCTTACTAAATCATAACATGTTGTTTCAGAGATCAACTGGGTTAAGCCCAAAGGTACTATTTGAAATTTCAACTTTATTTTTATTTTTTTACCAGGGGACACACACTAAGCTGAAAGCTTGTTTACAGGTGTAACCTGAGAGCACAAGGAAGTTAAATGACTTGCTCAGGGTCACACAGTATGCAAGTGGGGGCTGTGGTATTCAAACCCACATCTCCAGATTTGCAGCTCAGAGCCTTAAACCACTGTGCTATACTGCCTCCGAACTTTGGGCCCTTGCTAGATGACTAGTTTGTGTTAAAGTCCCCTAAGAGGAGAGTGTGTTGAACATCGCCAAGTGAGCAAATCAAATGTTATAAATGTGAACATTTGGTAGCTTTAAGTTTTGGGGGACAGTAAACACTGCCATATAATATGTCCCTACCAGACAACCTTAATGAAATCAAACCCGCATTGACCAAATCGCTCATGGTTTCAGTTTTCACAAGAGAACAAGTAAATGAGGAATGAATAAAAACAGCAACACCACCTCCATGTCTATTTCTATCAGACCTAAAAACATTGTAATTAGAAAGATTAATTTTGGGATTTCTGATGGAAGAATTTAACCAAATTTCTGTAACTGCAAAAAACAAAGGGACAGTTAGAAGCAAAGTGACATTGCAATAGATCTTTTTTGAGTAGCATGCTTTGAATTTTAGAGTGATAAATACTCAAAGTATGAAAATGCGGACTTGGGTTCAGTTCAGTATCACCTGCTACAAAAAGTAGCATGCTCATGGAACAGAGGTAAAACCATAATAAAGGATGTTTAGAATTTTTTGTGGGAGAACAAACATTTTTAAAGTAGGAGAGTTTAAAAAAATAGAATTAGCACTACATGGCATGGCAGAATTTGTCAAATTGCTTGAAAAAATGTCAGACCCAAGATGGAGGAAAAGTAAATACATTGTCATGTCATTTGTGTACAGGGAGATGTAAATGCTTGACAGAAATAAAACTGTGACCAAAAAAAATGACAACAGAGCATCAAAATTATTGTAGAGTGAAAAAACCTGAAATGGGAAAAGACTTCAGATTCCTTAGCTAAGCTACCTTCTTTCTTAATAGATACTGGTGACACCATAAACAAATTTCAAGATGTGGAATGGGAAGGAACTTTTAAGTGGATTTGTGTGGATGTAGATGCCCTGTGCACATCCATTAAACATGTGGATGGGATACGAGCTTCAAAACACTTTCTAGAAAAAGATCAAAAAGAGACAGCTGCACCAGTAGACTTCTTAGCGGACAGTCTTAACTTTGTACTGATCCATAATTTTTTTCAAATTTAATAACAATTACTGTATCCAAAAATAAGGTATGGCAATGGGGGCATCACTGGCCCCAGCTTATGCCAATCTTTTCATGACACTACAGGAGGAGGAGCTGCTATATAATGAGACAGAAAATCAATTTTTTAGAAATATTATCAGATGGGGATGCTACATAGATAACTGTCTATGCATCTGGAATGGCACAATGGAGACTGCCTGCAAATTTATAAAATGGTTAAATAAACAATGACAGATACTTGAGATTCATTTTCAAAACCCATGACGCAGAAATGTACTTTTTGGATATAACTTTAAGGGGAAATCATGAAAATTATACTATATGCGTTATTACGTCCCCCGGAGCCACTCGTTGCTTAAGCTGAATATTTCCACACTTTCAGCTGAGTGAAAACAACAAAAGCAGCTACAGGCTGTTCTGCTCAAGCTGAAGGCAATGAACCACTCATTTTCAGCAATGAGTGGTGATGGGGGACATATTAATATATTATTGATTGAGAGTGATCAATAATATATTTAAAAAAATACAAAACTTCCCAGAACATGCCCGTTTCCAGGGCATATGCGTGTGAGATGCTCTTCACAGAATAAGAGTGCCTCATGTGCAGGGGAAAGGTGCACTCCAGTTGGTCGGGAGGGCTCCCTTGATGTATAATAAAAACCAAAAGGATTTAGGAAAACAACATCCACTTAATACCTTACTGAGACATGATAGTTCACATTCCAGTAAGCTAAAAAATTCAATCCAATACAGTCAGCTTGTTAGAATTAGAAACAACTGTTCTAATGACAATAATTTCATGCAGCAGGTACAAGACCTTGTACATTAGATTTAAGAATGGAGAGTATAAAGATTCAGTACTGAGTGAAGCATTGAAGAGGGTGAAGCGTAATATACAAACATATTTACTGCAACAGAACATAGGGAGAAACTCCAGGCAAATGAATAAAACCGGGGGACCTATTACTTTCTCCACAGCATTTAATAATGATGCAGGCCAGGTGAGTAATGTAATATGGAAGAACTGGAACATTCTGAAAAGTGGCCCAGGTCTAAAAGACTTAGTGAGCAAAACACCTAGGATTACCTTTAGGAAAACTGCAATATTGGCTGAAAGAAAAGTAAATATAGTACTCGTCTGCCAGTGAGACCTAGGGGTACTTTTAAATGCCACAACTGCAACGTCTGTCAGTTTGCTAAAACCGGAAAGGAATTTATCTCACCAAGGAATGGTTTTAAGATGACCATTAGAGAATTAATCTCTTGCACAACTAGCTATGGTGTGACTGCAACTTATGTTACATTGGCAAAACAGCAAGAATGCTGAAAGAATGCATTCAAGAACAAGTGTGTTTGTTTATAAATCAGAGAGTAGACACACCAGAAGGAAAGCATTTTCTACAAGTGAACCCTCCAGAGGAGAAGGATAAGGAGTAAGTAGCTGCATGCCATACTGAGAGAAGCTCAGAACTAGCAAGGCTCTGAGGATAAGCACTTAAAAATCCTAACTCAGGTATGCCATTGTTGCTTGTGTTTGGGGACAAACCAGGATCTTTCCAGACCAACTTGTGTTGCTCAAAATTGTGTTTGGAAAAGTTTGCAGTGCTGCTTCAATGTGGGGAAAATGGGCGAGGAGTCTGAGCACTGGCAGAGTCCATTTTCCAGCCATAATGATGGCAGTAAACCCTGCGGAGGGTGTACTGCAAGCATAGCCAGAGAGGAAGTGTGTTGCCAAGAATCAATGTCGGCCGCTGCCAGATAAAAAGACACTCAATCCTTCTACCTTGAAATCCCCTGCTATTGTTCATAGCAGGCTTGTGTTACTTTAGCAAAGTTTTTTTAGCACAATTTTAATGTGTTCTAATATCTTAGTGTTTTCTTTTCTTTTTTTTACCTCATTTATGACTTTTTTTACAATCTTCAAAATACCCTAGTAGAACTTCATAGATAAGGTGGTCACAGAGCTAAAGCTTGTCACAACAGAATATTTTGTTGGGATTTGTTTGGCATAATTCACTTTATAGATGTATAAACTCAAAAATGCTAAAGTATTTTTTAAGTTTTGTGCCAAGGGTCACGTGACAAGGGAGTATAAAAGTGCATGCATGGCATTCCATGGTTAGACTTGGCATTTTCAACAGCACTAGGTTCAGGAGAGGAAGAGAGAATGCTGAGATTACTAGACCTTGTATTTAAAGATCATGTGCAATGGTTTTTACATATTTTTTATAAAAGCTTGAAAAGCTGAAATTCAAGTCCCTGTGTCATGTTTAGTGATTCCTGAAAATGTCATGCTGTTTGGTTATATGGTTTTCTTTAAATCAGCATTTGTTAACTTGCTCTACTGTGGCTGAAAGCAGTGGGGTTATTTATGTCCTCTCAGTCAAACTTAGAGTGCGATGACATCATTTTGGAGTAGCTTGCTGTTTCAGATTAACAATCAGAGCAGTAGTTTGTAGAGTTAATGGTTTGCTGGGCTCTTCAAGTTTCTTACAAACCCAGTCTCTGGTTTGTGTTTGGACAGATCAACTTAAAGCATATCAGTATCTTCTCATACAAAGCTGATAATTTCAGTTCCAATGCTGAACTGAAGTAGTGGAAATCTTTCTCTGTGAGAAATCAGCTTGTCTGTATCACAGCTCTTACTTCTTTCTAATCAAAACTCTGATTTTTTTTCTAACTATATGACACAGGGTTATTTAATGAATATAAAATAAATCTAAATGTTGTTCATTCACAGAAACAGTTTGTCTTTGATGTAGCCTTCATAAATACATTCATGTAAGAACATTTTTTTCATGTCAGATTGACAAACAGTACATGTCCTACAAATATTGCAGCAGAGTGTGATAGGCACCTTTCTAAACTCACAAATGTCAGTTCTTTGGTAGTTTCTGTGTGAAAAATAAATCATGTATGTGTATAACTAGAAAGACCATGGGGCATCCCGATGCACTGTGTCTCTGCCCCACAGTTGAGGCAGCTGCAGTCTACTGCCACCTGTCTCTGCCTTATAAGCCCCCTGCCTTCTGCTCCATATTTGAGGCTGCTGCATCCTGCTATCCACTGTCTTCTCCCACACAATCAGGGATTGTGCACCCTGCTGCCTCCATTCCCTGCCTAAAGAATCGTAGCTGCTGCCCCCTGCCCAAACAGTTGGGGTTGCTGCAACCTGTTGCCCTCTCTCCCCCACCCTCTCAGTTAGGGATGCTGCACCTGTTGCCTGTTCCTGTCTCCACAGCCAGGGCTGCTGTGCTGTGCTAAGCCCTAGAGTGTCAGGTTCCCTGCCTCCACAGCTGGGGCTGTTGTACCCTGCTGCCCTAGCCACCAGAGGTGGGGCTTTTGCTACACCCTGACACCCACTTCCATTGCCCCGAATGGTCAGAGCTGCTGCACCACCTGTACCCCATATAATAGTTAGGGCTGGTGTACCCTGATGCCCTCTGTGTTCTGCACCACAGTGGAGACTTCTGCATCATGCTGTCCTCTATCTCCTGTCACCAGAGAAAGGGCTGATGCACCCTGCTCCTTTCTACACAGTTGGGGTTGCTATGGCCTGCTGTGCCCTAGATCCCCATACCTGTGCAGTTTGGGCTGCTGTACCATGCTGCCACTTGCCACAAGTTTCAGGGCATTTCCTGCACCCTGTTGCATAGCTCCACAGTTGAGGCAGTTGCACCCAGCTGTCACCCTGCCACCAGAGTCAGATCCTTTGCTACACCCTGCTGCCCACATCCCTTGTCCCAAACAGACATGGTTTCTGCACCCTGTCCCACAGTTTAGGCTGTTGTATCTTGAAGCCACCCCCATCTCCTGCTCAAACATTCAGGGCTGCTGCACCCTGCTGCCTTCTGTCCCCATCCCCACAATCAGGGCCATGGCACCCTGTTGCCCCCTATTCCTATCTCCACAGTCAGGCCTGCTGTGCTGTGATACACCCCAGAGTCTCATGTCAACTGCATCAACAGTTGGGGCTGCTGAACCCTACTGTGCATTTCCATTGCCCCAAATGGGCTGGGATGCTGCACAATGTCCCTTGTCCCTTGCCACTATTGTACCCTGCTGCACCACAGAGCCCACAGTCAGGAGACAGGGTGCAGCAAATGCCCTTACTCATGTGCTGCACCCTTCCTGAACAGTTGGGGTTGCTGCACCCCACTACCCTCTCTCTCTCTCTCTCTCTCACCTTCACTGGGACACTGCACATGTTGCCCCCTGTTCCAGTCTCAACAGGGTATAGCAAAGGATCTGACTCTGGTGGCAGGGGGACAGCAGAGTGCAACTGGCTCAACTGTGGAAGCATGCAACAGGGTGCAGCAAATGCCCTGAATTGTGTGGCAAGTGGCAGCATGGCACAGCAGTCCTAAATGCAGAGGCATGGGGCTGTAGGGCACAGCAGGTAACAGCAACCCCAACTGTGTAGAAAGGAGCAGGGTGCAGCAGTCCTGTCTGTGGTGACAGGATAGAAGACAGCATGCTGCAGAAGCCTCTACTGTGGGGCAGGACACATGGGGCATCAGGGTATAGGATCTGTCTAAACATAAACCAGAGACTGAGTTTGTAAGAAACATGGAGAGCTCAGCAAACCATAAACTCTACAGAGTACTGCTTTGATTGGGAATCTGAAACAGCAAGCTGCTCCAAAATGATGTCGTCACACTCTAAGTTTGACTGAGAGGACATAAATAACTCCACTGTTTTCAGCCACTGTAGAGCAAGTGAACAAATGCTGATTTAAAGAAAACCACAAAACCAAACAGCATGAAATTTTCAGGAAACGTTAATCATGACGCAAGGACTTGAATTTCAGCTTTTCAAGCTTTTATTAAAAATATGTAAAAAACGTTGCACATGATCTTTAAACCCAGCTTATCACAAGCTTGGAGCATCAAACTAGCCAGAGAAAAACAAGTTTTACCTAAGCATTTTTTATTTTTCTGTAATTATCATCCTGCTCATTACCCTGTGGGACAGGAGTGTTTGAATTCACCTGTTATTGCTGGGAAATTAGATTAACTCACTAAGTAGAAGCTGAGTCAGTTATTGCTTGCTTTTCCTTCAGTTCATAAGTTAATAACCAAACCTCAAGCACGCTTGTCAAAAATTAATCAGCTAGACAATTTGAATCTGAGCAAAACAGATGAGCCATAGAAGACACAGGAGATATCATTACACTAGAAGTCATATGTGTATTAAATTTGTTAAGCAAAGTAAAGTACAGTAGAGCTAGATAAGTAAGTCCAAAACTCCATGCCATTTGGATACTCCATACTCTGGGTTGTTTTCACCCACAACAGTGACAACTGCATGCAACAAAGGAAGATTCTTCCCTTGTCCTTCTACTTATATATTTTTGGCTACATCGGCAGAAAAGAAGGAGAAAGGGAATGAACATAATTTGGGGACAGTATGAGTGAATACAAGCATGGACTGTGGATGGCAGAGACTCAAAAACACTGCAGAAAGCCCTCTCTCCAAGCTGCAACTCAGCAGAAGGAAGAAGGCAGATGGAAGGGAAATAAAAAGAAGGAATGGGGACAGAAGACATCAAGAGACTGCAAAGTCTATAAAGGTTTTAAAAACTGGGAAATTGGAACCCGAGCATAAGGGTGCAAGCCTTAAGGCAGGGGTGCACAATGTGTGGCCCAGAAGCCACAGATGGCCTCCATAGCAGCTGTCTGTGACCAAGCAGATTCCACTTGTAGTCTTTATCTTTTCCATTTTTAGTTTCAGTAACATGTTGATAAACAAAATAAAAGATACATGTATGTTTTGATTTGTTTTATGTGTACATTTAATAATGTCTTGCTGGACATTTGTCACCTCAGGCCATTTTTCAGTGGCCTCGGCCAGTGGCCCTTGGCCCTTGGTCTTGACTCAAGTCTTCAGTCTGGTCTCCACAAAAAAAAGGTTGTGCACCACTGCCTGAACAAAAGAGTGAAATATAAGAAAGGGAAAAATCAAAATAATAAAAGGATGCACAAGGGAAGAATAACAAAGGGGAACGGTAAGAAGGGGAAGAAAGTAAAACAGAAAAGGGCAAAGATAGATAAAATAAAAACAAAACTTACAGAAAACACAAACCTAAGTATTTGCTTGGGAGATACAACAGATCATAAAGAATCGGAACTGGAAGAAGTTCACCTCACTGCTATTAACAGTTGTGACTGCCTTCCTTAAGCTTTTCCACCACCCCACTTACCCTTATCCTCTCATGAATCCCAACCCCACAACCCCCTGTTTTGCACATACTACGCTAGATAACTTTTGTGCCCTACTCTCTTTCTGTTCCACCTACTCACTCCATATACCTTTATCCTCAACCACCCCCTCCCTGAACCTCATCTGTCCTTAAACCTCATGCCACATCAATCAACCATTCACCATACCCCTACCTCCCTCTGTCTTCCCCCTTCTCCCACCTGACACCCTCAATCTTAACACTCTTCTCCTCATAAAGTTGTTATGATGACAAACTCACCGTACTGACTGCACTATTACTCTGTGTCCTGAATTTGCAAGTCTGTGCCTTACATGTTACCCCACTTGTAATGTTATTGGAATGTTTTCTTTCTTCTTTGTTCACAATGCCAAATCTTTTGTCATCTGTATTATGTTCAGCTGTCTGCACGTTTATGACACAGAACCTTTGTAAAAGAACCTCTGGTTCAAATGTGTATGTAATCCTAGAGATCAATAAATACATTTAAAAAAAGTTAAAAATATACCAGAAGAACTATTAACAAGGGATCAAGAAAGTAAGAGGAAATCTGGCCAGAAAGAAGTGAATGAGGGTTTTAAAACATTTATAGCAAAAACAAGGGGATCAGATTTTGTATTACCTATGTTCGGGGTCAGAATTTTGCTTAATGATTATGTTGAAAGCCTACATAAGATGCTAAAGAAACTCCTGAGCACCTTGCTGGAAGGAAACAAATGCATTACTGAACAAATTAGCATAATAAGACCTATAGATACATTGGAATTGGTTTTGGTGATTTCGGATCAATATTATATCTTACAGGTACTGTAACTGAGGAAAAATATGAACAGTTGAAAGAGCTAGGAATGGAACTACTGGAAACAATAACATTAAAGTAATTGTTTCTGGAATTTTTTTATTGAAGAGGGAAAGGGAATTTAAAAAAGGGATAAATTGATTTCCATTTTTGGGATGAAACAATTTTATAAAGAAACACACGTAAATTTGCAAACCAAGATAGCTAAAACACTGAGGCCAGGATATTAAAAGGTGTTGCTCCATGGTGGAATATCCACAAGGCTGACAGGTGCAGCACAAGCCCCACTGTGCCGAGGCACAATGGTAATGCATGCAGCACAAATGCCGGGGGCGTGCCCATGCATATGCGGCACATCCCGATATTCAGCCTGTGATGGGCGGTGAATATGCTGGCACAAACCTGATGTGTGCCACATATGGGGGTGCAAGGTTGAGCCTGTGAAACATAGGAACAAACCCAGGCCACCCACAGGTGGCCTGATGCATTGCAAGGTGAAACACAGCACCCGTCAGCTGTGGGTGGCCACCCGCCCTGCGGGGAAACAGTCCACAAGCATCCACACCCTCCCAGGTGGTCCACTGCACTCCCCACCCTCCTGCTATGCCTGATCACGGGCAATCATACCCAGCACAATACCTGGTGGACCGGTGGCATCCCCCCTCCCTCTCTCTGTCATGCTCGATCACGGGCAGTAGTGACATATAATAATACCTGGTGGTCCAGTAGTATCCCCCCTCCCTCCGTATCACCCGATCATGGGCATGTGACATACATATGCTGCCTGGTGGCCCAGTGGACCCCTCCCATCCCACCCTCCAGAGGACCTAGCCACCCAGCTCCCCCCATCATCGGTGGGCAGCTGCACTCTACCTACATACCGCCTGACTGCCTGCTGAATGACAGTGTACAGTATGTGCTGTACGCCTATTGGTCCACATTGTAGGCCAATGGGCATGCAGACCATACTGTACTACACAGGCATGATTATGTGCATGAACGTGTGGCATAAGAAAGTAAAATTAATGATAAGCTGAAAAAAAACAATCAGTACATTATGATAAGCAACAATTATTATACAATTATTTACTAAGGCTAAGTAGCCAGGGAAAATTAATGCATGATGTAAAACAAACAAACAAACAAACAAACAAAAAACAGCATACAAGACAATAGCCAAGCAGAGGAAAGGAGGAAGCCAAGATGGCAGACTTCCTGTTTGGAAAGAAATGCAAAAAAAGCAAGGCCATGGGGGTACCCTCCCACCTGACAGTGGAATGGGGGGGACATCAGGGGTGAAGGAGGGGGTAAGGCAGGATAGGAGCTTCTGTTCTATGGCAAGTATGGAAGCACCAAGATCTGCAAGGAGTAGGGTGCCTAGCAGCAAGGCTGCCAGCAGCAGTAGCATAACCTACCTCATATTGGAGAGCAAGTTTTGTGACAGGTAACTAGACTGTCAAAGTATCGGAGGCTGTGGCTTTAGACAAGAGAGGATAGGAAAGGTAGAAGGAGTGAAAAAGTACACAACTAAAGTGGCTGCTCTGGTGGCATAGAGGATAGGGTGTAAGCCTTCACAGAAGAAGGTCAGGAGTTCAAACCCAGGGTGGGGACAGAGAAAGCACACCTGGGTGAGCAGGAGATTAATGTGTGTCCCTGTAGAGGATGCAGTTGTTAGAGAAAGGGAGAAGTACAAGTAGATAAAAGGATGTAGGAAAACTGAAGAGATAGGACACTACAAAAGAACTAATGCCCCTCTAGTCGTAGATCTTTATAATCTGCTAATTGGAAACTGGAAAAAATAAGCAGTACAGCTCTAATATACAGTTTCAACAGTACATTTGCAATTATACATTAAGAACCCTTCAAATTCAGGGGGAGATTATGCAGTTTTACATTGACAGTTGTTCAAAATCAGGGACAGAAAAAGCACAGACAAGTAAGACAGCAGTTACAATTAAAAATTCAAAAGGGGAAGCAGAGATAGAGTGAGCTCTACCAAATGTTCAGTTCTAAAGGCAGGGAGCTACAGTCTTTGGTGGCTCAAGATATCAGCCAATAAGGGGCAACAAGACCCAAGAGCTGTCCAGTCAAGGCTTGGAAGGCAGTAGTAAATTAGCAGAGGTGAAGACTGCTAGGTAAGCCATACCTGAGAGTGCAGCAGTGGTCAGGATGAGAGGGGATAGCAGCTGAAGCAGAAGCCATGTCCCAGGTGCTGGAGATCCATTTGGGTGCTTCAGCCTGGGCCTGCACCCACCACCTGAGAATGCAGCAGTGGTCAGTAGGAGAGGGGACGGTGGCTGTAGCAGAAGCCACATCCCAGGTGCTGGAAATCCATTTGGGTGCTTCTGCCTGGGCCTGCGCCCACCACCTGAGATGAAATTAGTGGAAAAAGATGAAAAAGAACTCATAATTCTAAAACATTATGAACAAATAATGGAAACAAATCTCAAAAGCAATTAGCAAAGAAATAATTATAAAAGAAAAGAAAGGGTCTGAGTGGTATAATGTGGGGATGTGCCATCTATCTGCACAACTCCATGCAAGGGCTGGTCCTCTCTCCTACCATAACTGGGCATAATGCTCAGGCCTTGGCTGTCAAAATTGTTATTGGGCATAAGGGAAAATTGCTCTTTGTCCTCTCAGTCTATATCCCCCCTTCCCGAAATGCTGTGCTAGGTTTCCACACTATCCTTGATTGGGTCTCTAACAAATCCAATAGCTCTGAGATAATCTTGCTGGGTGACTTTCATGTAAGCTGGCTGGCCCAAGATATGGTCCCACTCAGAGATGCAGTGGCAACCTTAAACTTCACCTAATTAGTTCCTTCCCCAACCAGAATCAACTACAGTACTTTGCATAGTTCCATAATAGATCTCATACTAACTAACCATCCTAAGAGACTCTAGTGTAGTGGTACTTCTGGACTCAAATTAAGTGACTACTCCGCAGTACTCTGCCACTGGTCAAACCACTTCCCAAAACTCCCAGGCAAACTGATCTACCACTGCACCCTCAAAAAAGGTATGGTAAAACAATTCCAATCATACCTCTGCAACAGTGACTGGTCCCTTCTCGACTCAGCCCTTAACATTGACCTAGCTCTTTCTCATTTTATCACCACCTTTAGCAAAACTTGTGATATTTTTGCACCATACTCCAAAAGGACTATCAAAGGCAACTCCCACCCCTAGATCATCTCGTCCCTTCTCAACTCCAAGGCCATGAGGGGCAAGCTCTGGCACAAAGCCTGCACCTCAAGCAACCCTGTAGATTGGCACAGGTGCAAGTCTGCCTGTAACTCTTGTACCCACAGCGTCTGCCTAGCTAAAGTCTTCTACTTTTAAGAGAGCCTCTCCTCCTCCTTCTGGGGGAATGGAAGAAAGTTCTGGGACAACTTAAAGGACCTCACAGGTAAGCCCAATACCCCCCGCCCCACTAAACATTAATGGCACCACCACTCAAGACCACCAACTCATTGCTTACACTTTTAATGCCGTATTCATGAACCTTAGTGGAGTCATCTCACCTAATTTCTTCACTAATACCCCCTTAAATAATTCCACTTTACCCCCAGTGTTCTGACAACACCCCTCCTTCTGCTTTAGGATAGTCTCTCCCAAAGATGTCAAAACTTATCTATTGCATGTCCGGGGAAAGTCCAGACATAGCAGTGACACACTGGATCTGAAACTTTTGCACCTGACACTTTGATGTGGTCTTACTCCCCCTTACCAGGCTGTTTAACTAGTCCTTCTGCCTTGGTCAGTTCCCCTAGCAGTGGAAAGCTGCTGTGGTAACCCCACACACAAAAGTGGTAATAGGGCTTCCTGTAGCAACTACTGCCCCATATCAATCCTCTCTCCGCTCTCAAAATCCCTAGAAAAGATCATCTAGATCAATTATTGGACTATCTCACTCAATACAACCTTTAGTGCCACCAGCAGAATGGTTTTAGGAAGGGTCATAGTACCTCATCAACCCTCCTTGAATTCACTGACTTTACCCACAAAGCCCTTGATCATGGTCACCTTGTGGGGTCTGTGTACATAGACCTCTCAAAAGCATTAGACACGGTAAACCATGCCCTTCTAGTCACTACCCTTCCCATCCTCAGACTCTCTCATGAAGTCATCACCTGGTTGTCTAACTATCTTTGCAACAGAAAGCAGCGTGTCAAAATCTGTGATACCCTCTTCACTAACCACCTCATCCACTCAGGAGTCCCACAAGGGTCAATTCTGGGTCCACTTCTCTTCAGTCTCTTCCTTAACTCCCTCCCTGTTATTTGCTCCAGGAACCTGCTTCTTTATGCAGATGATGCTGTCATCTACTCAAGTCACTCTGATCCCCTTCCACTTGAGGGTGCACTTCTAAAATGTGTCTCCGAAGTTGAGTCCTGGTTCTCTGACCATAAACTCACACTTAACTATAATAATACCAAGGCTATGGTGTCTGCTAACCCCCATAACAAGCATAAGGGGATGCCCCTCAACATCCTCAATAGCCACCTTCAGCCACTAGAACATTTCAGTAGCTTTAAGTATCTGGGAGTTACCCTTGACCCTCCCTAGCCTTCCATGAGAACATCAACCATGTCTGCAAAGCAGTGAACACTAGGATTGGGTCACTTTACAGGCATCAGCACTGCATGATCCCTGATGCTCTCAGGCTGCTAGTAATGAGCTCTATTCTCTCTACCATTGATTATGGGCTAGTTATCTATGGATCAGCAACAGTCTCAGCCCTCAGAAGAATAAAGATTGCCCTTAACAAAGCATGTCACCTGGTAACCGGAGCCCCCAGACTCATACACACTTGTGATTTATATGCATGGACCAGCTGGCTAAACCTTAAATGCAGAATCCACTACCAGACCTACCCACTTGCAAAGAAAATAACTCTTGACCTCACTCCGCCCTCCTTGCTGCCACTTATCACATTGGGCACTACTCCTAGAAACACAAGAAGTGCTTTCAAAGCCTCTTTTATTGTCCCCCAATGTAGGACTTTGCAATGCCAGCAGTCATTTATGTACAGGGCACCAGCTTGGTTAAACAACCTGCCTGCTGTAGTTCTAGCTGAATCTAAACTGGGTCCCTTTAAAGCAAAGCTGAGGCAGCACCTCATCAATAGCAATTCCAGTGACTGCGCTTAATTTTGTCTTTTCTCTTTCTCTGCATTTCCTCTAACCCCCTATTTATTTATTTATTAAAGAGTTTCACCAGAAAAAACACACTGAGCAACAAATTGCTTGTCCCATGGTGCATCCTGGGGGAGAGGGAAGAGGGGAACATAGGCAACACAGTACAGATAAATTGAATGTATATTTTCAATAACAGTTTGGTATGGCATATACATAGCAAAACAGTGCAGATAAAACAAATGCACATATGCAAAAATGGTAGGATAAGACATAAACATAGGTAGAAATGAAACAAATATATTTACAAGGTTATATAAATACTACAATAAAGCAAAATATGCTTGAAGTGCAATAAACATTATGAAATACAGCAGAATCTTCATTGACAAGTGCAGTTTGAGAGTAAAAGTTGTGTAGGGCCTGGGAAATGGAAGGAGGGATGAAGAGTGTCGGATGAGCATAGGTAGTGAGTTCCAGAGTGTTGGGAAGTGATAAGAGAAAGCACCTTGGCTGCCTGTAGTAGTACATCATGGAATTGCCAGAGCGTGAGAGTCAGTGGATCTGAGAGAATGGAGTGGGGGTGATGGAATGGAAAGGGAGGAGGATAGGTAAGGGGAGAGAACCAATCCAAAATTTAGTGGTAAATTTCATGCATTGCAAGAGTCTTCTGCACTCCAGTGAAGGGAAAGTAAGGGAGTGGTAGAGAGAGCAGTGGTGGGTATGGGGGTGAGTCAAGAGCAAAGTGACAAAAAGCATTGGAAAGGGACTCCAATCTGGATAGGGAAGACTTTGGAGCAGCACAATAGACTATGTCACAATAGTCGAAAACAGGGAAAATAATTTTCTGAACAAGTTCACGCCTAGCCAACAGAGGTAAGAAGCTGCAGTTCCTATAGAGGGCACCAAGCTTGGGGCGCAGTTTCTTCAGGATGGCATTGACATGGTCAGAAAAGTTTCTGTGTCGGTCAAACCAAACACTTAAATATCGGAAAGAGGTGGTATCCTTAAGTGTGGTCCCATCCAGAGTGTGGAAGGTGGGTAAGGAAGGAAGCCAAGAGAGTCTCTGCCTTGTGCCAAAGGTCATGGAGACTGTTTTCTTGGTGTTCAGGAAAAGTTGATGTGACTTAAACCAGTGCTGAACTTTATTGAAGTTGAGCTGGAGGCTGGCGGATACATCAGTGGGAGAGTGGCCAGAAGTGAACAAGACCATGTTGTCAACATACATATGAATAGAGGAGGAAGAACATACTCATGGCAGATCATTTAGGAAAATAGAGAATAAAAGTGGGCCAAATACAGAGCCTTGAGCCACACCAGTTGAGATGGGTAATGGCAAGGATGTGGAATCAACTATTTTAATTGATTGATTGAGTTCTTCCTACTAGGTAGGCTTTAAACCAGTTACAGGCCAACTGGGATAGGTCAGCTGAGGAGAGGGTCTCAAGAAGAAGAGTGTGGGAGATAGTGTCAAATGCCTTGGCCAGGCTGTCAAAGATGGCAGATGTGATATGATCACTATCCATGGCAGAAAGGACAGAGTCAGTAAGCCTAAGTAGGGAGGTGGTGGAGGAGTTGTTCTTCCGAAATACAGACTGGAATGGAGTAAAAAAGGAGGAGTCATCCAGGAAAGAGAACAGCTGAGAGAGAACCAGGTGTTCTCAAAGTTTAGTCAGGATAGGTAGAAGTGAGATGGGGCAATAGTTCATTGGAGCAGAGGGGTCACCACCTTTAGGTAGAGGAAGAACAATGGCATGCCTCCAGACATTAGGGACAATGGCAGTGAGGAAAGATAAGTTGAGTAGATCAGTTATTGGGATGGAGATAGGAGGGGCAGAAAAGTGGAGTAGCTTGGGGTTCAGGCTATCATGTGAGTTGCCTTTTGTAGGATTTAGACAGAGAAGCACATGTAGGGTGTCATGTGGAGAGATGGATGAAAAGGAGAAACTCATGGCTGGCAGTTGTGGTAGGGACCTATATGCCCTGATGACAATGTCAATTCTGACAGCTACTTGTATTCGTATGTGTGTCATTGCTTAACTGTGCAAATTTATATTACTGTATGCCCTATATGCCTTTGTAATTGCCCAGGTTGACAATGTCTACTTTGGCTGCTACTTGATTCTTGATGTGTTTAACTGCATTTAATGTGCTAGTTCTGCTACCTGTTATATGGTAATATCATTACTGTGACTATGTTGCTCACTACATTGCATCTCACACTGCTTTCTTGTACTCTGATTTTGTAAACTTGTGCACTTGATGTGGAGACTTTGTAAATGAGTCCCTGACTCAAAGGTGTTTAATTCTGAGATTCAAATAAATAAGTAAATAAAATAATAAAGAGTGTCAACAGGTGAAAAAACTAATCAATAAAGAATTAAGAAAGGTTAAGAATAATTGTAACAGAAAATAAAAGAAAACTAAATAAGTTGAGAAAAGAATATAACAAAATAAGTCACAAGAATAAAGTAAACTACACAAGGCAGTGATGGATAAAATTAGAAACAGTGGAATATTCAAAAGATAGCAAAATGGTTTGATACATAGTGAGCAAAGGTAAGGGAGAATACAGAAATGAACCAGAAACCAATATAGAATCCAAACAATGGGTAAAGCACTACAAAAAAGTATTTCACGATGAAAGTATCGAATATAATGAACTTTTGAACAAAGAAAAGACAGATACAAATTGGAATGAGTTAAGTCTAGAAATGTTTCCACAGGAGATACAAATGGCTAATGAGACGTTTTCCTCAAATAAAGCTCCTGGTCCGGATGGAGTGCCAGTTGAAGTAATGAGGAAAAATAGAGAGATCTGGACAGTAATTCTATATAAACTTTTTCAAATAATAACTAAAACTGGAAAAATACCTCAAAGCTGGAAACACAACATAATAGGGCCCCTATTTAAAAAGGTAATCGAAACATCCCAGGCTATTACAGACCGATAAGTTTAATAGATAGCACCCAAAAAGTTCTTACTAAAATAATCAATAGTAGAATAAAAGAGTAGATAGAGAACAATAAAATATTGGATGAAGCCCAAGCAGGGTTTAAAATCAAATATTCAACCGTAGATTAATGTTTCACCATAGTATATCTAACATATAAATAAAAGTTTTTTTTTTTAAAACATATTGCGTATTCATCGACTTTAAAGCTGTATTTGACAGCATAAGCAGATACAAATTATGGATCTGATTAAAAGAATTGGGTATGGAACAAAGCATACTACAGATAGTAAAAACCTTGTACCAAGATAACGCTACTCAGGTTAGGTACAATCTAAAAGGTAATAAGAGTGAGCTGTTTGTAACAAACAAAGGTATTAAACAGGGATGTACACTTTCACCCACATTATTTAATTTATATCTGAACCAAATGTTGATAAAAATATTCAATCAAACTACCATATGCCAAGGATAGGCAACAAAGCTTGCCCTTACTTGGCATTTGTGGATGACATAGTCCTAATGTCTACTAGTTATTTAGGGTTAAAACAAATGATAGGGAGGCTTTTAGAAGAAAACATGAAGGCAGATCTGTACATCAACTTTAACAAGACAAAAGTAATGGCTTGTGGCAAAGAAAAAATAAATTACAACTATAACATTAAGGGGAATCTAATAGAAGTAGTGAATGGTTTTTGCTACATGGGAATTAATATAACAAATTATTTAAAATGGAGGAAACATAAAAAAGAAATAGAATTCAGAACAAAAAGGTTTCTACCTGCAATGAGTAATTTCCAACATACATTTGGGGGACATTCAGTGGTGGGATATCTGAAAGTAATAAATGCAAATATCTGCAGTCAACTGCTCTATGGAGCTGAAATATGGGGAGAACAGGACAAAATAAATTTAGATACCAGCTTAAATATATATTATAAAAACCTTTTGGGACTACCAAATGGAACACCCTCAGCAATGGTCAAGGCAGAGCTGGGACAGTATCCTATTAAATGTCAAATTCAAGAAAGAATGGCCAACTACTGGATCAAAACATATACCATGAAAGAGTATAGATTACAAAGATTATGTATTGAGGAAACAAGTCATTACTTACTGTAAAACAGAACATAGTATTCCCCAGTATAAAGATAGTGGAAAGCATTATAGAACCACATGGCTTACTCCATTGCCTAACGGATGTTTTCAGGCTGCCATTAAAAATGGTAACATATGAGATGAAAACAAGGATAAAAGATGTCTCTGAACAAAATGACATGCAATATTGCAAACAATGTAAAAGAAATGTAGATGAATGTTGAAAAAATAAAAGAAATCATGAACTAGAAAAACACTTGATCCTTATCAAGGACCCAAGCAGAAGAAAATTACTTTCAAAATTCAGGTTTGAGGCCTGTGAAAGCAACCGGCTAAAGGACCTTTACAATAAGGAAAATAAGAGCACTGAATACTGCAATGCAAATTAGGAAAAGGTGTAACACACCTCCTAATATAGGCACGTTGCTGTCTAGTGTGCTTACCTGGTTAACAAAAGCAAATAAATATCATGCACCCTTTATGAAAAAGAAAGGAACAAATATTTAGGGGGAAACTTTGGAAAATCTGACATTGGAATCCAAAGATATTGCTACCCAGCTACTTAAATCTAAGACCAAATCAACCTTGGATTCTGTGGTTTCCCCTCCTTTGCCGCATTGACAAAAAGAAAACACATTTACAATAAATATAATGTTGTTCATATGAGATGGGAAACAGACAACAAGTGAGTATTCTGGAGTTGTTCGGCCTACAATCTGGACAAACTGAACAACATGGGGTTTATTGTAAGTTCCGAAAAGAAAAGAAAACAATATTGGGAATTTAATATAAGGCTACCACAGCAACAATAATTACTGTGCAATAACATGGTTATAATGTATGTGGAGCCCTTATTAACTGAAATCAAGCAGATTACAACCTTGTTATGTCATCATTATAGAAACATGGAAACATAGAATTTGATGGCAGATAAGGACTGCTTGGCCACCTACTCTGCCCATTTCCCTACCTAATGGATAAGCTGCAGATCCTAGTTAACTAACAGCCTACTTCCTCCTACCCCTACTAGAATTGCCTTATGTCTGTTCCATGCATCACTCTGTTGTTAACCCTTCTTGAGTATGTCATATCATTGGTATAACAAAATGGAATGCTCACAACATTCAATGTTCCGCAAAGTAAGTTAATAAAGTAATTCAATCTCTGATTACACAATCTTGGTAGCCCATACACTATAAAATATAACATATGGTCTTTGGTTAACAGCCATGCTGAAAACACTTCTCAAGGTTGCCATGACATCTTAAAACCTCTTGAGCTGTGCTCTCAAGGTTTACAATGATGTCATGGCAACCTTTAGAAGTCTTTTACAGTGTGGTTATTACCTATTTTCATAATAGTACTCTGCACTACAAGTACGCAGCATGAGGTTGGTGGGGGTGGGGATTTTGGGGGAACTGAAAGCCATACTATGTGCATGGTGTAGTGATGGGGCAATTGGCCAGTGGGGTGCTAGATCAATTGTAGCAGATTTGGGCACTCAGAGCTTAGGCAATGAAGAGTGAAGTTTGATTACCTCTCCTATAGCTATCTGATGACCCTGGCTCTGGGGTGGTAGATGACCAAAAATGGGTCCCCCCTGCCCCAAGCAGGCTGTTTACTACTCTGCCTGCCCCTGACATCAGCCCAGTTCAGCCTAAGCAGATCCCCATAGCAGCCTGGGACTGTATTGCTCTGCCACCAATGTTAGCACTATATTGGCAGAATATCAAATTGGTTATTGGTGACTCTTGGTCCTATGTCCCCCTGCCTAGCCCTCATCTCTTTTCATTGTTCAGGGCTCACTTAAATAGAGCTGCACATTTTCATAATCTCCTATGTAAAGGTTTCACAGCCCTGTCTTTGGCTTTGCAACATTCTGCACACCATAGGGGGTGGACTACTCCATATGTTTTTGCAGCACTAAGCACACTGTACTGAGTGTGGACAGTCGAGACCTGCAACATTCAGCACTATGAGAATGGCCTGTGCAGTCAGGAGACAGATTACTTCCATCTAGACAATGCAATATTCAGCATGCTGTACTGAATGTGACTAGTCATGACAGCTGTTGATTGGGAGTCTACTCTTTGGTTACTCTGCAAGTAAAAATTCTGTGGATACTACAAGCCACTTAACTTGCTAGCAAGACAGTGAGTCTCAGAATGTATTTGGGCATTATGTTTCTCAGGATTACAATGGCAATAGTGAAGCCCTAATAGAGAATGGGCAGAATACAAACTCCATATGTGTCGATACTGTTTATTTTGCATACTGGCTGCCTAAGGTGTAATTTCTGTGAAAGTTGCCAAAATGATTTCCAAACATTTGCGCAAATTCTGCCAGTGGATTATTTTTTTGCACAGCATATGAATAGGTAGAGGGGATAGGGGAGGAAATGAGAGTAGTCGAAAGTACTAGGGAGGTAGGAGAGGGAAGTAAGGGGAGGAGGGTGCCAAAATTGAGAAGGGGTGGAGGGGAGGGAGGGATATCAGGCAAGAGCTTGGGGTAGGCTCAGGCAGTTAGAGAGGTGAATGGGATCAGGTCAGAGGGAGAAAAATAAGTAGACCCTGAATACGGAGTCCACAGAGCTGCTAAGAAATGAGTGGAGGAGGAAGAGTGATTGCAGTGCTGGGGGGGAAGAGGAAGATGAATACGTAAGCAAGAGGCTGAGGTAGACTCAGGTAACTAAGGAGTTGAGTGTGAGCATCTCAGTGAGAGAAAAGTGAGAGACCCAAAATAAGGAGTCCACACGGCTGCAAGAAATATGGGGGAGAGGAAGAGTGAAAGGAGCACTGAAGGGAAAGAGTAAGAGAGATACGTATGCAGGCAGCTGGGGTAGGCTCAAACAGTTCTGGAGCTGAGTGTGAGCAGCTCAGTGAGAGAAAAGAACAGGGGGATCAACATATGGAGACGGGTAACAGGTAGCAAAAAAGAGAGCAACAAATTCACCATACAAGTCTAAAAAAAAATGGAACAGTACAGACTTTAGTGCAGAGCGGCATCAAATGAGCAGATTACAGCTGCAACTGACAAACAACTGAACTAGAAAATTTAGGGAGAAGCAATGTATGAGCAGCAAAAATAGCTCTTACATGACTGTTGTGACCTTACATTTACTGCAGTTTGAAGAGGATACAGTTTAAGACCTTTGGCAAATGGCGTAGAGTGGCTGGCAGACCGACTGGCTACCAGCTGACTCTGGCAGCCTCAACAATCACTGGGCTGCGCTTTCATTTGATCTGTATAGCACTGCTCAGCAAGCAGCTGTGGTCACCTCATGATCAGCCTGCAATGCAACTTGCCCTGTGCTCATTTCTGTCAACCCAAGAAATGTGCCCGCACCCCCATCAGGTCAGCCAGAATCATTACAGCACCCTCACTCCCGACAGTCGATCATCTTCTGACACCATTCAAGTTTTCTGTTTAGATTCACCCCCTAGGTCCCTCCTCCTCCTCCTCTCCAATGACAAAAATAAATATTAAGAAACACATAGAGTAGAGGACGCACAGAAGGAAGATGGAGTTCTGAGCTGCCTGCCACTGGAGAGAGAGAGAGAGCAGGGCTTTCTCCCCAACAAACAGCCACCATGCAACAGAATGCTATTCAAAACAGTTTGCCAGGAGTGAGAAAATGAGAGAGGGGGGATGGGGTGAGTGAGCAGCAGCTTGGTGACACCAGGGGTTTATATATACTGCAATGGTTATCATGATGTATGCCCCAAACCTGATCTTGTAATCCTGAATGAGTGATGCCGCTGCTGATCTGAAGCCTTGCTGCTGGGTGCATTTCCTAATGCAGCATGCTGCCTCACTGAATTAAAGGGTCATGGGCATAAATCAATTTATTTCCAGTGCTGGGTACTGAATTAAAAAGTTGCAGGTGTGAAATCTAATTGTTTCTGTCCTTTACTGACTGCTGATTTGAATCCACACCTGAGCTTCTGCTGCTGAGCTCATCATCAAAGGGTGCAGAGCAACCTGTTGGGTAAGAACTAACCACTTACAGCACCACCTGCAACTGTACAATGTGGGGGCAAATAAAAATCCAGTGTACAATAAGAGAGAGAAATCCAAAGAGTCCAGGGTGAGTGTAGGATGGATCCCAATAATGCAGCTGGTATTGGGGTGTCCAAAACCCCTGCTGGCTAGTATCCCCTACCCTTCCCCTTTGCATTGTTCAACAGCAGGGATCCTACCTCTGGTGCTGCCAGACATAACACTGACACTGCGGTGCCCAATCTCCAGTGTCTGTACCTGAAATAAAGAAAACTCCCTTGTAGTCTTAATTATTTTTAATACACCCTATTAAAAAGAAAAACATCCATCGATGTCTGTTGTTGCTGCTGCTGTTACTCTCCCCACCACCCGAACCTTCTTGTCAGTGCCCACCACCCACACCCAAACCCCTTACTTACTTACTGGGGTCCAATGCTGTAATCCTCTCTGGACCAAAGACATGTCTTCACTCTTCATGGCTGGACTATGAACTGAGGAAATCAGGTCTGCAGTTCAATTCATTTCATGAACTTGTCATCATACTGTAGCATGATCATTTTTTTAAATATTTTTTCCCTAAATTTTCAACATGGCTTTTTGGGACCTCTCCTCAAGAACAGTTGCAGTGAAATTATGCAAATCTGTCCTGGAAGGTGATTTCACAGTCACTGCGCAAAACCACATTTTGGGTAGGATTTGAAAATGTTATCCACCCTTGTTCATGGGGTGGGGTCAAAAGAAGGCTATGTTGAAAATCTGGGTTAAAATATTTAAAAAACAGCAAAGTTATTGGCCTACATTGAAACTTATGACTGCATGCTCATAACTTTTCAATATTTTGACCCCAAATTTTCAATATAGCCACTTATTCATAGCACCTCAGAAATATGACAGCTGTCATTTTTCAAATCCTGGCCAAAATGAGTTTTTGCACTTGTGGTGCAAAATCACCTTTCAGGCAGGATTTGAAAATGTTCCCCGCCTTGTTCAGATGTGGTCATAAGAAGGCTACGTGGGATCATATGAAAACCATGTTGAAAATTAGGGGTAAAAATGTAAAAAACACAACAGAGTTATGAGTATACATTGACATTTTTCAATGCAGGCTGATAACTGGTAATTTTCAGTATTTTGACCCCAGATTTGCAACATAGCCATTTTCCCACACCATCTCATTAATGTGACAACTGCCATTTCTCAAATTCTAGTCAAAATGTGTTTTCACACTTGTGGAGCAACATGACATTTTGCTTACTGTTTTATAAATGACACTTGCCAAGTTCAGAAGGAATGGTCATAAAAAACTATGTTGAAATCTGGGGTAAACATGTGCAAAAACAGCTAAGTTATGAGGAAACATTGAATTGTTCCAACTTTTTCTTATAACTTTATTTTTGCGGATTTTGGCCTCCAGCATTCAACATATCCCTTATGTTACCCCACCTCCTGAACATGACAGGTGTCATTTTTCAAAACCCCTCAGAAACTTGTTTTAACAGTTGCACAGGGAAATCACCTTTTGGATAGAAATTAAAAATTCCACCTGTCTTGATCATAACATCAGGTTTATAAAAAGACTGGTGGAAATTTGGGGTCAAAATGTGGGAGCCCACTGAAAATGAGATAGTGCCTCTCAGCTGCCCTATCCTGGGTAATTACAATCTAACAATGTTTAAAAACAGGACACCACTGAAAATGAGATATTGCATCTCATCTGCTCCATCCTGGATACATATATACTAAAATTGTGTACAAGCAAAACCCAGTACAACAGCAATGTAAGAGGTAAACATTTGGCATTGACAAATGCTTGTTTAAGTTTATTCACGGAATGCGCAGGAAAGCAAGACATTCATTTTCAAAATATACAGAGTTAAGTGTCCCTCAGAAGCATAAACACATCAGGGAGGTGGCTAATCAACTGGAACAAGTTAACAGCTATGCTTGACTAAGGTTTTGACTGACTGTTAGCACTGACAGAGTCCTAGAAGCAAGGCGTCTACCACTTACTTGAATCTCTGACTTTTTCTGCAGATGCTGCATGCTTATCAAAGTGAATCTAAGGATATACAGGACATAGCCCTCACAACACAAAAACACAACTTGCCACATACATATTCAATAATTGACAGCTTGGGGATTATGCAGACTGTATGTGATTTGTTGTATTTCTGTAAATGTTAATACATTACAAATGCCACATTTAAACTTCTGGAATACATTTAGGACTTCCTGGTTTTGCTAGCTGATCCTTATGTAGAAACATTGCTTTACTGCTTTTTCCATTCATTAGCATGCAGGCCAGATCATCTTTCAGTCCAAGTCCATCCGAAATGCTCCTTTCTGGCTTACAAAGCTTGGTAAACAGTATTACGGAAAAGGAATGTACTATACAGTGCATCTTGAGGTAATAATGATAACAATTTTTCCAAGAATTGTAAGCTGACTTTTAAAATGACACTCCTTCATAGGCAGGAAAGCATTGCATTCAGTTTTACTGGCCTCTTTACATACCTGCAGGTGGATGAGACTACTCTGAACAGTAAAATGCACTTTACCCCTAGTGACAATTGTGACTAGCACATTTGTAGCTTTACACACAATTAAGGCCTTTAGGAGCTTAATGTATGTGTGTATATGGGGGTACTTTTAAAGCAGGCACCTTTGGCCTATCCTCCCAGAATTTGGCTACATGTCAGCTTGTGCCAATCAATTTGGTCCATGACATGTTGCTTTGAACTATGAGCTCCGGTGTAAAGTGCATCCCTGTACAAATTGTCCTGTGACAATTCACCCCCTGCATAAACTCGTAATCAATAATACCCAACAGGGCGGGCTGTATAGGGCAATACAGGACCGCCCGGGGCATAATGAGGCCTGATGCCACAGGCGGAGGGCCTTATAAATCCTGGAAGGTCTGGTGTTGCCCAGCACCATCCACCCTGGAGGGTATTATTGCACTGGCTGGGCTGGCAGTATAGCCTAGAGATTAGAGCAACGAGGTGTGAACAAGCTTGATACATCCAGCAGACCAGACCTGAGTTTGATTCTCACAACCTCCGCTTGCATACTGTGTGACTCTGAGCAAGTCACTTAACTGCCCGGTGTTCCCAGGTCACTCCTGAAAACAGGCACTTGTGCCTAGTGGGCCTTACCCGGTTACCAAAGACTGAAAACACAAAAAACTTAGAAAATGTGCAACTGTATTTTATATATTTGAAAAAAAATATTTGTTATGTTTAAATGTTAAAACTCTTCCTTTTTAATTTTTTTGTAATACAATAATTCCTCCACCTGCATTTGAATGCTGTGCTTTTTTTTCTAACCTACAAACTTTTATCCTAATTGAACCTCTGTAGTTGTCAGTTTTTGAGCTGGTTGTCATGGTTTCCTGCCCCCCCCCCCAACTGACACTCACAGGGCTTAATTTTGTTACCTGTTTTATTTTTTTTATTTTTTTTTTACACATGTATTGATTCATTCACTGTATTTTATTCATTTACTGAATGATTCATTTATTCATGATTTTCTTGGGGAATCTGGCCAAGGAGCGGTGGTCGCGGTCAGGCAAGCTGGGAGGAAAAGAAAAGTAAGCCTCTGTGTACAGGTACATTTCTGTTATTTACAGTTAATTTTATGTTCAGTTTTGAACTTTGGTAATGATAGGGGCTACAATTCAATAAGTACTGAATGCATCAGGAAATCAGCAGCGGCACAGTGGTGGCAGGAGGGTGGTTGCGCTGTGGCGTACCCTAGTACATAGGAGGGACTGTAGATTTGGGAAACAAGACCTAAGCCTGCAAGAAACAGGTACATTTGAACAGCACTTGAAAAATTGCAGTGGTTTATGTTTTTTTTTTTTTAAGAAAATGGGCTGTACTGTTGTGGACAGTGTTGTGCCTTGTTTGTGTAGTGGGGTGACTTGGTGTTTTCGTCTCACTTAGCGAGCGGGGGAGAAAGTAGCGACTACTCAGTTTTAAAATTGGAATTGGCACTTGGATACCAGCTTTTGAGTGAGGCATGCCTAGGTGGAATTTTTTGTTTGCTGGGCATCTATTCAAAGTTAATGTACCTCTCTGGCATGAGTAACAGCCAATCAGAGCCCAGCAGATAAAAAGCCCATTTTCTAATATAAAATAAACTCCAGATGGCACAAAATGGGAACAAACTGTGCAGGAAGGGGACTGATGCTGGAGCTCATAGCCCAGAGTGAACTGTCATGGAGCAGAATGACCAGCATGGATTGATGTTTCTCCCCAGAGTGCAAACCCTTTTCCCCGCAGAACTCCCAGAAGTCCACCAATACAAGGATGAGAGCTCTGGTATTGGGAATATAACCTGGATTTAAACAGCTACTGTAGCAAAGCAAAACAACATTAATAATGATAATGAGATGCTAGCTTTAGTAGTACAGGCCCATGGCGGTGCTATATAAGTGAAATTACAATTTCTCTTTTAACAGGAATAAGCACCGTGGTGTGCTGTATGCAGTGCGCTACAAATCCATGCTGTCATTATCCAATATTTTTTTTATTTCTGCTAAATTTAAATTGCACTGGTACGTGGTCCAAGACCTGTAATATTGTGCTATTCCAGACCACTGAAAATAATCAATCATCAAACCAAAGAACCATCGTGGAGGTGATGAAATCGCATTAGCCAGTGTCAGAACTCTGATCACGAACTGATGGATTTCTGTCTATACAAAGTATGAGACATTGATTTTTGTGTGTAGTAAACCACAGATGAGAAAGTAGTAGAGAATTCTTTTGTTTCAGCTTCAGTGTCAGGATTATAAAACTTTTTATTAGTTGATCAGTGTAAGTACTTGCATTGTAAACTGTTCAATTAAACAACATTGCAATGCACATAGCAACTCTTTGAACTCTAAACCAAGCCTCTGTTTGTCTATATATTAGCTAATGAAACAATTTGAGTGGAGTGGTGAGTGGAAGAATGCCATTGGAGGCAGCAGAGCAGCGGGGATGAAGTTAAGTGTTGTTCTGTGTATTTGGGAGAGTACTCTATTGAATTTGAACTCTGCAATAAATGGATTGATTCTGAGGGGAATTTTGTGAATTGGGAGGTGGGCGGAGTGAATGCCAGAGGGAGGCTGATGGTGGGATCGCACCAGACCAGTTGGTGCCACTGGAAGGAAAGCAGAGACATGTGGCTGCAGACAGCCAATAGAGCACCTACTTCCCCTGTAATTTTAAACCTCTGTAGTCTGCAGTCTGCTCTCAGTGAGTGGAGGAATGCCATTGGGAGGCAGTGAAGTAGCGGGGATGAAGTTAAGTGTTTTCCTGTGTGCTTGGGACAGTACTCTGTTGAATTTGAACTCTGCAGCAAATGGATGGCTTATGAGGGGAATTTTGTGAATTGGGAGGTGAATGCCAGTGGGAGGGCTTAGGTGGGATTGCACCAGACCAGATGGCGGCATTGGAAGGGAAGCAGGGCCACGTGGCTGCAGATAAGGTGCCTGTACCCCCTATAAATTACCCAGAGGTCCAAGCGACCCCTCGTGTGAATAACCCTGAAGCATGAGTCCACAAAGCAGGAGTGCGGCATCCAGTGAAGAGGCGTCACTGGCATCAGCAGGGAGGACCACAGGGTGCATGCCTTGCTGGCCATTGCAAAAATAAGTGAGTGCACTACAGGGGTGATGAAGAGGAGTACAGGACTGCCACATATAGGATCAACCTATTTTAGTCACTAGCCAGTGGGGTAAGGTGCAAGCAGCAAAAACCTATTTCGGGTCAACCAATTTGGTACCACCCCACACGAGAACAGGAAGTAGGAGGGGGAGGGTGGAAGAATAACAAAGGATATTGATTGCAACAAAACCTGAAGGGAATCCTACCTTTCCACCAACCAGCAGGGTAAAGGGATTGAAGCAGGACCCTATCTAGGATCTTTCAATTTTGTATTAACCTGTAGGAGAGCAGGTAACTGGTGGAGGAGAGTTAATCAAGGAAATTAGGAATAGCAGAGAAAGGGGTTTGCAGCAGAACCCTATCTAGGGTCATGCTACTTTGTATTAACCTGCAGGCAAACAGGTAGCAGGTGGAGGAGGCTAAATCAGGGGGAAATTAGGAAAAGCAGGGAAAGGAGATTGCAGCAGAACTCAATCTAGGGTCAACCTTTCTTGCCTTTAACTTGCAGGAGAACAGGTAGCAGGTGGGAGAGGGTGAACCAAGGGAAATTAGGAAAAACAGGTAACATCCATAAGTGGAAGTACATAAGGAGATGAATTTGGAAAGGAGAGGGAACAGGGCTGAGAACATGTGGGGAGAAAGGGGGGTGCAGAGACAGACAGACAGAGCGGGGAAGGTAGTGTACTGCGATAACAGTGGGGCAGCAGTCTTTCTGGGAACTATTTGGAACACAGGGGGCTGTCCAGTGTGTAGGAGCCTAGAGCAGCTGAGGGCAGAAGTAAAGCAGCTCAGATCGGAGCTGAGGAGAATGGAATGGTGGGCAAAGAGAGCAGGGCAATGGGAAGGGGGGCAGTGCCCAAGGGAGCGAGGGTGTCAGGCAGGGGAACAGATCTGGATTAAGCAGACTCTCCAAATAAACAATGAAGCCTGTCCTCAGAAGGTCAGGGTGCTCAAGGAAGGAGAATGGCAGGTGGTAAGGGGAAGGGGGGGGGAACTCAGGAGTTGCAGAAAGAACGAGAACGCCAGAAGGAGTTGCCTTATCAAACAGATATGGCCCCCTGTATGGAATGGGGAACTGAGAAACGGGGTGAAGTAAGAAGTCTGGGTAGCACTGCAAGGGTAGAGGGGCATGGGAGGGTGCTAGAAAACATTCAGGGAGATCAAGGAAGGCAGGAGAGAAGAGGTGAACCTAGAGAAGATGAAGGAGATAGGATGGAAAGGGCTTGGTTTAGAGGGAAAGAGAGGGGGTAGTGGGGTATACACAGATATGAGGAATGAGGGGGGTTGGAGGATAAGGGAGGCATGGTTGGGGGGAAAAGTGAAGATGGCAGGGCGATATTAACCAAAATCATGGAGAAGGAAAGTGAACAGACAACTTCTACAGCAGTGGGGAACTGGAGGGAGGGGAACATGGTTGAGGGGGGCGGTATGGTGATAATCACTGGGGACTCCATGATTAAGGGCATTCACTGGGGAAGGAAGAGGGACAAGGATGCCAGAACAAAAGTAGTGTGCTTGCCTGGGATGACAGCAGGGACAGTGGGTCCAAGAATAGAGGAGGCAGTAAAAGGGAGTAGGTGATCCAAGCATAATTATTCAGCTATGCACAAATTACCTAGTGGTGGCAGAGGTGGTGAAAAGTAGTTTCAGGTAATTGGGGAACACCTGTAGGAAAGTTGCAAGATAACTGGCTTCCTCGGAGGTAATTCCAGTGCCAAGAGGTAGCACAGTAAGGAAAACTAGAATATAGGAATTCACCGCGTGGCTGAGAGATTGGTTCAAGGAGGAGGGGTCTGCCTGCATAGGAGACTGGGGGGACTTTGTCAAATCTCTTTATGCACAGGACAGACAATAATCAACAGGGAGGACTCAGGGGACAAAACTGGGGTGTACATTACTCATAATCTTAATTTAAACTACAGAAGGGGGGCAGGCAGTCTTAAGGGCACAGAGACCACAAGAGGTGATAATGGATGGAGCCCCCCATAACAGTAGAGGGGGTCCAGAGGGCAAAGGAGTAGTAGGGCAGTTTTGAAATGGGGAAGGGGGAGCATATGGAGACAAAGGGAAAGCTAAACATGGGAAGCAATGATGGTGGCTCAGACTCAAAGTGGAAGATGGTGTCCCTGAATGCACACAGTCTCAGAAATAAGATGGATGACCTATAAGTGCTACTTGCAGAAGAGGGAGTGGACACTGTGGCAATAACTGAGACTTGGACCACACCTAACCATAACTGGGACCTCTCAATTCCAGGATACAAACTTTACAGGAGGGACAGAGTGGTAGGCAAAGGAGGGGGTGGCAGTATTCATTAGGGAGGGTATAACTAGTGCAAGAGAGGAAGCAGAAGAGGGGAGGGTGGAAGCAATGTGGGTCCAATTACAGCCCAGTAGGGCCAGAAAGGTGAGGTTGGGGGTGATGTACAAGTCACCCAGTCAGGATGAAGAATTGGACAAGGATCTGGGTTCACAAATTCTGTAGGCCACAGAGAAGGGGAAGTCATGATAGTGGAGGACTTCAACCTGCTCAGGGTGGACTGGAGTGTACCGACCACAACATGTGCCAGGAGCCATAATTTTTGAAGTGATTTAGAATGGGTTCCTGACTCAAAGTGTCATTGAACCCACTCAGGAGGAGGTAATCCTGGACCTGTTGCTCACGAATGGTGAGCACGTACAGGATATAACAGTTAGGGGCCATTGTGTGGAAGTGATCATTGTTCGGTGTGGTTCAGGTTGGACATGGGCACGGAAAGTGTCCCCATAAAGCAATGTAATTTCAATGGCAATTAGTCCCTTTTGCCATTCAGGAAAATGTGACACTGCCAGGATTAAGTGAATGCCATAGTTTCCTGCATGACACAAGGGACTAATTGCCATTAAAATCACATTGCTTTTTTCAGTAGGTCTGCTGCAGCATACTGCAGAGTGCTTTAAAAGTGGGTTTCATCCTGGGGGATGTCACTGAACATCCCATCCACACTTTACCCTCCCTTCTGACTTTCCTTTCTTCATTCCTCTCTCTCTGTCCCCTTCCCCCTCCTACTTGATACCCCCTCTTCTATCATTCCTATTTATGTAGTTCACCTGTACCATTGATGTTCCTTGCTTTTGTCATTATATTGCTCAAAGTTATTGTAAGTAACATCCCAGCTTATCCGTTATGCATCATTATCCAGTGTCCTGGACTCACGCTTATTGTAGATACTGTACATTCTGTGAATAATTCTGCCTGTATATAATTGCATTTATTTGTGTTTTTCTTCTTCTTCTTGCTATTGTACAACCTTGATGTTTTGTCCACCATTGGACTATCTAGGCCCACTTTGTAAATGAGTTCTTCTCAACCATGTTTCACCTGGTTAAATAAAGATGATTGATTGATTGAAAAGGGCACCTAGTAAAAATTACAGAGACTATGGAGGTGGACCAAAAATGGGCTCTTATTAAGGAAGGCTTAAGGGTTGCAATGGAGAAGTGTACTAGATAAAAGAGGAAGAGCACAAAGACCAAAATACCCATCTGGCACAGCTCTGAGGTACCCAAGGCAGTGAGGAATAAGAGGCTGGCCTATAGGAAATACAAGAAGACCAGGAAAGAGGACAGAGAAAAATACCTTGGGCTGGCAAGGGATGTAGTAAGGGTAGTCTGGAGAGCCAAGGCACAGAAGGAACTGCAATTAGCAGAAGGGATTAAGAAGGGGGAGAAGGCTTTCTTCCACTACATAAGCAAGAAAAGAGACAAGAAAAATGGGATAGTTAGACTAAGACAAGGAGTTGGGTGGGTGGAGGATAATGGGGAGAAGGCAGAGCTAATGAACGAATACTGTACTTCTGCTCTGTCTTCATCAAAGAGAAAGATGAACCAGTGCTGACAGGGCAGAAAAGGGGACCTGAAGAGGGAAGGGGGACAGATGGGGTAATAGATGGGGAAAAAGTGAAGAAAGGGCTGCTAGCATTGAGGACAGACAAATCACCAGGCCCGGATGGAGTACACCCTAGGGTGCTGAGGGAACTGGCGGGGGAGCTGGCAGAGCCACTGGTGGACCTGTTCAGTTGTTCACTGGAGTTGGGCATGGTGCCACAAGACTGGAAAACAGCTCATGTGGTGCCCCTCCACAAGAGAGGTCCCAAGTACGACCGTGGAAACTACAGACCAGTCAGTCTCATTTCGATAGTGTGCAAACTTATGGAGACCACACTGAAGGAATGATTGATAGAGTATCAAGAGGAACATGATCTCTCAGATGCTAGGCAGCATGGATTTATGGGAGGGAGGTCTTGTCAAATGAATCTGATCAACTTCTTTGACTGGGTAACCAAAACTGTGGACAGAGGACAAGCAGTAGACGTCCTATATCTGGATTTGAGCAAGGCCTTTGACTCTATACCCCACAGGATTATGACCAGGAGGTTAGCGGACCTCAGAGTTGGAGATAAGATTGTTAGATGTTAGAAAACTGGCTAGGGGACAGAACCCAAAAGGTGATGGTTGGGGGAGAGTTATCAAGCACTAGGGTGGTCACAAGTGGTGTCCCAAAGGGCTCGGTGCTAGGCCCAAAGCTATTCAACATTTTCATTAGCAGTATTGGGGATTGCATCAAGGACAAAATGTGTCTGTTCATGGATGACAACAAGCTCTGCAGGAGGATGCATTCAGCTGAGGGGACACAGGACCTTAAGGAGGACATAAGAAGACTTGAAAAATGGTCTGGGATCTGGCAACTGAGCTTCACTGCCAAAAATTGCAAGGTTATGTACATTGGAGCCAAACCCCCCAGGACAGAGTACTACCTGGGAGAGGTCTGGGTAACTTCCACAGAGGAAGAGGAGAAGGATCTGGAAGTGATGATAACTAGTGGCCTGAAAAATTCTACACAATGCAAGAAGGCAGTGGCAAGGGCAAACAGGATGTTGGGTGCATAGCCAAAGGGATCAGCAGTAGGCGACAGGAGGTGGTAGTGCCCTTGTACAGGTTACTAGTGAGACCGCATCTGGAGTATGCATGCAGTTCTGGAGCCCTCACCATAAAAAGGACATCAACCTGTTGGAGAAGGTTCAATGGAGGGCTACGAAGATAATCACCGGGCAGCAGGGTAAATCGTATAAGCAAATACAGAGGGTCCTAAACATGTACTCCCTGGAGGACAGGAGAGAGAAGGGAGACATGATTGAGACATTCAAGTACATGAAAGGGATTAATAGGGTGAACAGGGAGAGTCTCTTCAGGCTAAGCTGCAGCAAAACCATGAGGGGCTCAGCCTTAAGTTAAGGGGGTTTAGGAAGGAGGTTATAAGACACTTTTCTACAGAAAGGGTGGTGAACAATTGTAATGCGCTGCCAGAAGAGGTGATCTCATCTAGAATGGTGGTCTGCTTCAAGAGAAGCTTGGATAGATATAGGGGGAAGATAAGGGTCATGGGGGAGGATGGAAGGTTGGGAAGGGGGGGAGAAAGGACAAATAGCCTGAGATGCAATCCCTGCGCAATGAGCAGACTAGATAGACCTAAAGGACTAATTCCGTTGACTTCTTCGTATCTTGAAGAGGACAGGAAAGTGTTTCTAATTATTAGCAGTTTATAATGTTCCTATTTTTAGAAATTATATTCATATCACTAAATGATCCATATGCAACTGCACCTGAATAAAACGTTATGTGAAAAACAATTTTGCATTATTTTTGTTTTGTTTTTATGGTCAGCATTCTGTTACAGTTCGTTTCATGGAACCAGTGATCTGGATTTTTAATTGTGTCATTGTGTACAAAACTCTAAGCATGGGTCTGATAGGGTCAACAGCTCGTGCTGAGCATTCTACACATGAACTGTGACATGGTAAACACTCCAAATTACTGGTTCCATGAATAGAACTGTAACAGAATGTGCCCATTAAAAGAAAACAACTGAAAGCAGAGTTTTTCATATTAGTGTTTATTCAGGTATTCAGGTGGGGAAGGGAACATATTCACAGCAAAAAGAAGTGTTAGAACAAGAGGTCATAGTCTGAGGTTGTTGGGGGGAAGATTTAGGAACAGTGCACTGGCACATTATTTCACAAAAAGGGTGGTGGACCCCTGGAACAGTCTACCAGTGGGGGTGGTGGGAGCAGAAACCAGAGAAGGATTCAAGAGGGCATGGGACACACATAAAGGACTGGCTGGAGGGCAGCAAGGGGTGTATTTGGATGGGGGGGTAGGGAGGTATCAGGGCAGACTCGATGAGCAATGGTGTCCTTTTCTGCCGACAGTCTTCTATGAATTTCAGTATCACGCATAGAAACATAAACAGAGAAACATAGAAGATGTTGGCAGATAAGGGCCTCTTGGTCCACTTTGTCTGCCCTAGTTACTCTATCCATCCCCTATCTACTATCTGTTCCACACATTATTCTTATCCATTACCCCCCCCCTTTTACTTCTAAGATCCCACTGTGTCTATCCCATGCTTTCTTGAATCCTGTAATTGTTTCTGACCTCATTATCTCTGCCAAAAGTCTGTTCCACTCATTTATCACTCTTTCTGTGAAGGAGTGTTTTCTTACATTTCCTCTGAACCTTTCCCCTTCTAATTTCATAGCATAATCCCTCATTCCTGAGCATCTTTTCCTTTTGGAAAATGTTACCTTCCTGTACCTTGTTCTTCTCTGTGATGTATTTGTATGTTTCTATCATATCCCCCCTCCTCCTATCTTCCAGTGAGTACATGTTCAGTTTCTTAAGCCTTTCCTCATAGATTTTTTGATGCATGCCCTGCACCATTTTGGTTGCCGTCCTCTGAATTGTCTTCACCCTAGCTATGTCCTTTTGAAGATGGGACCTCCGGAACTGGACACAGTGCTCGAGGAGTGGTCTCACCAGGGATCAATACAAGGGTGTTATCACCTCCCTCCTTCTACTTGTGATGCCCCTGCCTGTGCATCCCAGCATCCTGTTAGCCTTCCCCACTGCCTTATCACACCATCTTGCAACCTATATATCAGCTGCAATAATCACTCCTGGTTCCCTTTCCTGCTCTGTGACTGTCAGTGCCCCCCCAATTTGTATGTTGCCCTTGGGTTTTTGTCTCATATGCATTATTTTATGTTTTTTAGTGTTGAAACCCAGTTGCCAATTCTGTGACTATTCTTCTAACGTTTCTAGATCACCCCTCATTCTATCCACCCCCCTGGTGTGTCCACTCTGTTACAGAGTTTCATGTTGTCCATGAAGAGGCATACCTTTCTTTCCAGTCCTACAGTAATGTCACTAATAAAGACATTACAGAGGACCGAGACCAGTAGTGATCCCTGTCTCACCCCGCTGGTCACTTTGTTCTCCCCTGAGTGGGTTCCATTCACCACCACCCTCTGAGTCCTACTGCCCAGCCAATCCTGTACCCATTTAACAACCTTAGTACCCACTCCTAGATTCCCCCAACTTACTTATCAATCTTCTATGTGGAACGGTGTCCAAGGCCTTGCTTAAATTCAGGTAGACCACATCCACTGCTCCTCCCTGATCCACTTCTCTGGTTACCCAATCAAAGAACTCAATCAGGTTTATCTGACATGACCTTCTTCCTGTGAAACCATGTTGCCTTGTGTTCTGAAGACTATTGGCAACAAGGTATTCCACTGTCCTTTCCTTTAACAGTAATTACATTACCTTACCAACCACGGATGTCAAGCTAACAGGCCTGTAGTTTCCTGCCTCCTCCCTATTGCTACCTTTGTAGAGAAGGACCACATCTGCTCTCCTCCAGTCCCCCCGGTACCTGCCCTGTTGCCAGTGACAGGTTGAATAGGTATGTCAGAAGTGCTACCAACTCCTTCCTGAGTTCCCTTAGTATCCTGGTGTGGGTTACCCGAGAAGTGGGCACATAAGGAAGGGAGCCATCCATTACGGTGACTCCTTCCTGGCACAATCCACTCACAGTGATGGAAAGGTAGGGCAACCAGATGAGGGGGTGGGTGAACTAGGCAACAGGATGTTGCTATATGTACGTGCATGGGGGAGGTTTGAGCGAGCATGGCAAGCGTGGGCTGGGAGGGGGTGGAGAGGTTGTAGGGGGTGGTGCTGCGGTTGCTGGTCGAGCTGCATCGTGGCATCGGGTATTGGCTAGTGGCTGGGTGGCTGAGGTACTGAGTCCGGGCGCTGGTGCGATTTTTTATTGCACCCAGCCTGAACCTTTTTTTTTTACTGCTTTCACCCCCCCCCCGACATGCACCCCTGAAGTTGAGAATCCTCTAGGTGGTACGGGGCAAAGCCCCATGCAGTGGGGAGTGGTGAGGGGGCGCAGCCCCCCCCCACAGAAAGCAGTAAAAATCTGTCCTGGCACTGTTGTTCTGTTGCACCGGAGTTGTCAGAGTGCCAAAAATGTGTTCGGCACTCTGAGTGATAATGGTGATCGCCTTTAGGCATTCGCCGTTATCACATAGACCCCTTGGTGTGCACCCCATCTGGCCCCATTGCCTTGTCCACTTTTAGTGTCTTTAGTTTCCTAAGGACTCTTTCCACTGGAAATTGGCTGGTGTCCACTTTCTGGCCCCAATGCCATTGTCCTTTATTCTTGGCCCATCACCTGCCTTCTCCTCTGTAAACACTGAACAGAAGAATTTGTTTAATAGGTTTGCCTTTTGGTGGTCCTCCTCATCATCATTCATTTTAAGTACCCCTGCTTCATACTAACAATGAAATTGTTGCAAAATATTGTGCATCTTGTTTTTATCACATTCAGTTATGGTTTCACAGTCATTTCTACCCATGACATACTTTGCCTTGGTATAGCAATAATTTGATAGTTAACCATTACTGTTGATTATGTTGTTGTGATCATGTTCAACAATGGTTTGGCATTCATGTCTGCTTATGATGATACACTATGACATGATATAACATGGTATGGTAATGAATTGACAATGAACAGTCATTAAACTCAGTGCAGAGACATGTGCTTAGGACCTTTAGAGTTAAGGAGCTAGTGTAATTGTTATACAACCCCCGCCACATGCCATCTCCACCATCCTGCTCTGTAGAAGGAGGGTGCGGGCAATAACCTCAAAGGTAACTCTTATGTCTAGCAGTATTTCTGATCGAACTTCTAGACTGAAGTCTCCTCCCATGTACTGTACACTCCTGAGCATGGATTTTCCTACACCCCTGGAGGCATGGCCCATTGAGGCACCATCTATAAAGTTACTGTGCACCTCAACGGAAACTGTTCTGGCCACATTACCTGTGCTGTTTAGGGGAGAATAGCTTACCGCCTCCACAGACCATGGTGCACCACTGATGTCTATATAAATAATAAACTGTGACTAATGTCCCAGTGACACCCAATTTGTTGTGCTGTCTTTCATTTTGAGATCCTGCTACAATCACATTATATTCTTCTTCCCTTGACTCTGGGGGCAAATAGAGCAACTGTTGTTGGTCAAAAAATAGATTTAATGTTGTACCACATTATTTACAATTTATCCCCACGTAGTAACTTGGAGCTGGTTTATTTTAAACTTTAACCATAACTTCACCTCATTTGCATTTACCATTTTGATTGCATTTTCAAAACACAGTACTCTTTAGGAAATCACTCAGAGCACAGTTCAGGAAACTTTAGGCAGAAACATCTTTGCAAAATTCCAAACATTTATTTATAAAAGCAGTACACACAGCTTAGACTGGTGATGGTGAGCACACAACCAGAGCCCAACCCTAGCTCCCATTTTGGGCCCAAAAAATTCTATCAGCACCAGTCATCATATTTCAGCAATGATCACTTTACTGTACATGTGCCAGACCAGCAGGTCAAGGGTTCAGTTAAGTCTAGCAGCATCATTATTACTCTCAGCATAAGTACACTTAGCTTTGGTACCACTACAGCCCATACTTTCAGGTGACATAATTAAGTCATATTCTCTTTGCAGCTGGGAACAGGTTAAAGACATTGGGGTGCACCCAGGACTGTTAGATAGGGGAATAAGCTAGGTGCCTCTGGTGGAATATAGCCAGTGTGGTGTTCCCTCCCAGAAGATGTACTGTACTGTATCTGTATCTGTATCTGTATCTGTATCTGTATCTGTATCCAGCTATCCAGCTAAGACAGGAAACATTAAAGAGGAAGAGTTACCCCTTACAGCCTGCCCCAAGTCCTGTGTATCCTTGATGTTTGGTGTTTGGAATGCAAATACAGTCAGAGAAACAATGGCTTGCCAGCTCACAGGACCCCCTTTTTAACTGGGATTCAGATCTTCAGCTCACTAACTGCCCTAATTTTCCACAGTACACAGGTTGCTTTCTGTTTTGACATCTTTAGGCCACAGGCCTTGGCCAGAACAAGATTTTATCTGCTACTTCTTCCCCATTGCAGAAACATGGAACAAATGGTGTGCAAGCTTTCAGGAGGCCCTTTTTGAGGGTGGACCTCCAACATGCCCCCGCTGCCCCAGTCTTGGACCCCAATCAAAGCATTCAGAGACCTGCATCAGAAGGAGCTAATGCCGCATGGACCAACGAACCCTGCTGCCATCCCTGAGCCCTGAGCCCTCTCCAGTTGGTCACAGCTAGAGAAGCACACCCAGAGGTGTTAAGCTGGATACTACATTGGCACCTTGAATAGGGGAGGCCACACCAAGTCCAACCTTTGTTAGGTCAGAGCCCCTACTTATGTGCCCCTAGCAGCAGGAAAATTGCATGGGAGGGTCCCAGCCAATGGGAAATTGCTAAGCAGTGTCGCAGAGACATTTAGTCATCAAGCAGAAACATGTAACTTAGAAACAGGAAACACCTTGTTCATATTTCTAGGGCATTTCTGAGACACAGTGGAAACTGGACTAGCATAACCCTTTGAATGAAAATTACTACAAAACACTTTTTTGTTAACATTAATCCCAATAGTGCAATTACACTTTGAACACATTGAATTTATAAACAAATAGGATTGCTCGTAACCCCTATCGGAGATGGTAACTGCGACTGAACTTGAGCAACTCAGATATGAATGACAAGTTCAGCACTCATTATGTGAGCAACCCTGAAAGGGTAGTAACGGGCGAACAGCAAGGTGACCAGAAACACAGGATGGGGAATGGAAGAGGATGGAAGATTTGTAGGAGGTAGTGCAGCAAGAGGCTGCCGAGCTGGCCATGTGGTGTGGTGGTGAGAGTGGCTGACTACATTGTGGAGGGTACAGGGTTCGGGGCTGGGGAGGAGCACAATATTCTGTGTTTTTGTGTGCGGGACTTTTTTTTTCTCAAAAGGTTCTCCCCCTCCCTGACATGTACCCCTTTGGAGTTGAGAATCCTTTTTAAGTGGGGTACGGGGAGAGCACAGTCTCATGCATAAATAACATAAAAATCATTTGTTTTCACCAGTGTTGCCTTGCTGGGAGCGTACATCGCCATTTATTTTTTTTTGGTGATATACATTCGCTGTAACGGCGATCATTATTTGACGATCGCCATTATGACATGGAACTATCAGAGACAGGTGGGTAACCTGAGTTCAATAGTTAGACTGATACTGCAGGCAGCTACTGTGTACCCATGAACCTATATAGGGATCCATAGCAGACACTTGAAAAACCAAGAGGTAGGAAATCTTAAATCAAGTCAGCAAAAAATGCACTCTGATCCCAACTTCCCCCCATCTTAGAACTCTGCAAAATGGAGGTTGATATGCTAGCTCTGCTTCTCCCCTTAGCTGAGTTTGGGCTACAAATGTCATAACATTTAAAAGTTTTGAGCTTTAGAAAATGTTGTTGTAAAAGAAAAAATAAGTCCTAGCCATATGCAATGTCTTGTTTCTTTTTGAGACTTCTAAAAAAATATGATGAAACCCTAAGTTTGAGACACAGCAAGTTTTTATTTCAACAAAATTTTCCCAAGCTTGTAAAATTAGAACTATAAGTAATGTTTGGCCCAAACTTGGGGCACGGCTTAGTTAGGACTCCACCCTCACAACCACATAAGTAGTAAGCTGCAAATCCACCTGTTAAGTGTTTTTGGGTGTTATTCCCAAAAATACAGGAACACAGAAAATGATGCCAGAAAAAGACCCTTGCTCTATCCAGTCTGCCTGCAAGGTCTATCCAGTCTGCCTGCAAACCCTAACCTACCCCAAGACCTAGTGTCTATATGTGGTTTTTGCTTCTGCTACCCTCCCCCCCATGTTTCTTGCCTTGCTGCTACTCCCCGGGTCACTATTAAGCCATTAATTCTGTCTAAACAATGTTTGAAGTCACTGATGGTTTTGGAGCCTCCCACCTCATCAGCAGGCTTTTCCATTGCTCAACCACTCTTTCTCTCTGTAAAATGGAATTTTCTCACATCTCTCCTGACGCTCCCTCTTGCCAGCTTGGATTCATGTCTCCTTGTTCGAGATTCATTATTCCTGTTGAATAGTTCCTTGCAGTTTACTTTGTTCATTCCATTTAGGAACTTGATGATCCCTATCATATTACCCCTCTCCCTTCTGGCTGGTAGCGAGTACATATTCAGTGCCCTAATTCGATCCTTGTAGGATCTGTCTTGCACATCAGAGGAAGGATTTTTGAATGGTGGCACAGGGCTTGCATCCCGCCCTGCTCCACAGGACTTAGTCTTTGGCAGTGCACCGAACTCTTGTGCCACAACTGCACCAGATTTTCCAGTCTTGGGTGCAGTTGCGACACTTTCCGAGATTTGCAGTAGCCAAAAAATGGTGCAAGTGCTGTTACTTAGTCCCCATGAGTGAGCGCAGACGCTAGACCACAAAATTGTGGTCTAAAGTGTGATGCCGGGTGCAAGGGATGGAAAATCCCATAATTCAGCCAATGGATGCCGCAAACCCTGTGTGCCATATGTTCGGTGCACCTGGGGCTGGTGGCAGTCTTGTACATTTGAAAATCCGGCCCATGAATCATTTTGGTTACTCTGTTGCACCATTTCTAGCCTGCCCTTGTCTTTTCCTAAATGAGGACTCCAGAACTGGGCACAGTACTCCAGGTGTGACTTCACCAGTGATCTGAACTACAGGCAAAGCCTGTCAATTCACAGACCTACACAGCCAGTATAGTGCTATGCTTGTGTAACTGTGTTAGTTTTGGTTGTGGCCGTTCGCACTCTCTTTTTCAGAGAAATTACCACCCTGCAGGGGTACGAAAGCAAGGAACTCTCGGAGAGGGTTCCACCCCTAGAGGTGCCACGGGATGGTTCCCTGCGGCTAAAGGTACCTTAGGAATCCCCAAAAGAAATGTAGTATCATCCACAAAAGGAGGCAACATGATGCAGATGAGCAAGCAGTAACTGTGACGTAGAAGCAGTAACTGCAACATAGTAGTAGAGAAGGCTTACATTAAGAGAAGGGGATCCCCTAAGGACAGAGGGAACAGCAGGACATCCTCCACCTCCATCCAACAATGGAAACTACCTAAGGAAACTAGGGGAAACAACTATGCTAACTAAGTATTATGACCTGAGGCAACGGAGGAGAGAAAAAAAACCCTATGAGGAGGAAATTTCTGGGGATCCAAGGCCTAGGTCGCCTTCCCTCCAGGCTTGGGAAATGTATTTAGTGATGACTCTGCAGCTGCAATTTGGAAAACCCAATTAAAGGGAGGTGGAAAATATTCCAATTTGGAGGAAGGCTCTCACTCAAACCCTCTAGCGGGAATGTCGGGGAAGGTTGCTAGAAACAATACGAGCATCCAAGGCTCAGGAGGACAGCAACAACTGCTGAGGCACTCACCTGGCCTACCCGCCCTAAATCAAACCAGTTGAACCAGAGGCAGTCGTGAGGAGAATGCGGTGAAGGTGCCTTGCTAGGGAAACCACTAAAGTCAATGGCCAATCGTTATAGTGGAACACTAGAGACAAAGGAGATCATCATAACCACCCTTCACCGCTAGTCTTAAATTCTACACCAGGAGCTGCTGTCACATAGCAGGCAGCTAAAGCCAAGCCTGGGGTGAGGACATTCCCAGCTATGGGCCAGGTGAGAAGGATCCCGGCCCAAGTTGGACACGCTCGATGATGCAGACTAAATGCAGAGCGAAACCATCAGCTGCAGGAACCTGCACCAGATTAGAATGGCTGGCATACCCCAGAATTGATTGAGAGCTGTAAAGCTGGTGAGCTGAATGAGCATGGTGTGCTGAGATCGTAATGAGCATTGAGTGCTGAGACCTTGCAAGGTCGAATGCAGATCGAGAGCAGTAGAATCCCAGGCCGAAGCCGAGGGGATGGCACTAGGCATGAAGCAATGGTTTGCGTAAGCAAGGAGCAACTGTTGCGTAAGCAAGTGTGGACCTGATAGGTCAGTAAGCAGTAGTAGTAGTAGTAGGTGGACCTGCATAACAACTGTATAGCAAGTAAACAGCACTGAGTTAGGGGCAAGCCAGCCAGGCATGAATAGCCAAATCAAGGTGATGAACTCTGAGGATTTTCAGCTGCAAAGACAGGATTTAGAACAGAATTAATTAACCACATAGGCCACAACCCCCCAAACACCTCCCAGTCCCTGCCGTAGGACAAACAAGGAAGTGATGAAAGGCCAAGAACCACATGCAGTTATAAAAGCTAATTTAATAGCCTCAGCGGGAGCTTCAGCTAACCTCAGAGTAAACAAGGTACAGTAGGAATGGATGTAAACAACGCAGCAGCAGGAAGCAAGTAGGCCTGTGCAGCAGTAGTAATTAAATGAGTACAATGAGTTGTGAGTGCAAATAAAGGAGGCATAATGCTCTTAAGCATTGTCAAACAGGCAGAGCAATGAGATTGCAGCAATGAGGTAAGTAGAACAAGCATGAGTAAGCTGTAGCTAGGTTCAAGTAATCTGAGTCAGGTGACAGAAATAAATTATGCCACATGGACCAGCTGTAGTTGAGTAACTGAAAGCTAGCAATATAAGCTCCGAATAGCAGTATGCTAGGAGCCTAGAAAAGCCCCCCCAATAAGGAAGGAAGCATACATAGCCGAAGGCAAAATACAAACCAAAGCAGGAAAACAAACACAGAAGCCCTGCAGAGACAAACAAGGGGGGGGGGCCCAACCAGCCAGGGAACAAACCAGCAGAGCCTTCGGCTGCAAAGACAAAATGCTTCACAGTGAGGCTGAAAGGAACTGCTTATATAGCTCAGGAAGTGGGAGAGGCTGACTGCTTCGCCACTGAACTACAGGCAAAGCCTTTCAATTCTAGAATGCTGGCAGCAGAGTGGCTGTGTCTATATGGAGCTCCCATAACTAAGTGAACGTTTTCTATATTTTTTCTAGTTTTCAAATATTTTTTTGTGTACAGTTTGTGGACTGAGAAGGAGGGTATTCTCTTCTACAGGAAGGTCGGGGATGTGTGTGTTTCATGTTAGTTGAGAACAGTATAGTCAGCATGTTTGTTCTGTAGTGAATCATATCTCGTGTAGGTTTCATTTTCATTTTGTTTGTATACAGTAAATACGCAGTTTGTCTGAGAATTATGTGGGGTTGTCCTTGTCACTAGGATTAGCTAGCTTGTTGCTGGGTGGTGATATGTTGTTTAGGTAGTACTGTGACTTTGTTTGTCACTGTTTCATGGGGTTTCTGGGCTGATGATTTAAAAAGCATTTATTAAAAATATTTTTTGAGCTAGAATCAGGTGGGTGCTAAGAAACAGCTTCCTTGGCATAGTGTTCTAGTTTTGATAGAACACTGGAAGTAGCAGCCTACTGAATTCTAGATTATTGAGATTGTTGATACATTTTAAAAGTAAAGTGAGATAGAAATTTATATATTTTTGAATTTTATAGTTATTTTAAAGTTATATATAACTGGAGGCTAAGAGAAGCTGGGCTGTGAGGATGTAGGGGAATAGGTACATGTACTGTATGGGAAGCAGGAGAGTGGTAAACTGCAATAGCTGTGTGGCAGCAGTCTTTCTGGGGTGATGTGGAGTAAAGGGGGATGTCCTGTGTGTAAAAGCCTGGAGCAGCTAAGGATTGAAATAAGGCTGCTCAGATGGGAGCTGGAGAGGATGGTGTGGGAAGTCAGAAGAATAGAGCAGTGGAGGGAAAGGCAGAGGGGTGATGCCTAGGGGAGTGAGGTCATCAGACAGGGTAGGGAGGAGCACCCAGTATACAGGAGTATCTCTTCCTCAGCAGGCTAGGGAGCCCAGGGTGGAGGAATGGCAAGTGGTAAGGGGAAGGGGTTGGAATGTGAGAGTAGCATTAGGGGTGGCAAATTCTAAAGGGGTGCCTTTATTGAATAGATTTACACCACTGTCTGGAAGGAGGAAGGGGGCAGCAGGAGGTGAGGTAGGAGGCCAGGTTGAGCCAGGGCTGAGAGTAGGAGTACAGAGGTGGGGAAAGGGAACTAATCATGGTGGGCATGGAAGAGGCAGCAGGCAAAAATGGAGTGGAGGATGGGGAGACGGAGAGAAAAGGAAAGGAAAAGGGAAGGGAAAACTGAAAGCAGATATAGATAGTCAGAAGGGAAGGGGCAGAGTGGGAGAAGGAAAAACAGTTAAAGGAGAACTGTCATCAACAGGATTTCTTAATGTCTGAAAGCCCATAAAAGGCTAATTTGATTGAGCTACTGTGTTGATCTGTGAGTCTTTGCAGTCCAGAGTTATTCATATGTAAATCACCCTGTAATTAAGGGCTGGTGGCAGCTATATGTTTTGGGCTTCTGACAGGAAATGATGTCACCGAGGGCCTAGGTCCTCCTTTGACTGCATTTAATCCAACAGATTAAATATGAAATAGACTGTTTTATTAAATGTGTTTAAGGTGTTATTGCAACACTTCCTACATCTATGATAATTATTTTGTACGTGCATTGAAACTAGTGAGTTATCACCTTTACATTTCAAACTATTAGTAAAAATAATCCATCTTCAGAATTACTTTAATTTGTAGGCTATATTGCCAGTGCCAGCTGATCATCAAAAACTACACATCTCAAGGTTGGCTCTGTGGTGCCAACAGGTATTAGGGCCCCATCTCAGGATTTCTAAACCCTGGCTGTGTTCATGTCAGTACAGGTTTGTAGCTCAGTGCCCTTAACTGCTGAGCCATACTGCCTCCTAATAATCCAAAAGAATTCTGGCACTGTTACAGTAGAAAATCCCATTCCATCCAAAATATTTCAGTAAGAAACTGTTATAATTTTAACTTCATCAAAAGAAGTAAAATACTCTTTAATAGTAACTGGTCTGGTGGAGCAGAGGGTTGAGGCGCTGGTGCTTTACTTCACGCTATGCAGGCGACCTGGGTTTGGGAATGACCTCGGGTCTCCGGGGAGCCAGCTCAGAGGGGGCATGGTTGGAGAGGGATTGAGCTGTGGCTCTCCCCTCCAGAGGGGTGGATGCTCACTCTGCCGTAGTCCTGCTCCCCCTGGGTGGAGGTCCGGTGGGCAGCACAGGCATTTGGAGCGGTGATGCAAGTCTGGGTAAGGGTGGATGGGGCCACCAGATCCTGGCATGTGCGTGCACCTCCACACATGTACATGGATGTGTATGCCATGACCGGGGGGGGGGAGAAAAAAGACTGAAAAATACCGTAAATTACAAATGAAAAAAAATGCTCTTTAATTAATGGTAATCATGCAAAAGAAAAAGTAGTAGACCAGGGAGGGGCTGTGGACATGGCTTACCTAGACTTTAGCAAAGCATTTGACACAGTCCTACACAAAAGATTAATAGTCAAATTAACCAGCCTGGGAGTGGGTCCCATGGTGGTAGCCTGGGTAAAACATTGGCTGGACAACAGGACACAGAAGGTAATTGTAAATGGAGTTCACTCTGAAGAAAGAGGAGTTACTAGTGGGGTACCGCAGGGTACAGTACTGGGCCCAGTCCTTTTTAATGTCTTTATAAGTAGCATTGCAGAGGGACTAGAAGGAAAGGTATGCCTCTTTGCAGATGACATAAAGATCTGCAAGAGGGTTTATACACAAGGAGGTGTGGAAAGGATGAGAAGGGACTTGGCAAGGTTGGAGGAATGGTCAGAAGTATGGCAGCTAGGATTCAATGCAAAGAAGTGCAAAATAATGCACCTGGGAAACAAGAACCCAGGGGAAGATTACACAATGGGGTGGGAGGTAGTAACAACAACAAAAAAGGAAAGGGACCTGGGGGTAATCATATCAGATGACCTTAAGGTTATCAAGCAATGTGAGAAGGCAGTTGGGAGGGCTGGGTGTATACTGGGATGCATAGGGAGAGGCATCACCAGTAGAAAACAGGAAGTTGTTATCCCTCTGTACAGACAGTTGGTGAGACCCCATCTGGAGTACTGTGTCCAGTTCTGGAGACCCCATCTCCAAAGGACATAGACAGGATAGAGGCAGTCCAGACGAGGGCAACTAAAATGGTGGGGTCTGCAAGAGAAGCCATATGAGAAGAGACTAAAGGAGCTTAATATGTATACCCTTGAGGAAAGAAGGGAGAGGGGACATGATAGAAACTTTAGTACCTCAATGGAATCAACAAGTCCAAGAGGGTAGCATCTTTCAGAAAAAGAGACTTGCAAGAACAAGGGGACACAATTTAAAGATGGGGGGGCGGTTCCGTGGCGATGTGAGGAAGTATTTTTTCACAGCGAGGGTAGTGGATGCATGGAACAGCCTTCCTGAGGAGGTAGTGGGGTCTAAAACTATGGGAGAATTCAAGAATGCATGGGACAGACATAAGGAAATTCTTGTGGGGGGTAGGAAGAAATAGGCTGTTGGTTAACTAGGATCTGCGGCCTATCCTGTAGGTAGGGAAATGGGCAGACTAGGTGGGCCAAGTGGTCCTTATTTGCCGTCAAAGTCTATGTTTCTATATAATTTTTTACATACATATAAAGACATATTTATCTCCAGTTACAGCCTCCCAGTTGCTGCTGTATTTGTGGTTACAACCAGGAGGTTGTGATCAACAACTATCAATCAAGCAGCACCACAGAAAGCTAACTGGCGTGTAGTTTCACTGTGGTTGGGCTGAACATCTTGCCCAACATGGTGGCTCCATTACCGATCACCGGTACCAGCACTCAAGCTTTGTCACACAGTTAAGACAAGTAAAATGATTAATATTTTTAAATATCTATCTAGTTGATCCTGCCTTGTAAATGAAAAAAAATCAATATGATTGATCCTGCTGCTCATACCCTTCGAGCTCGTCTTACACTATGCAGCAATGCTGATGGACCGTGACTTTCTAGAATGTCATTACCACTGTAATGTAAAGAAGAAAGAAAAGAAAAAACAAAAGGGAGAGCCAGGCTGTGTGTGTGTGTGTGTGTCTATCTCTGACAGAAGTGCTGCACTAACTGAACTGTGCTGAAAGGGAAAAAAATATCACCATTGATTAAATAAAATAAAATGTGTGTGTACATGTGTGTGTGTAAAAAAAACAGAATTTTACACACACACACTTGGTGTATGATGCTTTTATAAACACTTCTGGGTTTATGTTGCATTCCACACTTGGGTTTGTGTAAAATTCTGGTTACACACACCTACCCATATATTATTCTATATTTTAATAATGCATTTCATGTTATACATGTTTTAACAATGTTGTCCATCTATGTGTTTTTGCCATTAATAAACACACAATTGTGTCCTATTTTTTTCTTTTCAAGTCAAATCTGGATAGAAAAAGAATAATATTTTCAGAATCTTAACACATGCTCAAAACCCATTCTGATGGATGAATGAAGCTTGTTGACATCTGTACTGCCAGATGATAATCAAAAGCTACACATTTCAAGGCTGGCCCCATGATGCCAGGCCAGTAGGTACGTAGCAACATTTGCATCTGGTAGACCTGAGTTCACACCTGAAATTGTAAGAGAAAAGGCTGCAAAACAGGGAATGGAAAAAGACTGAAGTTGGTGCTGTGGCAGTCCCAGAAATCTGTACTGACATGAACACAGCCAGGGTTTAGAAATTCTGTTATGGAGCCCCAATACCTGTTGGCACCACATAGCCAGTGGTGTAGTGAGATGTGTAGTTTTTGATGATTAGCTGGCACTTGCAGTATAACCTAGACATTAAAACAATTCTGAAGATGGATTATTTTTACTAATAGTTTGAAATGTAAAGGAGATAACTCACTAGTTTTAATGCAACACAAAGCAATTATAGATGTAGAAAGTGTTGTAATAACACCTTAAAACACACTTAATAAAACATTTGTTTTCCTATTTAACCTGTTGGATTAAATACAGTCAAAGGAGGACATAGGCTTTGGTGACATTGTTTCCTGTCAGGAGCCCAAAAAGATATGGCTGCCACCAGCCCTTAATTACAGGGTGATTTACATATGAATAACTCTGGACCTCAAAGATTCACAGATCAACACAATAGCTCAATCAAATTAGCTTTTTATGGGCTCTCAGACATTAAGAAATCCTGTTGAGGACAGTTCCCCTTTAAGGGGATACATTGTGGATGTGTAGATAAGTTCACCAGGGTGCAGAGGGAGCAGTTAGGTGGGGAAACAGCTAGTACCGAAGGTAAGAAAGGAAGGACAGGGAGCACGGGTGCAGGGGATAGAAGGGTGGCAATCATAGGGGACTCCATAATTAGGGGCATTCACTGGGGAAGGAAAGGGGGCCCAAATGCAAGCAGGAAGGTGGTTTGCATGCCAGGGATGACAGCAAGTAAGGTGGGCCCAAGAATAAGGGAAATAGTAAGGGAGGTTGGAGGAAAACCTAATTTATTTATACATTTGGGAGCCAACAACCTAGCTGGGGAGGAGACTGAGATAGTGCAAAGTAAGTTTAGGGAATTAGGGATGATCTGCAGGGAGGATGGAAGTTTGCAGGCTTTCTCAGAGGTGATACCAGTACCAAGGGCCAGCACAGCCAGGACAAGAAGAATACAGGATTTTAATGACTGGCTAAGGAAATAGTGCAGGGAGGAGATGTTTATCTGTATTGGGGACTGGGAAGATACCTGGTCAAACAAAGCACTCTTTTCACCAAACAGGCTACATCTCAGTAGGGAGGGTTTGAGGGTACTCTGGGACAAACTGGGGGAATACATAACCACTACACTTCTTTTTTTTTGGTTCTTTCTTTGCTCTCCTGAGCTGGCTTGTCCTCCGGAGGGAGCCCCCAGCCCCATCCCTTGGCATCCACCAGCTGATGCTGACACATACTCCCAGGGCTTGCCCACCCTGGCGGGGCCAGCAAGGTTCCCCAACCCCCATCAGAGACCAGAATCAGTGGGCCAATGCTGTGGCTAGCCGGGAGCGGGGCCTGTGAGGCGCCCTCCACCATAGTGCCATGGATCTCTATTTTTTACTGGTTTTCTCCCCTGGAGTTGGGGTGTGTAATGACACCAGCAGAGGGGAGCATGCATGCGTCTGCATGCACCCCCTCCAAGCATCTGCCCCAACTTCTCCCCTTTTTGCAGCTCAGCACCCTGTCCCCATCCTCCACTAGGGAGCAGACAAGTGCCAATCACTGAGGACACTCATCCCTGGAGAAGGAGAGCAGTCCATTGGAAGCTCAGTCCTTTTCCTCCCCTTCCACCCCGGTAGTCCATGCATGTTCCCAAACATGGGTCACTGGCATAGCGTGAGGTAAGACAACTAAACCCTCAGCCCTCAGAGCCACTGGGACGGCTTCATGACCACCACACTTAATTTAAACTACTGGGGGGGGCGGCGGGAATGCAGACCTGCAGACTCTGAGAAGAGGAGGTCAGTGAAGCTCTCCCCCACAGTGATGGAAGAGGTCTGGAGGGAGGAGGTGGAAGGGGTGAGAACATAATTAGCAAAGGGTGGAGGGGGTGAGGAACACATAACAAGGGTATGTGTAAGGGTGCACACAGAGGGGATAAATGTGAATAGAAGAATAGAGGGAAGAGAAGGAAGGTCAGATTCTAGATGGGGGGTGGTGTCTCTGAATGCTCGGAGTCTTGTAAACAAGATAAATGACCTGCAGACACTATTAGCAGAGAGGAATGTGGACATAACTGCAGTAACTGAGACTTGGGCAACATCACACCATGACTGGGACCTTGGGATCCCTAGATATAAACTTTTCAGGAGGGACAGGGTAGTTGGGAAGGGGGTGGGGTGGCAGTTTATACCAGGGAGGGAATTACTTGCATGAGGGATGAGTTGGAGGAAGGTGAGGTGGAGGCATTATGGGTTCAGTAAAGGTCCAACAGAGGGAGAAAGGTGAGGTTGGGGTGGTGTACAGACCACCCAATTAGAAAGAGGAGAGGGACAGGGAACTGAGCTCACAAACAGGGTTGAACTGGCCCACCTGGATACCTGGAAATTTCCAGGTTGGTCCCCTCTGTTTCATTACTTACCACTTTCTAAGCGCTGAGAATCTTTGGCTGTATCTTCTATTTTTTTATTAAATAGGCCCTGTAAGTAAATTCATAATGCAAACACAGAGCTGGTGTATCATATTGAAGTAGAATAGTTATATGAGTGTGACACCTTGGGCCCTCCCATACTGATTTTCCAGGTGGCCCTTCTGTCAACTTTCCAGGTGGGCCCTTTGTAGCCCAGTCTGACACTGCTCACAAATATTGGAAGCTGTGGGTAAAGGAGAGGTGGTAATTGTGGGGGACTTCAACCTGTCCAAGGTGGACTGGAGCATGTTATCCACAACGTGCTAGGGATCATGTGATCCTGAAAGGATTGCAGGGTGGGTTCCTGACTCAGGGCATCACTGAACCAATAAGAGCTGATGCAGTTCATGATCTGGTGCTCACAAATGGGGAGCATGTGCAGGAAATAATAGTCAGGGAGCCACTGGGTGCAAGTGACCATTGCACAGTGTGGTTCCAGTTGTATATGGGCAGGGAAAGCATCCTGACTAAGACCAAAATCTTAGCTTTCAGGAGGGTGGACTCCAGGAAAATGGGTGAAGTGCTAAGGAGCCATCTGGCAGGCATCAGAGCAGATATGGGGGTGGACCAAAGGTGGTCCATCATTAAGGAAGGAATACTGGTTGCCACAGATGAGTGCATTAGGCTCAGGGGGAAGAACACAAGAGCCAAAGCACCCAGCTTGCTCAGTTCTGGGGTTGCCCAGGCAATAAGGGAAAAGAGGTTGGCCTTTAGAAAATTCAGGAAGACCAAGAGAGAAAGGTGGATAGGGAAAATTACCTAAAGTCGACTAGTGAGGCAAGCAAGAAAGTCTGGCGTGCAAAGGCACAGAAGGAGTTGCAGATAGCTGAATGAATTAGAAAGGGTGACAAGGCTTTCTTTCACTATATAAGTGAGAAAAGGGACAAGAAGGAAGGGATTGTTAGGCTTTTGAAAGGGGTAGAGTGAGTGGAGGATAATGGGGGAAAAGCAGAGATACTAAATGATTACTTCTGTTCTGTCTTCACCAGGAAGAAGGATGGACTGGTGCCTTCAGGAGGGAGAAGAAGAGTGGGGGGGAGGGGAACACAGATGTAGTGATAGAGGACAGAGTGAGGGAAGGGCTGCTGGCATTGAAGGTGGACAAATCACCAGGCCCAGACAGAGTACATCCAAGGGTACTAAAGGAACTGGCTGAGGAGCTGGCAGGGCCACTGGCAGATCTATTTAATAGTTCATTAGAGTCAGGTTTGGCACCACAGGACTGGAGAGCAGCACATGTAGTGCCCCTCCACAATAGCGGTCCCAAGGATGACCCAGGGAATTATAGACTAGTCAGTTTGACCTCTATTGTGGGCAAGCTCATGGAGACCATACTAAAGGAAAGGTTGGTGGAATATCTAGAGGAGTATGGTCTCCAGGATGTGAGGCAGCATGGGTTTATGGGGGGGCAGATCATGTCAAACAAATCTGATTGACTTCTTTGACTGTGTCACTAAAATAGTACACAGGGGCCAAGCGGTAGTCATCCTCTATCTTGATTTCAGCAAGGCCTTTGACTCTGTGCCCCACAAAAGGTTGATCAGAAAGTTGTTGGGTCTTGGGGTTGGGGAAAAGATAGCCAGATGTGTGAAAAACTGGCTAAGGGACAGGACCCAGAGGGTGGTTGTGGAGGGAGAGTTATCTGGCACCAGAGTGGCAACCAGTGGGATCCCGCTGGGCACAGTGCTGGGGACAGTGTTGTTCAATGCTTTCATCAATGACATTGGAGATGGCATTAAGGGCAAAATGTTCCTATTCACAGATGACACCAAGCTCTGCAGGAGAGTGAACACATCTGAAGGAATACATGACCTATAAGAAGATCTGGAAAACCTGCGGAAGTGGTCCAGGATCTGGCAGCTTGGCTTCAATGCCAAGAAATACAAAGTTATGCATATTGGAGCCAAGAATCCCAGGACAGAGTACTACCTGGGTGGAGTCCAAGTATCTGCATCAGAGGGGGAGAAGGACCTGGGAGTGATGATCACTAGTGACCTGAAGCACTCCCCACAGTGCAAGAAAGCAGCAGCAAATGCAAACAAGAAGTTGGGATGCATATCTTGGGGGATCAGTAGTTGGAGAGAGGAGGTTAAACTGCCCTTGTACAGGTCACTGGTAAGGCCTCATCTAGAGTACGGAGTTCAGTACTGGTGCCTACAACTCAAAAAGGACATTAACATGCTGGAGAAGGCCCAGAGGAGGGCTACAAAGATGATAGTGGGTCATTAGTGTAAGGCATACCAGGAGAGGTTGAGGGCACTGAACATGTACTCCCTGGAAGACAGGAGACGGGGGGGGGGCATGATTGGGACCTTCAAATACCTGAACAGGATAAATAAGGTTGATAAGGAGAGTCTCTTTAAGCTGAGTGGCAGCCATTACACGAGGGGGCACAGTCTTAAGCTGGAGGGTGGGAGGTTTAGGAGGGAGGTCAGGAAGCACTTCTTCACAGAGAGAGTGGTGGACATTTGGAATGCGCTGTCAGAAGAGGTCATCTGGTTGAAGACAATGGGCAGCTTTAAGAGAGGCTGGGATAGGCATGGGGGAAAGTAAGGATCATGGGTAGAGAGAATAGGAGAAGTGGGGAAGGAGGGCGGGGACAGTAGCTCAAACTGTGGACCTGCAATACAAGCAGATTTGATAGACCAAACGGTCTTCTGCTGGCTTCTTCATATGTTCGTATGTTCATATGTACCTTAGGAGGGAGCCTCCAAGGAGAAAGAGGCATGATGCTGGAGGAGGAGGAGGAGAGGATGGCAGGGCAAAGAAAGACTGCATCTAAGTGAGATTGCAGGGAGCTGACTTAAATAGCTCACGCAGGAGGTGTGGCTAATAACTCCACCCATTGAACTGCAGTCGTAGCCATTGATTTCAATTTGTGTATACAAGTTAGTGATGAGTTATGCTTGTGCAACTTCATTGATAGTCTGATAGAATTTGAATGCTTCTGTTGTTGACTGAGATAAATAGATACTTTGACTGTTCACACCCTCTGTTCCACGGGGAACTACCACCCTGTTGGGATACCATGAAGACAAAGGAACACTCTTGAGGAAGGTTCCACCCCTAGAGGTACCGGAGGAATATAATTTCTTTAGGCTAAAGGGAAGGAGCCCCCAAAAAGGACGATCAGCAAGTGGTGAATGCAGAAACTGGATGAGCATGGATTGACAGCAATAGTGATGAGTTGAAACAGACATCAGCAGGATTGTGCAATGGCTGTTGATATTAGTACTGATATCAGAAGGGGCATGACTTCCATAAGGAGAGAGGGAACAGCAAAAGAGAAAGAAGGCCACCATCCAACCCCAATTCAACAGCAAAAACCTGACTAGGTTAAAATGTACTATATAGATATACTACTTGACGACTATGATCTACAGACTACCTAACCTTCATGACCTTCAGCATGGAGGACAGAAAAAAAAAAAACACTATGAGGGTGAAACCTCTGGGGATCCAAGGCCTTGGTCACCTTCCCTCCAGGCATGGAATGAATTGATGATGGCTCACTACTGCAATTTAGAGACCCAATTAAGGGGAAGATATTTTAGAGGAAGGGCTTTCACTCTGTCCCTCTAGTACGAAAGTTGTGGGGGTGCTGCAAGTTGATGGCCTCTGCAGCTAAAGGGGGACCCTCCTGGGGTCCACCCCCCCTTCAGAGGAGGAGAGTGACAACTGCTGAAAGACACTAACCTTACCTCATAGTGAAGGCTTAAAGGAGAAGCCAAATCCTGGAGGGGTAAGGCCAGAGCCAAAACCAGGAGGGCTAAGGCCGAGTCCTGGAGGAGCAGGAACTGGAAGATTGTACAGTCTTCATCCTTGAGAGGCTGGAAGGACAAGGGAAGGTGTAGAATGGAGACCAGATGGACCTCAGGTGGCTGTAAGGAGAATAGCTTTTGAAGGTGTTGCTGATGTTGTCAGCAGCTACAGGAGCTCCCTGGGACTTGGAGGCCCCACTCTGCAACAGCAGAAGCCTGAAATGCTACATCAAGAGGTTCCACTGATGCTGTCCACGTGACAAAGGAGTTCCCCCAGAGCAGAGGACCTTCTCACCCTAATGGTAGAAGAGAAGGACCCGGCCCTGGTAAGGGACCCACCCTCAAGATGCAGACTTCAAGGTGGCAGAGCTGTGCTAGGTACAGAGAGACTGGGATATAAATGAGAGTGCAGGATTAGAGTGCAACAGGTAGAAATTAGAACAGCAATAAACAGCATGAGTGGGAGTGCAACTGTTAGCACTGAGTATATGAGACTTCCTTAGGTGAAGTGCAACTGTTAGCACTGAGGACAGCAAGACAGAATGAGGTGGAAAGCAACTGTTAGCGCTGAGTCTGGCAAGAGACAGTATGCTGAAGCTATAGGGAAAAAATACATGCTTTAGGGAATGCAATGGCATATGGAATGCAGTAGCGTGGGGGAATCAGACCAGAAAGCAGTGTGCTGCTGGACTGAGTAATAAAATCACTGAACCCAAAAGGGAGTGGTTGCCAGGTGTAAGCAATTAAGGAGTTTAGAAGAACAGGAGACTGGAAATGGTACAGAAACAGTGTAGGTAATCAGGGAGATTGCAACTGATAGAGAAACATATTAACTCTAGAGCCTGGATTAGCACAAAGCAAAATAAAATGACAAGACAGGATGCTGACAACTAGGAACTACCAAAATGAAACAAAAGTAGAGATAAACACAGGAACTAAGAAGGAAACTCAACAATAATAGGGGACTAAAAAAGCAAAACAGCAGCCACGAGACAAAAGGAAACTACAGATCTAGAAAGGTGGAGGTGCAAGGCAGCAGAAATCCCCCAAAGCACGAAGGAAGCAGGAGACAAACACAGAATGGGAGAGGGGAGCTCCAGCAGAGCCTCTGGCTGCAGCAAAGAAAGAATGCATCTGAGTGAGACTGCAGGGAGCTGACTTAAATAGCTCAGGCAGGAGGCATGGCTAATTGCTCCCACCCATTGGACTGCAGTCATGGCTTTTGATGAAACAAAGTCTCCAATACATAAATCCATCTTGATTCTCTCTGTAGAAGTTTAAGTGTTCTGTCCCCTCCCCCATCAGTGGCTTAACGTGCTCTAGTATGCAAAATTGAATGTAACCAGGATTACTTTGATGAAAATCTCTAAAATGGGTACCAAATGGTGAATCCTCCCTAGTACTGCGAATGCCTCTGATGTTTTAGGGGAATATTAGTGGTCAATCTGAGTGGAGGGGGGTTGGATTCCTTTACCCCCCCCATTAGCCACTCTTGAGGATAGGGTGGGGATATACACCAATTGGTGTTTTTTTTTAAATAAATTAAACTTGATAATGGCTTAGTAATGCTCACCCTTGGCAGATCTTACTATTTCTATTCTTTTCAATTTGCCCCCACTTCATTTTTGTTTGCCTTAGATTGTCTGTGGGATTATCAAAATTATCAAAATAATATAAACAAAATCAAATAAACAGAACATATTTTATATATTATTTTGTGGAGACACGTATGCATTTTGGACTTTTTGATTTTTGGAGTTGGCACCATTGCACTGTTTTTCTCCAATAATCCAATTTTTCTTCTTTTTTGTATTGCTTTCTGGATGTTTTTTACCTTTGGAATGGGGTAGTTTTTTTCTTCTTTGTCTATTAAAGAGTTGTATTATTTATATGTATTATAGCATAAAATGTGTTTTGGGACCTCCTTGCAATCAAGATGCAGTTTTTAGAATGTTAAGCATCAATGATATTTACATGCAACTAATTTAGTAACATATTTACATGCATTATATGGTTGCTATTTGATACTGGCTCCATTCTATTTACATAAGCCCATTATTTCAATGATGCATAATTGGATTGTTTATACAAATGTATTGTGCGCAATAGAAAGCTTTATGTTGGTATATATTGCTTTAAGAGAGCCCACACTATAAATATGCATGAGATAACAATGTAACTCCACCCCCCTGATGAAGGGGCAGTGCGTCCTTGAAGTGCCAAGGTTACAACTCTGCTGGAGCATGGCTTAATAAATCTGCAACTTTCCAAGCAGTATCTGTGCTGTGGTGAGCACTGTTCTTTTTGTGAATACATATTTGGTGGGACTTTACAGCAGCATGCCAGTGACATTGTCAGCACTCAAGTTAATGTGTTTGTATACGGATCTCTAATGTCCACCTGAACAACACCAGAAAAGGCAGACAGGACCTTGGTTTAACATCTCATCTGAAAGACAGCACCTCAGGTATGCAGCACCCTCTTCATGCTGCCTGCAGTATCAGTATTGGGATGTATCCCAAATTACTGGTGTGGGCCTAGAACCCACAGACATGTGCTTTTCTGGACTCAGAGGTGATTGTGCAACCTGCTGAGTTGCCGACACTGATGTGGCACATTTACTGCATTTTGATTTTGGCAACCAGGTAGTCTAAGTGAGGCATAATGTCCATTTTTCAGGATCAACTCACAGTTAATTATATATTGTTCATAGGATACCATGGAGATAAATACAGATAATCAAATATAACAGCATTACATCATAAGCCCCAGATTCAAAAAGTTCCATCAATGACTCTTTTTCAGAACAATGGTACTACACATGGCTAGAGTCTTTCCAGATTGTTGTTACAACATTAGGTTATTTTTACTGTTGTTCTGTAATATACAGAATGGATTCTGTTTGCTCACTGATATGAATGGAAGGTTATACTTGGAGAATATCCTTATATCTCTTTAAGGGGTATGTGGTATCACAAACTGTACTTTTGCAGTAGAACTGTATCATACTAGAGTATAGAAAAGCTGTGTCAGAAGATTAAACTCAGAAGATTAAACTCAAATTAACAGTATAATGTGAGAGCAAATACCATTAGGAATAAAATAAAGGCATAACACAGAAAAATAGTCAGGCAAGGCCTACAAAGAAACATAGAAACATAGAATCTGATGGCAGATAAGGACCGCTTGGCCCACCTAGTCTGCCCATTTCCTTACCTAACGGATAAGCTGCAGATCCTAGTAAACCAACAGCCTACTTCCTCCTACCCCCCACTAGAATTGCCTTATGTCTGTCCCATGCTTTTTTGAATTCCCCCACAGTTTTTGACTCCACAACCTCCTCAGGAAGGCTGTTCCATGCACCTACAACAGGGTTTTAAATAACTGATTAGCAATTTTTTCCTCGGACAATACTAACTGTACAGAAAGCATTAATATAGGTTTTCTAGAAGTGTTATGTTTGATAAACAAAGTGAGGCAAGTGCTATGCTTTTTCACAATACTTTAGAACTTTTATGAGCAAAACACTAATCAGTTGTCTGGTCACTTAATTTGACATGCTTGTATTGCCTTATGTAATTATTAATGCTGTATTTTGGTCTCACTACCACAATTTCCTAATCTGACCTTATTGTATTTGTCTTATGTTAACTTAAATACTTATCTTGGTCTAACTACCTCAATTCTTTGTCACATTGCTGCTGTTATGTAACTTGTACCATGTATCTTGTTGTTCTTTGAAGTTTTGTCTCTGTACTCTCCCATGTCGTGCCTGAAAATAATCTTTTTGGCTAGTGCACCTACCCGATTAACAAAAAACAAATAAATAAAATAATTTTTTACAGTTAAATAAAACCCTGTACAACCCTCTCCATGAAGAAATACTTCCTAACATTACCTCTGAGCCTCCCCCCATCTTCAAATTGTGCCCCCTTGTTATTGCACATCTCTTTTTCTGAAAGATGCCATCCTCTTGGACATTGTTGATTCCCTTGAGGTACTTGAAAGTTTCTATCATGTCCCCCCTCTCCCTCCTTTCCTTGAGGCTATACATATTAAGTTCCTTTAGTCTTTCTTCATACATCTTCTGGTACAGACCCTGCACCATGTTGGTTGCCCTCCTCTGGACAGCCTCCACCCTGTCTATGTCTTTGCATAGATGGGGACTCCAGAACTGCACACAGTACTCCAGACTTGGTCTCACCAACTGTCTGTACAGAGGGATAACAACTTCCTGTTCTCTACTGGTGGTGCCTCTCCCTATACATTCCAGTATCCCCCAGCCCTCCTTATTGCCTTCTCACATTGCTTGCCTGCCTTTAGATCATCTGATATAACTACCCCCAGATCCCTTTCCACTTTTGTTGTTGTCAGTATTTCACCCCCCACACTGTGTACTTGTCCCCTGGGTTTTTGTTTCCCAGGTGCATTACTTTGCACTTCTTTGCATTGAATCTAAGCTGCCATACATTTGACCATTCCTTCAACCTTGCCAAGTCCCTTCTCATCCTTTCCATCCCACCTTGTGTAGCAACCCTGTTGCAGATCTTTGTGTCATCTGCAAAGAGACATATTTTTCCTTCCAGTCCCTCTGCAATGTCACTTATAAAGACATTAAAAAGGACCGGCCCCAGTAATGAACCCTGTGGTACCCCACTAGTAACTCCCCTTTCTTCACTATGGACTCTGTTTACTACTACCCTCTGTGTCCTGGTGTCCAGTCAATGTTTTACCCAGGTTACCACCCTGGGACCCGCTCCCCGGCTGGCTAATTTGTTTATTAATCTTTTGTGCAGGACCGTGTCAAATGCCTTGCTTAAATCTAGGTAGGCCATGTCCATAGCTCTTCCCTGGTCTACTACTTTGGTCACCCAGTCAAAGAAATTGATTAGATTCATCTGACATGAACTTCCCACTGTGAATTCATGCTGCCTTGGGTCCTATGCCCCACTGGCGTCTAGGTACTCAACAGTTCTTTCCTTCAGAAGTGATTCCATCATTTTCCCTACCACTGATGTCAAACTGACAGGGCTGTAGTTTCCTGCCTCTGTCTTGCTCCCACTTTTGTGAAGGGGAATCACATCCGCCCTCCTCCAGTCCTCAGGTACCACACCATCCTCCCATGATTTGTTAAAAAGGGTAGTCAGTGGTGTCACTAGTTCTCCCCTTAGTTCTTTTAGAATTCTGGGGTGAATCCCATCAGGCCCCATTGCTTTATCCACCTTCAGTTTTAGGAGTTCTTTCAGAACCCTTTCTTCTGTGAAAGGACTAATAGCAATCCCTCTATCCAGAGTGCCTCTATTGACTGGATTAGATACCTCCCCCTCCTCTTCCGGCTTTTTCATTGTCCCTCTCTGCCCAACCACCCTCCTCTTTATTCAGCCTTAGTATCCCTGCCTTAGTCTTTCTTTGCTCCCTAATGTACCTATAAAAGGATTTATCCCCCTTCTTTACTGAGTTGGCTATCTTTTCCTCAGTTCAGGCCTTTGCTATTCTGACTGGCTTCCCCGCTTCCTTCTGCTTTAACTGGTACAGTTCTCTGTCCTGCTCCTTCTGTGTTTCCTTATACTTCCTGAATGCTATCTGTTTCTCCCTAACCTTCCATGCCACTTCTTTTGAGAACCATAGTGTTTTTTCTTTTATTTTGATTTGTTTACTTGCTTCACACAAAGGCTTGTTGTCTCTGTGATGGCAGTTTTGATGTTTCCACATTGTTGCTCCACCCCACCTTCTTGCCTATTTGCTAGTGCTTTTCTGAGGCGCTCTCCCATTTTGACAAAATCAGCCCTCCTGAAGTCCAGTACCTTCACTTTTGTATGGCTTGATGCTACAGCTAAGTTTATCATGAACCACACTGCTTGGTGGTCACTTGTTCCCAGATGGCTACCCATGTCTAGATCAGAGATCCTCTCTCTGTCCCCCATTTGAGAGTACCAGGTCTAAGATTGTGCCCCCCTAAATGGGTTCCAAAACTAGCTGTCTGAGGCATGCCCCCTGTAGGGCATCCAGAAAGGGCCCTGCTCTTGGATGTGGCTGCAGCAAAAGTGCTCTAGTTAACATTTAGCATTTTCAGGCCCCCCATCAGCTATATCTCCCCTTTCTCTTGATCTAGACTCTGGTATTTCTGTTGTTGCTTCCTGTTCCACTTATTCATTGTCAATGTGGTCCTGTTCAGGGGAGATGGTTAATTCAACTGAATACTATCTGTTAGTTCTGCTTCAACTTCTGCTACACGTCTGGCAGGATTGAAGAATTGGTGGATTGCCGATCCTTCCTCATGAATTAGCTGATTTATGTCTTGTTGAGGTCATTATAGAGGATCAAGCAAAGTTATCAGCTAATCTTTGTGGAACATCAAAACAGTTAGAACCCCTATCAGGAATCAGTGTAAGACTGGTGTTCTAGAACTCATGGAAGAGTGTGGTCATGGAGATTATGAGCTAACTGCAGAGGATTCAGTGTTCAAGGATAGTTAAAAATTTTAACTACATTTTGAGCAAGCATTTGCAAAGCCATAAGTTCACTACTGGCATTGTGGTTGTACTGGGTTTTGCTTGTCTACATTTTTACTACATATTTACCAAGGTTAGACCAGAAGAGATGCAATATCTCATTTTCAGTGGGCTCCCACTTTTTGACCCCAGAGTGTCAACAGTTGATTTACTGGATTAAGATCTCCAGAACATCTAAAATATGGTGATAAAGCAATGTTTTACTGAAAAGGAGTTTTGGCTTAGCTTGGGATACAGAGGCGATTATTGCTATTACATACTTATCTCGCTTTTTGAGAATTATTCTTTTTTAAATTTGAAGAAAATGGTTGATAGAGGAATTACCCTGAGCCTTAAATTTAAGAAATATATTACTAAAAGAATAACAAACTATTGGAATTGTGAGGATTTAGGGTGTGCTGCTGAATCATGGTACTCAGGATGGTTCAGCAAAAATAAATTTTTCTTTGGCTACTAACCATACTTAGATGTTCTGGTGGATATTAAGCTCAGGACTACTTTTTTAAAATACAAATGTGAGCAATTCCCTAGTAATGTTCTTCTACATAGATATAATAAAGAATCAAATATTTCAGATACTTGTGACTGTTCTGCTGGTGGTAGGGAGGATTTAATTCATGTAATGTGGCACTGTACGTATTATATAAAAGAAAGACTGTACTGGCTATATGATTTCAATAGCACCATGTATCAAGTAGATAACATTACTTTAACTACTATTATAAAAAGGGTATGAGAAATGGAGCTTCCTGATTGGCTGCAAACATTCTGACAGCCTTATGTTAATATTTTATTAACATACATGTAAAGCGTAGCCATATGCTGAACAAGGTTCAACACTGTTTAAAAACATGTCTTATTATAATAGCAATAAGACACTGCCAGGGATTATGTTAATGGTCAGTTAATCACCCTCCAGGGGCATGTGGCACTCGGCTATATCTCGTGCCACAGTACACCCCTAGAAGGTGATTAACAGACCATTAACATAAACCTTGGTCAAGCCTTATTGCTTAATAATTATACATACTGCTGATGTATTAACTATAGAGAGATTAGCAAAGTATTTCAATGCAATTGGAAAAGTGAAAAAAAAAAAAGAATGGCAGTAACGTTATGAATTTTTGATGATGGTCCAGTTCCTGCTATATTATTTGACTTTACTCCTTGTGTAATATCATGCTTGTTACTGTGTTTTCTATAATGTGTTTTATAATTTATATCTGTATCTACTGTTTTCAATTGCAATGGCCTTAGGGCTATACAATAAACTTGTTTTACTATTACTATTTATGACCTGATGTTATGATCAAGACAGGTGAAATTTTTTTAAATGCCATCTGAAAGGTGATTTTGTAGTGCGACTGCAAAAATAAGTTTCAGAGGGGATTTGAAAAATTACAAGTCATATTCAGGAGGTCATGTAAAGCAAGGGATTTGTTTAGCATTAGGGGCCAAAATCTGCAAAAATAAAGCTCTGAGTAAACATTAGAACAAGTCAACATTTCTTCATAACTTGGTTATAGTGTAAGATGGAATGCTGTTGTTGTTAAAAATCCATCGCTTTCAAAATGTTGTTATGCTGTAGTAGCTGCGTCATCACAGCTGTTATGCTGCACTAGCTACATAGCTACTGCAGCATAACAACATTGAACGCATAAGCGCATGCATGCTATAAGACCAAGATGCGGCCGTGGTGGTGAAAACAACAGTGAAACAAGCGGCAAAGTGGAGAAATAAAATGAAGTAAGTCACGCGTCATAACAGCATTCCATCCTACACTATAAAAAACAATGTATACCCAGCTATCCATAACAAGCTGGGTTACTTCATCTCAAGGTCGCCAATGGCAACTGAACCTCCTGAGCTACGCTCTCGAGATTCAAATGGTCATCATGGCAACCTTTTGATGAATTAGCCAGTTTGTTACTGATAGCTGGGTATACATTATTCTCTTCATTTTTTTCACATTTTGACCACAAATTTTCAACAGTTTTTTATGACCACTCCTTCAGGACATGACAGGTGTCGTTTATAAAATGGTGGCTGAAACATTTGTACTACAAGTTTGAAAACACATTTTGGCCAGGATTTGAAATATGACAACTGTCATGTTCATGACGTGGTGTGAAAAAATGTTGAAACTTGTGGGGTCAAAATATTGAAAATTACCAAAGTTACGAGCATGCATTGAACATTTTCATTGTACACTCATTACTGTTGTCTTTTTTAATATTTTTACCTCACATTTTTAACATAGACTTCTTATGACACCAAATCATGAACAAGGGTGGAGGAAACATTCAAATCCTATTTATTTTATTTATTTATTGGTAACTCGAAATTGCAAACCTTTGAGCTAAGAGCTTGTTTACAAAGGAGCCTCATCAACACTTAAGGAGATACATTTTGTTGCAACAGCATAATTACAGTAGACAAATTGACACTGGAGTTGTACTACTAACATAGAGTTTACATAGGAAGGGGCAGCAAATATATTTACAGTTTACACAAGTCAAGACATGAATGAAACAGCTGGTAGCATTGTCAGTTTCCCAGAGGAGGTACGCAATGTGCAGCCACCTGAGAAGTTGGGGTTTGGCAAGTGCAGGTAGGTGGGGGGAGTGGGAGGGGGAGGAAGAGATCAGGAAAATGGGCTAGAGGTAGTGTGGGTGTACTGGACAGAGGGCAGGTGGAGGGGAGGAGTAGGGGGCAGACGAAGTGGACAGGGGACCGGGCAGGAGGTAGTGTGGGTGTACTGGACAGAGGGCAGGTGGAGGGGAGGAGTAGGGGGCAGACGAAGTGGACAGGGGACCGGGCAGGAGGTAGTGTGGGTGAACTGGATAGAGGGCAGGTGGGTGGGAGGGAGGTAGTGAGGGGGTACTGGACAAAGGACAAGTGGGGGAGTTGGTAGGGAGGGAGGAAGGGGTGGGGGAGGGGAGTAGGTGCAACCCGGCCAGAGCAAGTGGGCAGTTGAGTGGAGGGCCGAATGCTGGGATTATGTTTGACACAGGCAGTGGACTGGAGGAGAGATGGACTTATGGAGTTCGGATTTGAAGTACCCTAGGTGTTGAAGACTGGTGATTGTGTTTGGAAGCTTGTTTAGTTAGTTGAGAGCTCTTACCATGAAGACACATCTCCCCTGGGCTGATTTCCTGAAGGTAACAGCTAAGGCATGCCTGGAGATGCTTCTTGTGGCATGCTCACCTTAGGCAGGTCTGAATAATGCCTTGAGGGAGACAGGTGCCAGTCCCAATAGGGCCTTCTTTCCTAGTAAGCAGGTCTGGAGCTTTATTCTATCCCGGAGGGGGAGCCACTTTCTCCTTATGTAGAACATGCAGGTGTGTGTGATGTGATCTGCATCCAGGACAAATCTGCATGCTTTATTGAGGGTAAGGTGGACTTTGTGTAGGCTAATGTCTGTGGCAGCACCATAAAGCACGTTTTCATAGTCCAAGATTGGCAGGATCATGCAATTGACTGTCTGGAGCCTGGTTTCGGGGGTGAGGCAGAAGCAGAGTCTGTAGAGTGTCCCCAACTTCCTGTTTGAAAGGTGATTTCACGCCACAAGTGTGAAAACACATTTTGGCCAGGGTTTGAAAAATGACAGTTGTCGCACCCATGAAGCAGTGTGGAAAAATTACAATGTTGAAAACTTGGGGTTAAAATATTGAACATGACCAAACTTATGACTGAATTGAAACATGTCAATACAGAACTTTGTTGTTCTTAAATATTTCTATCCCAAATTTTCAATATCGCCTTCTTTTTACCAAACATAGCCTACCTCATGAATAAGGGTGGAGAAAATGCTCAAATCCTGCCCAAAAGGTGATTTCATGCCACAGGTGCAAAAACACATTTTGGCCAGGATGTGAAAAAGGACAGCTATCACATTCATGAGGTGGTGTGAAATAATGGCTATATTAAAAATCTGGGATCAAAATATTGACTGTTATCAAAGGTCCGAGCGTACATTGAAAATGTTCAATGTGTTATCATAACTTTGCTTGTTTGTAATATTTTTATCCCAAATTTTCAACATAGCCTTTTTATGACTCCACATAGCCTTCTTATGATCTCATCTCATAAACAAGGGTGGAGAACATGTTCAAATCCTGCCCGATAAGTGATTTCATCCCATAAGTGTGAAAACATATTCTGGCACGGATTTGAAAACTGTCAGCTCTCACATTCATGAGGTGGTATGAAAAATGGCTATGTTTAGGAAACTGGGGAGGGGTCTCAAGCAAGTAGCTACTTCTGTCACTTTCTCAGAAGTACTACCTGTGAGAGGCAAGGGAGAGCATAGGAGTGCATGCACCAGGAACTTTAACTCATGGTTGAAGAACTGGTGCTGTGAGGAAGGGTTTGGATTCATTGGTGACTGGGGACCCACCTGAGGGACGAGGTTTGTTCAAGCCTGATGGCCTGCATCCATCCTGGAGGGAATCCAAGACTGAATGATAAGTTTAAATGCCACATTGATGAAGCATTTAAACTAGCAAAGAGGGGTGGCAGGCCAGCAAGGAGGGTACCTACTTGCTCACCCCCCACAGCTAGCAGTGGAACCAGTGAACCAGAGGAGTGGCTATCTCTGCAAAGCAGTGTGCAAAAGATGGAGATTAGTGCCCAAGAGGTGGATAAGCAGAAAAGGGGCAAAATTCAGGAGAAGGGCAGACAGCAAGGAGAACCAGGGATAAATGACAACCAAGGAAGGGGCTGGAGTAGAACAGTGAAACAGTCTAGGGAGGTCAAATCATGGAAAGCCATGTGTGCAAATGCCAGGAGCCTTAGCAACAAGATGGAAGATCTGGAGGCTGTCATGGTACAGTCAGACCTGGACATTGTGGCCATCACTGAAACCTGGTGTAATGATAACCATGACTGGGAGATGGCCATACCTGGCTACAACATATTCAGAAGAGATAGAGCAGGCAGGAAGGGAGGAGGAGTGGCACTGTATGTGAAAAATTACATAAGGGCCACAGAGATCCAGGAGGAACAAAATGGGGGAGAGATACTGTGGGTTAAGCTGGAAAGGAAAATGGGGACAGCCATCCGCACAGGTATGGTCTACAGACCACCAGCCCAGGAGGAAGAAACAGATAGGGAGCTGATGCTAGCCATCCAAAGGATGTCAGACAAGGGTGAGGTAGTACTGGTTGGAGACTTCAATATTCCAGATGTGGACTGGAGCATCCCAGCAGCAGCATCAACTAGGAGCAGATTTATCCTGGACTCCCTTCAGGGTGCCTTCCTCAAGCAACTGGTCATGGAACCAACTCGGCAGAAGGCAACACTGGACCTTGTGCTCACAAACAGGGACAGTGTGATGGGGGTAACAGTGGGGAGCACCTGGGAAACAGTGACCACCAGTCACTGTGGTTTGAAATCACAGAAAGAGCAGAACCAAACCACACAAAAACACGTATCCTGGATTTTAGGGGGGCAGACTTTGGAAAAATGGGGAGATACCTGAAAGAGGCATTAAGGGGAATGGGACAGGAATCAGGGGTAGAGGAACAGTGGGCAGTATTTAAAATGGGGATTACAAGAACAACAGAAGTATTCATTAAGCAGGTTAGCAAGAGGAAAAGGAAGAGGAGACCATTATGGTTTTCCAAAGAGGTAGAAAGAAAGTGGAAAGCCAAAAGATTGCATTCAGGCAATACAAAAGACACAGGCAGAAGGGGATAGGGAGAAGTACCAGGAGAAGCAAAGGGAGGCAGGGAGGTCGTAAGGAAGCCAAAGCTCAGACAGAAGAACACATTGCAAAATCAGTGGGTAGAGGGACAAAACCTTTTACAGGTACATAAGTGAAAAAAGAAGACAAAGTAGATAGGTGAGACTGAAGGGGGAGGATGGGGCAGCGTGGAGGATGACAAGAGTAAAGCTGACATATTGAACAGGTATTTCTGCTCAGTCTTTACTGAGGAAAGAGGAGGGTAATGGGTCTGAAGGGGTACAAGGGTGAGAATGGTTGCAGAAATGGACACAAGTCCTTTACGAAAAGGGTCCTGAAGGAACTGGAAGTAATAAGAGTTGATAAAGCAATGGGGCCAGATGGGGTGCACCCAGGTCCTTAAAGAACTAAGAGAGGTGGTGGCTGAACCTCTGGCTATCCTGTTTAGCCGATCACTGGAAACAGGAGGTACCCAAAGACTGGAGGACAGCAGATGTAGTCCCCTTATACAATAGTGGGAACAAAGAGGAAGCAGGGAACTACAGACCAGTCAGCCTCACCTCGGTAGTGGGGAAGATCATGGAAGCACTACTGAAGGAGAGATTGGTGGAACATCTGGTTGTCAATGGACTACAGGACCCAAGGCAGCATGGTTTCACCAGGGGGAGGTCATGTCAGACCAACCTCGTTGAATTTTTTGACTGGGTGACTAGGGAGGTGGATCAGGGGAGGGCAGTGGACATGGCCTATCTGGACTTCAGCAAGGCCTTTGACACTGTGCCACATAGAAGACTATTACACAAACTGAGGAATATGGGTGTGGGCAGGACAGTAGTGTGGTGGGTAGGTAACTGGCTGGGTGGCAGGACACAGAGGGTGGTGGTAAATGGCTGTCACTCCACAGAGGGAAGAGTGACCAGTGAATACCACAGGGATCAGTGCTGGGACCGGTCCTATTCAACATCTTCATCAGTGACATTGCGCAGGACCTAGAAGGCAGAATTTCACTGTTCGCTGATGACACAAAGCTCTGTAACACAGTAGACACACCAAAGGGTGTAGACAGAATGAGAAGTGACCTGCAGAAACTTGAAGAATGGTCAGGGGTTTGGCAGTTGAAATTCAATGCAAAGAAGTGCAAGATAATGCATATGGGGCACAAAAACCCTGGCACAATATATCAGTTGGGGGTGAGGATATAGCATGCACCAAGCAGGAAAGGGATCTTGGGGTTGTCATCTCTGATGACCTCAAGGTAGGGAAACAGTGTGACAAGGCAGCAGGTAAAGCAAATAGGATGCTGGGATGTATAGGCAGGGGCATCACCAGCAGGAAAAGGGAGGTCATAATTCCGCTATACAAGACACTAGTGAGGCCCCACCTGGAGTACAGTGTACAGTTCTGGAGACTATACCTCCGTAAGGACATAGACAGGGTAGAGAAGGTTCAGAGGAGGGCAACAAAGATGGTCCATGGATTGCATCACAAGTCCTATGAAGACAGGTTGAAGGAACTGAACATGTACTCCCTGGAGGAGAGGAGGGAGAGAGGGGATATGATAGAGACATACAAGTATCTTACAGGGAGGAACAGGGTGCAGGAAAACACTATTTTAAGCTAAAAAGATGTTCCAGGACTAGAGGGCATGGGATGAAGTTGGAGGGAGGACGATTCAGAGGAAACATGAGAAAGAATTTCTTCACAGAACGGGTGGTGGACAAGTGGAACACCCTGCCAGAGGAAGTGGTGGGGGCTGAAACAATCACGGGATTTGAGAATGCATGGGATAGACATAAAGGAATTCTGGAGGTCAGGGGTAAGGGGCAACAGACTTCTAGGAAAACAAACTGAACTTACAAGCTCAAATGGGCAGACTAGGTGGGCCATAGGCCCTTATCTGCCGACACTGTCTATGTATGTATGTATCTATGTTAAAATATTTGGGTGAAAATATTAATAAAATTATCAAAGTTACGAATGTGCATTGAAAAGTTTCGATGTATACTCAAAACTTAGTTGTTTTTAAATCTTTTTACTCTAAATTTTCAACATAGCTTTCTTATGACCCCACCGCATGAACAAGGAACAAAGAACATTTTCAAATACCACCCAAAAGGTGATTTTGCACAGCTACCACAAAATCACCTTTTGGAACTGATTTATATAATTTCACTGCCATTGTTTATGAGGTGGGGTCCTAAAAATGCCTTGTTAAAATGTGTGTGTGGGGGGGATATTGATAGCAGAAAAGAATGCTGGCTGAACACCATCCGCCACTTCATCAGGCTCACCTTGTTTCTGTGTATTCCGAATATTTTGTCCATCTCTTTCCCAATAATTCAAAAACAACCTGTCCTTAAAGGCATTTGCTGTTTCCTGACATGACAGCCATGTTCATCTCTATTTCATCTGTTTGGAACCACACTCCTATTTCATTCACTGGAACCGGTAGGGAAATTGCCCAGCCATCTTGCCAACTCTCCACTACATTGGGGAGCCTCCTCTGTTCCCTACACAGTAGGACTGTTGAAGTGGCAGAGCCATGAAATGTTGCCCCCTTCTGGTTTTGTGAATTAAGACAATAAAGAAGTTAAATATTGGAACTTTATGTGGTGCTCATCCAGCATTTTTTTCTGATTATTGATATGAGTGTTATTATTGGATGAGCCAACTGGAAACAACAAATGTCTCCTTAAGAGAGAGGCATCCTGGTATTAACCCCCTTATTTGCTTGAAAAAAATATTGAAAATGACCCAGTTATGAGGACAAGTTCAAAACCCATTGAACTACATTGAACCTTGAACCCATTGTTTTTGGGAGATGCCAATTTCACACAAATACACGGTTACAACACTTACAGTCTCTAACCATGCTAATTCTCCCGCTTGCACGTTTCACATTCTGGAGCATGTAGTTAAAGAGGATAAAGAAACAGAGAGGAAGATAGGTACTACAGAGGAAACTATCAACAAAATAGGACAAAATAATAACATGACATCAGTTAAAACAAGAGGAGCCAACAATCTTAATAAAATAGAGAATGGAGATAAATTGGAGAAAGGAATGGATAAAGCAAGAACAGAAACCAAAGAAACTAAAGAAACAGATACACAGGTTATAGAGGAAGTGGAGATGGGGGGGGCAAAATAAGAAATTCTGAAAACCAAGAGGAAGTGCAGTATACCATTTTAAAAGAAATGAAACAAGGATTTGAGAAGATTAATGTGGCAATGGCCTCATTAACACAGAAATTTACTGAAGTGGCTGAAAATTTGAAACTGGCAATATGCACAGAGGAGTGTGAAACGAGAGTGAGCACTTTAGAGGATTAAGTACCAAAGATATCAAAATCCATAGAGAAACACAACAAAGAGTTAGAAGCATTACAGCTAAAAAATAGAAGATTTGGATGGTCATGAAGAGAAAATCTGAAAACAGGCAAGTTACCAGAGGGCATAGAGGGATTAGATGCAGTGAAGTTTTGTGAGGAAATGTTCACAATTATATTGGGGCTACAGTATCTCGAGCAAAGAACTGAGCTGGATCGAGTGCATAGGGCCTCTGGCAACCAGTTTAACAGAGGTAAACCTAGATTTATGTATGTGAAACTTCTGAGATATCAACACAAAGAAAAAATACTAGCAAAAGCCTGAATAGAACATGATGAACATTATGTAGGCCTAAAACTCCAGATATTTCCAGACCCCCTCCCCCACACAGTCTTGGCAAGGAGAAAAAACTTTTGATTCCATAAGAGATGTGTTAAGAAAAGAAAGAAGGCATACCCTTTTTCTTGCTCTACCCAGCGATACTGAGAGTGAAGTAGGATGGGAAAATACACTTTTTTTACACCATATGAAGTAAGGAAGCTTTAAGAAAGAGAAAAGAAGATACAACAGAGATGCCTGAGTGTACAAAACAGAGAAAAGAGAAGATCTGTGAAAATAACAAAATATGATAAATGAGGAACTTTAAAAAGCATGAGTGCACCTCCATAAGTTGGAGAAGTGGTTGGGGGAAGGAAATTACTTTAAAAAAAAAGTTATCCATGATTCTGGATGGTACATTTTTTTTTTATTCTTTAATTTTTGGATACTAATAAAGAGCTAGGGAGCTTTCTCTGCATATCATCTTATCGCATAGCTATGGTTCAATCGCTTTAAGATGGGGGGGCTTCCATTAAGAGGACAATAATAGAGCAATCACAACTTTATAGACAAAGGAATGGAGGGTCTTTAGATAGATTAAAGGGAAGGGGGAGGGAAGGGGATTATGAAAGAGAATGTTCTATATGGTATAAAAAGATGTGGGTGCTCAAAACAAAAAATGCTCACTGCAAAATACAGTGATTTAGATACTTGTTGGAAATCTGTTTTCTCTCTCAAATAAGGTTAAGGGAAACTCTGACTAATGCCTACATAGAAAGTTATACAATGCCTGCTGAAAAAGATAACTACTTGGCTGGATATGGATATGCTGATAGTAACAAAGGGTCTGAAAAGATAGATGATGGCTAAATTAAAAATAATGACATGGAATCTATAAATGGTTATAAAGACAGAATCAAGATTAGAAAAATGATACATGTGGCTAATAATAAGACAATAGACTATTCTCTGCTACAGGAAACCCATTTTAATCAAAAGGATCTGACATATTTTGCAAATCTGTTTAAAGCAACAATTATATTTACTCAATATTCTAATAAGGCAAGAGGCACAGCCATTCTCATTAAAAACATTTGAACTCAGAATTATTAAGATCACATACAGACCATGAAGATCACTTTGTTATAATCAGACTAATGATCTCTCAAACATGTTTAACACTTAGTAGTTTGTATGGGCCTAATGAGAAAGATATACCCTTTTTTATAACTTTTTTTGACACTGGCATCTTTTGGCACCCCCCTTATACAACTGGAGGTGATTTCAATACAGCATTTGGTCAAAGCTTCTTGAAGCTTACCTTTGTTGGGTGAAACACTTTTGAAACCATTGTAACCGGCAGAAAGTTGCTTGGAGTGTAGCCGCATATTGCCACTTGTTCCGTTTGTTGGAACTGTTGGAGCCTCCAAAGTACTTTTACGAAGTTTATCGTTAGTGCTGACATTGGATTTATTTATTCAGTCATTACTGTTTGGAAGACTCTTGTGCTTTCAGGGAAGGTTAAGAAGGGGGATAAAACCTTCTATAGGTACATTAGGGAGTATAGAAAGGTTAAGGGAGGAATAGTGAAGATTAATAAGGGAGAGGGAAGGTGGGCAGAGGGAGATAGTGAAAAGGCAGAGATACTGAATGAATACTTTTGCTCAGTATTCACAAAAGAAGATGAGGAGGAGTTACCTAAACCAGACAATAGAAGCACTCTGGGTAGGGGGTTGACACCAGTCCATTTACAGAAGAAAGAGTTCTGAAAGAACTCCTAAAACTCAAGGTGGACAAAGCAATGGGGCCTGATGAGATTCGCCCCAGAATCCTAAAAGAACTAAGGGAGGACCTAGTGACACCACTGACCACACTTTTTAACAAATCATGGGAAGATGGGGTGGTACCTGAGGACTGGAGGAGGGCAGATGTGATTCCCCTTCACAAAAGTGGGAGCAAGGCTGAAGCAGAAAACTACAGACCTGTAAGTTTGACCTCAGTGGTAGGGAAAATGATGGAATCACTTCTGAAAGAAAGAATTGTTGAGTACCTAGATGCCAGCTGGGCACAGGACCCAAAGCAGCATGGATTTACAGCAGGAAGGTCATGTCAGATGAATCTAACAGATTTCTTTGACTGGGTGACCAAAGTAATAGACCAGGGAGGGGCTGTGGATATGGCCTACCTAGACTTTAGCAAGGCGTTTGACACAGTCCCACACAAAAGACTAATAATCAAGTTAGCCAGCTTGGGAGTGGGTCCCAGGGTGGTAGCCTGGGTTGCAAACTGGTTGCACAACAGGACACAGAAGGTAATAGTGATTGGAACACATTCCGAAGAAAGAGGGCCACTAGTGGAGTACCTCAGGGCTCAGTACTGGGTCCAGTCCCCTTTAACATCTTTATAGGTGACATTGCAGAGGGTCTGGAGGGAAAGGTATGCCTGTTTGCAGATGATACAAATATCTGTAACACAGTTGATACACAAGGGGGGGGTAGAAAGGATGAGAAGGGACTTGGCAAGGTTGGAGGAATGGTCAGACATGTGGCAACTTAGATTCAATGCAAAGAAGTGCAAAGTAATGCACCTGGGAAACAAAAACCCAGGAGAAGAGTATACAATAGCAGGAGAGGTACTAACAACAACAAAAATGGAACAGGACTTGGGGGTAGTCATATCAGATGATCTACAGGTGGGTAAGCAATGTGAGAAGTCACTAAGGAGAGCCAGGGGGATACTGGGATACATAGGAAGGGGCATCACAAGTAGAAAAAGGGAAGTGGTTATCCCTCTGTACAGACAGTTGGTGAGACCCCATCTGAAGTACTGTGTGCAGTTTGGAGACCTCATCTACGTAAGGACATAGACAGGATGGAAGCAGTCAGAGGAGGGCAACTAAAATGGTGCAGAGTCTGCATCAGAAATCATGTGAAGAGACTGAGAGAGCTTAGTATGTATACCCTTGATGAAAGGAGGGACAAGGGGACATGATAGAAAATGTTCAAGTACCTCAAGGGAATCAACAAAGTCCAGGAGGTAGCATCTTTCAGAAAAAGAGATGTGTAAGAACAAGGGGACACAATTTAAAGATAGAGGGGGGGACGGCTCAGGGGTAATGTGAGGAAATCTTTTTTCACAGAGAGAGTGGTGGATGTGTGGAACTGCATTCCTGGGGAGGTTGTTGGGGCTAAAACAGTGGGGGAATTCAAACAGGCATGGGATAGACACAAGGCAATTGTAGTGGGGGGTGGCTAGAAGTAGGCTGTTGGTTATCTAGAATCTGCAGCTTATCCAGTAGGTAGGGGAATGGACAGACTGGGTGGGTCAAGTGGTCCTTATCTGTCATCAAAGTCTATGTTTCTATGTTTCTATTTTACATGCGGGAGTTATCTGGCCATAAGTGCGAATTTGGAATAACTAAGCAATCGTCTGCCTGGATTTCGTTTTGTGCTTGAGGTCTGTCTGAATTATCGGTCTTGACATCGTGCTGTGGAGTTTCAGAGGAGGAGGAGGAGGAGAGGTTCAGCCAGCCCAGCTGATCTAGAGGTGGATGCTGCGTGTAGCCATTTGTCCCTGGGAGGGTCGGGAGTGCTTACTGGAAGGTTGGCATTCTCTGAGTTTCCAGGAGTCGTCGGAGTTGCCTGGCAGAGGTTGGGCTGTCTCCTGCATTCCAAGTGGGGATGAGCAGTTGCATATAACGCGACCTGCCCTGGGTTGGCTGGGTTCTGGCTTTATTTGAACCGGGAGTGTTTTATCTTCGTTATGTTCATTTTATTGGACAAGTCCTGAAAGTGTTTTACCTCCATTACGTTGACTTTACTGGAAAAGTACCGAAAGTGAGAACTGTAAGGGCTGGATTACTGATACCAAGAAGTTTTGTTGTGAACAGAATGTACTGGTAACTTGAATCGGTGGTCTGCCACTGCTCAACCCTTCATGACTCTTTGGATTTAAGACTTATATGGGTTTATCTGAAGCTTTCGTTGGACTTATTATGACTTCTCCTACCAATGGTCGACTTCTTTCCCAGACTTCTATAATTTGTTTTATGGTCTCCTGGTTGGTGAGAGGACCAGGGTACCTAAATTTAATTTTATTTTTATTTTCTTTTATTGTGATGTTTGTGTTTATTTTAGTTCTTGTTTGATTATTGTGTGTATTCTGAGTAGTGGGAGTGCCCAGTATTCTCCCTTTTCCTCGGCTGTGAGAGGCCGGGGGGAGGGGGTGAATTTATATTTGTAAGTGTACTTTATCCTGTGAGAGGGGATTTTATTTTATTATATTTTGTTTCTCTGGGTTTGAATTCTATCCAGTTGTGGGGGGAGGGTGGTTTCACAGGTCTTGTTGGGCTGGGATTACTGTTTAAATTATCATTGCTCTGATTTTTTTTAGGATTTTAATTGCTTGTAGTTTTGTTTTAGGAATTTAGGGTTTGTTGTGCTTTCTCTACTATTTGGTCATAATTAGTGGTGGAATGTGCCTGCTTGCCCCCCCGTCCTGTGTTATTCGGCCTTCGCTCTCCGCACCCTTCGCCTGTTCACATCCCCCCTGTCTGCCTTTGTCTATCAGCACTGTTGAGCATTGGGGATTGCTCGCAGGGGTGGGTGTCATGGGTGGGTGCGGGGTTGCAGACAGCAGAGTCTGAACGAGTGGCGCTCTCCCATTGGGGTGGTTAGGACCAGAAGATGCCCTGGGGTGAAATGGTATCTGGAATGTGGGGATCCTGTTCTGGTTCCCATACCCAGGGGCACCTCCATTTTGGGAGGGCAAGTAGTTGGTACGGCTCGCCAACCTCGTCCAACTCGGGCACTGTTATGCAATGCCAGATCTGTTTGCAACAAGACTGCTCTTATTGCAGATTTGGTGGCTACAGCAGATCTGGTTTGCATCACTGAGACCTGGTTGAATGGGAATGCTGCCCCTATTTTGGAGGCAGCTATCCCCACCGGGTACTCGGTTATACATCGCCTGAGATTGGACCGCGGGGGGGGGGTCACGGTCTGTTTCAAGACCGAATTGGGCCTAACTGGTGTTCCAGTTGAGGAGGCCAGGTCATTTGAGTGCACTGTGATTGCTGGTGTGGGGTGCAGGATAGCCCTCATCTACCATCCACCAGGTGATGAGAAGCTATTCCTGCAGAAGGTAGCGGACTTTGCCACCGACATGGCATTGGAGTCGTCCAGACTGATGGTTCTGGGCGACTTCAGTGCCTGGGTTGATGACGAACACTCACCTTTTGGTCAACACTTCCTCCAGGTGATGACATCCCTGGGCTTCACACAGGTTTGTTTTCTTAGCTACTCACAATGGTGGTCACTTCCTTGATTTGGTCTTCCTCCTGGGGATCGAGGCCTCCGACCTGGTGGTGGAACCAGTCAGTTGGTCCGACCACTTCACTGTTGGGTTCAATTTCTTGACCCCTCTGGGTAGGTTGACCCCTGTGGAGCTGGTCAGTTATTGCCCTTTGTGGGATGTGTTCCCTGAAGACCTGATGGCAGTGATGGACCTCTCGCTGTTGGATGAGACCAGCACAGATCCTGAGCAGTTGATTACGGCCTATAATAGGGCCATCTCTTCAGCCCTGGACCTGATTGCTTCTGTCCATGTTCACCCCCTCCTGCTTTGCCCTGTGGCCCCATGGTTTGATGGGACTCTTAGGGAGTTGCAGAGACAGGGGCATAGGTTAGAGCATCGTTGGCGGAGGTCAGCCTTAGATGTCGACCACCTTATTTTGCTAGAGCATTACAAACTCTAGCAAACAGCAATTTCCCATAAGAAGGCAGAATTCCTGTTCAGGGAAATTGCTGTCGCACGGAACCATCCGGCTGAAATATTCAGAACTGTTGACAGGCTGTGCAACCCAACCTGTCAGTGGCTCCGTCGAGTCTTTTCACAAAAGGAGTGTGATGAGATTGGTCGCTTCTTTGCGAATAAGGTGGCTGACATCAGGCAGGAGTGCTGCCAACTTCACTCTATGGGGGATGCTGTTGATCGGTGTTTATGTCGCAGAGTCTGGAGTGTCCTGGAGTGCTTTTGACCTGCCGTAGTTCATGGATATTATGAGTATTATCCAGGGAATGTGTCCCACCTGCTGCAGGTTAGATCCGGGCCCTACCTCCCTGATCTTGGGTTGTAGTGACATCAGTGGCCCAGTCTTAGCTCAGATTGTCCGGTGCTCTTTGGACTAGGGGAGTTTCCTAGCTCCCTGAAGGAGGGGGTGGTGACACCCCTCCTGAAGAAAGCTTCCCTAGACCGGAAAACCTAGCAAACTACAGGCCTATCACTAACCTTCCTTTTGTGGGGAAGGTTATTGAGAAAGTTGTGGCAGCTCCAGAATTTATACAAACCTCTCCATTCAGGTTTTCTTAAGAGGCACAGCACTGAGACTGCTCTGGTTCGGGTGCTCAGTGATATCCTGAGGGTGAGAGATCAGAGACACCATTCCATCTTAGTTCTCCTTGATTTATCATCAGCCTTTGACACTGTAGATCATGAGGTTCATCTGTGGGATGTCGGGTTCAGTTCTCAGATGGTTTACATCTTTCCTCACTGGTAGAATTCAGAGAGTGATCGCGGGTATTTTTTCCTCCGAGGCTTTCTCTCTACCTTGTGGGGTGCCTCAGGGCTCAGTGCTGTCCCCCATGTTATTTGCAGCGTGTATGCTGCCCCTTGAAGACATTGTAAGATGATATGGGCTGAGGTTTCACTGCTATGCTGATGACACCCAGCTCTACCTGTCTTTTGCCCTGACCAGGTTAGTGCTATCTCGGTGCTGAACGGCTGTCTCATAGAAATCCAAAATTGGATGAGTACCAGCAGTTTAAAGTTGAACCCAGGAAAGACTGAGGTCTTGCTAGTAGATACGGGTCATGGGATAGAGGGGTTGGGGACTGGGCTCCCCTCCAGTTTAGTCCCGGGAGGAACACAGATTCTCACCTCTGAACGGGTGCATGACCTAGGAGTGGTGCTTGATGATAACCTGACCCTTCATCATCAGGTGTCAGCAGTCATCAAGCTTGCCTTTTACTATCTTAGGAACATTGCTAGGATCAAGCACCTTGTTCCGTCCAGTGACCTGTCTGTCTTGGTCCATGCATTTGTGACATCGCGCCTTGACTATTGCAACTCCCTTTAGGGCTTCCAGGGGTTGATATCCACTGCTTGCAGCTAGTGCAGAACACTGCAGCACGTTTGTTGACTGGGGTTTCGAGAAGAACTCATATTACCCCAGTGCTGCGTGTTCTGCACTGGCTGCCTATTCAGTGGAGGATCACCTTTAGGGTAGGTCTACTGACTTACAAAGCCCTACATGGACAGGGGCATTGGACATGGAGGCATGCACCAAACAGGAAGCAACACAGGGCACACCCAATGCCCCCCTCTGACCCAGTCCCATGGTTACCCTGGCAAGCATCCCATCAAAGCTGTGTGACAGACACTGCTGGTGTGAATCCCATGGTGCCGTGTAACCCACAGGCTGCCTGCCACAAGGCAGCCATTGAGCCTGCCATGTAGCAGGCATCCCATGAGCCTGCACACACTGACGGCAGGCGCATGGGCCTGGGTCATCCCACAGCCACCTGTCCACCACCTGCATGCAGCAGGTCCCCATGTGACAGCCACTGGCCCACAGGCACCACCCCAGTCCACATGGATAGAATGAAGGGGGTATCCAGTGGCTCTGCCTACAGTGGCAATAGGGCTAACAGGCCAATAGGCACGGGGTCAGAGTGCAAGCTGCAAGGGCACCGTGTCTGCAAGGTGACAGGTATGGCCTACCCCTGAAGGCATGCTGGCAGGTGAGCATGTGGCGGTGGTAGCCACATGACCACGTGGACCCCAGTGGCGCACACAGGCAGGGCAGTGGCAATGGCCACAGCTGCACATGCAATGGATACACTGACAGGGGGGCTGGGGAAATGCCACAAGCACCACAGCCAGCATTACACAGGTGAACAGTGTACAGGGCACACCACACATGCCCTGTATAGATAGCCCATGGCCCCCATCCACACCTGTAGAGGAGCACCACCAGGCACACCCACGCCCACCCCAGCCCCAAAACACAGCAGCCATGAACCACTGCAGCAAGACTCCATGTGCCAGCTGCAAATCAGAGACAGACATGGATGTAAATAGAAATGTATGTGTTAGTACAACAACAAGGGAACAAAACCTATTTACATATATGTACATCAGGGGAGGGGTATGGGTAGGATGCCACAAGGGGGTAGGGAAAAGGGCCGGGGGACGTGGAGAAAGGCAATGGTAGGGGCCAAGGGTGCGTGGGGAACACTCCAGGTGGGGAGGGACAAAGATGAGGGACATCAGGCGCTATTGGTGGCCCCGGTTGTCCATCACTGCCCTCCGGCACCTGTGGTGCCTCCTGCCGGACCTCTGGTCATGTCGCTGCAGCAGTTCAAGTGTGGCCCTCACCACCTGCAGGAGCTCCTGGAGGGTTCTCTCCACTGCCTCCCAATGATGGCCACCTAGGACAAGGGAGCAGAAACAGTGTGAGTGCCTGGCCAGGATAAAGCAGCCCACCCAACGTGCATGGCATGCATCAGTGATCGGCGCCCCTGGGATGGCATGCAACCACCCACAGTGGGTGCAGCCACATGAGCCACCAACCTGTGTAGCCACAGCCATGCAAGCCGCTGCACACCATCACTGCCCATGCACCGCTCACCACCACCCTGGCCATCCAGCGTCATGGCAATGCAGTGTGATGGCAGTGGCACAGCCAGGCACCGAATGTACTCACAGCCCACCCACGACACCTTCACACATGTGCAAGGCCACAGGATGGTGCAGAGGACACCGTGGGTGGTGCACAGCCAGATGGGCCATGTGCAGAGGGGCCATGCCACACCCCTCCCCTGCAAGCCACCATGCACATATAGATGGGGAAAATGGTACTCACCTGTGTCCCGGTCACCTTGGTGCTGCTGCCTTGCAGCACCACCCATACTGGCTGGCCGATGCCCCTCTCCCACTGCGTGGTCCTGCCCCTGGCCAGTCACTGCCAGCCGTGTTCTCTGCCTGTCTTCAGGGCCTAGGAGGGAAACATGGAGAGACACACATCAGTACCTGTCTGAATCCTAGGCCCCCAACCCCCGACCTGTGTGACATGCCGCACAGTGTGTCCGGGTTGTGGCGGTGCAGGGCTGTCACGGTGCACCTCCATAGCCGTCAACACATGCACTGACCCACCCCATCCCCAGATGTGGGGCATGGCAACCATTGTGCCCCAAGGACTGTTGGATGAGACTGGTGAAGGTCAATGTGCACCTGCCTGGCCGTGGTACTGCACCCCTCTGTACCCGTGTCTGCAGGCACCTCAATCTGTCCAGATCCCACCGCTGCAGGTCACCATAGTGGTGGCGACACTGTTCCACTGTGCGCTGGCTGATGGTTACCTCCTCCAAGCCATCCACAACCTCCTGCCACATGTCCTTCTGTGGTCTCTGCAGGGGCACCTGGCCAAACAGGGCCCCAGAGTGTGGCTGAACAAGGGCCACGAGGTTGGTGAGCTCCAGGTCACCCCATATTGGAGCATGACGTTCCCTGGTGAACGGCATGTCCCTCGTTAACCAGACATCAAAATGGTGGCCAGTAGCACACGTGGACCAGATGCAGAGCTAGCGCAGTGCTGCACTGCCATTCACAATCATGCAGGCACTAAGCAGTGCAATAGGGTAGCAGCCAGGTGGCTGCATGGTGCCTAGAGGGCAAAGGTCATCCATGGGGTCAAGATTCTGGCCATGCACAGAGCACCACTGCGCTGTTGGGGGCCCCTCGTATGGTGTGTGGTAGGGGCATGTGCAGTGGCCTACTGTGCAGAGGCACGATAAGAACCATGGTGCAGTGGTGCAATAAGAACATGATGGCACTGTGCCAGCTGCACTATAGTGCATGTGCCCCATAGGTCATACAGCGCATGAGCACCACAGGCACAATAGTGGTCGGGTGCTGTGCTGCCTCCTGCGCAATGTGCGTATGCTACGCCACTGGCGTATGTGTCAGCAGCATGCACATGTGTGCTGTGGGGCCGACTGCGCACGTCACAGTGTTGCGCCAGGACTTGAGCATGCATGCCTCCATTGTGCAAGGTGCAGCCATGTGCTGTTCAGCCATGATATGCAAATCAGCTCATGAGCTATTCTGTGGTGCACCTACTGCATTTGCATCGCATTACAGTTGCACTTGACCACATTTGCATGCGTTGCGCTATAAGGGTGCCATGGAACTGCACAGGCCACGGATCAGTATTGCAGCCTTTGAAGGTAAGTGTCATGCTGTGGGGCCAATGGGACAGTGGGCTGCGAGGGTGGTGTGGCACTGAGCAGTCCATGGTAACACCTGTCCATCTCCACAGGTACAGGTATGTCCGAACGTGAGAAGAATGAGGAGAAGGGGAGGGTGCATAAGCAAAGACCGAACTTCACTAGGGTGGAGTCGGATACCCTATTTAAGGCCTACCTTGACAGTGAGCCATTCCTGAGTGGACAGAGGGGCACACCACAGGCCCGGGCAACAGCATGGGAGGAGGTGGCACATGCAGTCAACCAGCAGGGCAGCCACCAGAGTTCTGTGCAGGAATGCAAGAAGAAGGTTGGCACTGACAGGAGGAGGATCAAGGTGAAGGTGGCTGCCATCCAGGTGGCGTGTTCCGCCACAGGTGGGGGACAGCAGGTTATGTCACACCTGACGCCACGGGAGGAGCAGGTGGCCGGCAGCATGTGGCGCTGTGCCATTGAGGGTGTGCCTGGCTGAGGCTTCCAGACAGGTGGCAGCCCATCACTGCATGATAGGAATGGTGATGGTGGTGTAAGGGTGGCAGGGGGTTGGGGCCAGGGGTCGGTCGGCACCGCTAATGGTACTGTGGTCCCTTTCAGCTCCCAAGCATCTGCATGGAGCAGTGGGGGGTGGGTGTGTCCACCAAGGGTGCAGCCCTGGAACAGGTGGAGCACCCATCCAACTCCACCAGTGTCTGAGGGTCCAACATCCAACAGCCCTGCACAGCTGTCCAGACTGATGCCTGTGGCACAGGTGCAGATGGGGCCCTGGCTGTGTTCCAGCATGAAGCCAGGCACAGTGTCCTGTGTGCTGGGACACAGATCAAGGCCGACTCCAGCACCGATAATGACGTGACGTACATCTCAGACAGTGATGCTGGTGTGTCACAGGGGGCACCCTCGACAGGCGACTGCCAGGGCAACTGTGCAGGCAGCATTGGCACAGTTGACCACCCACTGGCTGCTGTGCCTGTTGTGTCCACACGTCCAGTGGGGCAGCACTGGTGTGTGGCCAAGGCAGTGAAGTAGGTGGTGCCAATGCAGCTGCGCCAGTGATGCCCAGCGCTCAGCAGTCAGAGGGGTGGTGGAAGCAGCTGGACAGTGTTGAAGGGAGGCTGGTGGTGGTGGGTGACAACAGTGCAACATGTGAGGTAATACCCCAGGGTGACACTGCTGTGCAGCGCCCACCGTCACGGGGCAATGCGCTGCAGGGCCAGGTCTCACCCATGAGTCAGCATGGTGCCTATGCAGATGACCCCTTGGACGACCACAGCCATCTACCCCAGGCCTCTGTGGATCAGCAGATCTGGCCCGTGGTAGCAGTGGATGCACTCCATGTGGAGCTGCACCAGGTGGAGGTGCGGTGGAGCAGGGACCATGCTCTGCTCCTGGCAGAGTTAGCTCGGCAGCGGGTGGACGTGACTGCAGCCATGGATAGGCACACCACTGCAGCGACAACTGTCCTGGCAACACTGGCCTACTGGTTGTGTGCCCAGCTGCTGCTTACCCCTTGGAGTGCAGTGTCCACCCCTTGGGCCTGGCATCTAGCGACCCCAGCCATGTTGACGCTGGGTTCAGCTGTGGGCATACCAGGCACGCCTGGTGCAGGCATGATAGGTGGCCTGGTCGTGTTCATGCAGGTTACCCCTGGGGGACCATCTGTGCAACCCCATGAGGCCACTGAGCAGCCTGTGCCAGCTGACAGGCCTCGCCGGGGCCGCCCATGCGTCCGTGGTGGCAGTGCTACTGTGCAGCACGACTGACCCTACCCCGTCCATGACCACTGTCTGCCACCGCCCTGTGTGCACTGTGGTGTTCCATGTGCGACGCATGTGCGTGGCACCCAGTCCTGCACACACAGGAGCCCTGTGCACACCCACCTGGCAGCTGTCCACTGTGGCGTGTGCATGATGATGTCAGCATAGCACTGTCTGCCACTGTGCAACAGTGCTCAGCATCTGAGACATGCCCAGTACCTGCCTCTGGGTGTGGCTCTGTTGAGTCCGGTGTGGGTGGGTGGGGCAAGTGTATGGGTGGGTGTGGTGTGGCTGTGTGGGCAGGGGACGGGGTGTGTGTTATGTGTGTGTGTGTGTGTGTGTGCTGTGTGCAGCCCTGCTGTGTTCTGCCATGGTGTCCAAGCCCCCGCTCATTCACACACCCCTACCGCTGACCCAGACTGGGTGTCTGCCTCCGCCAGTCTGTCAGCTGTGCTTGGATACCTGGGGCATGCTCGTGGACAAGTTCATCTACCTGTATCGTCCATAGTGCTCCTCTGTGATGGTGTCCCGGTGCTGCTGTGCCATCCAGGCCAGCTGGGGATCCCTTCACCCAGGGGTCGGCTGCCCACCTCCAGCTGGACCGGTGTCCCAACTGTCCCCACTGCTGTCCCCCTCTTCAACCTCAATGGCTATCCCACTGTCAGTGGCTAGGTTGTGCAGGATACAGCAGGCCAAGAATAGCCCATGGGCCTTTGAGAGGCTGTATTGTAGGGCACTGCCAGACCTGTCCAAGCAACAGAACCAAGCCTTCAGCTGCCCGAACACCCGCTCAAAGATGTTTGGTGTCTTGGCATGTGCCTCATTGTACTGTTGCTGTGCTGGAGTCGAGGGCTGCATGTATGGTATGAGCAGCCAGGGCCGGAGTGGGTACCCACTGTCACCTGTGTGTTGTGAGGTATTGTTAGTATGGGGATCTTTGTCACTGTGCCCCTGGCCTTCCAGATCATATCCCATGGCACCCCTGCTCTTGCAACACACACCCCCTGTTGCCCCCATCACCTGACGTGCACTGCATACTCACCTACTAGATGGCCAGTGGGGATGTCCCCACTCTCAAACCTGTGGCACAGTGCAGACTGGTGCCAGATGAAGGCATTGTGTGCTCCCCCAGGGTACGTGGCACAGACATTGATTATGCGCCCCCTGGCATCGCACACCACCTGGCAGTTGACGCTTGGGTATCCCTTGTGGCTGATATATGCCACCCCCCCTGGGCCGGGTGGTGTGCTAATGCCAACATGGGTGCAGTCAATGGCTCTGAGCACACCAGGCAACTGTGCTACCCTGTGGAACTCCTGCATGTTTGCTGTACGCTCTGCCTGTGTGCTGGGGAAATGGATGTACTCCGCAGCATGTGGCAGCAGTACGCTGAGGAATTGTGTGTGGATGCGTGACACGGCCAACTGGGCTATGCCTGTTGTGTCCCCTATTGGTCTCTGGAAAGTGCCCGTGGTGAGCAGGCACATGGTGGCCATGACCTTTGTCTCCACCGACAGGGCATGGCTCCGTCTTGTGGGTGCCTGCATCTCCTCACTGCACAGCTCACAGAGCCATTTCAGAATGGCCCAGTTCAGGCGGTTCTGGCCCACAGTCTCGCTGTCACTGTACAGCTCGATGCTGCTGTGGGTGCGGTACAGCCTGTTCTGTGCATACCGCCAATGGGCCCTTCCATGACCATGCCTCCCTGCACCCTGCTTCCTCACACCCCTCATGACTGCCTCCATCTGGAAGGTTGCACTGGCCATGTCCAGGGTTGTTGTCCCCCCCCAGGCAGCTCTCTAACTGGTCCCCCTGGCTGTGTGCTGCTGGCCCTGCCCCTGCACCGGGTGCACCCCTGGCACTGCACCGCTTGTGCCACTTACAGTGTGACCTGCCTGGGTCCCTCTGCTATCCTTCCTCTGTGGCACCCATGCACAGTCCCTCTGACACACACACACACACACACACACACACACACACACACACACTCCCTGTGACCCCTGTCCACCTCTGGGCCACTCCTGTGCTGCTTTCTGTTGCCCTCACTCCCTGCTGCTATGTGGCTTTTTCTTTCATTTTGATTTGTTTATTTGCTTCACACAGAGGCTTGTTGCCTCTGTGATGGCAGTTTTGATGTTTCCCCATTGTTGCTCCACCCCTCCTTCTAGCCTGTTTGCTAGTGCTTTTCTAAGGCACTCTCCCATCCTGCCAAAGTCAGCCCTCCTGAAGTCCAGTACCCCCACTTTTGTATGGCTTGACTCTGTAGCTGAGTTTTTCATGAATCACACTGTTTGGTGGTCACTTGTTTCCAGATGGCTACCCATTGAGATCCTCTCACTGTCCCCATTTGAGAGTATGAGGTCTAAGATTGCTCCCTCATGAGTGGGTTCCAAAACTAGCTGTCTGAGACACGCCACCTGTAGGGCACTGAGAATGGCCCTGCGCTTGGATGTGGATGCAGCAAATCTGCTCCAGTTAACATCTGGCATATTCAGGTCTCCCATCAACAGTATCTCCCCTTTCTCTGCCATCCTAAGAATGCCTTCTATCATATCCTTGTCCATTCCCTCCCCCGACATACAACCCCTGTGCAGATTTTGGTGACATTTCCAGTTTCTAAGGTGACCCACAGTGCCTCCTCTCCTCCCTGTTTACTCTTTTGTTCAGTTGCTTTTATCCCTTCCCTTACATAGGGAGCTACTCCTCCCCCTGTTCTCCCCTCCCTGTCTCTCCTGTAGGTTGTGTACCCTGGTATGTTAACATCCCAGTCATGGTTCTCTGTGTACCATGTTTCTGTGACTGCTATGATATCCAGGCATCCCTCTTCCATCAAGACCAACAGTTCAAGGAGCTTGTTGCCCAGACTACAGGCATTGGTACTCATTACCCTCCATTTTCTGATGGCCTTACCCCTTTTTGCCCCATCCCTGTCCTTATTGCCTTTGTCACTTTCTCTGTTTACCCCTGCCCTTATCCCTATTGACATCTCTATCTTGGTGTTTACCTCACTTGCTACCCTGATTTTTTTTTGGGGGGGGCTAGGATTTCCCAACTCCTTTCCAGTGCCTCCCCCCTTGGCTAGTTTAAATGCTTGCCAATGCAGCATTTAAACCTATCACCAAGGATCCTGGTTCCCCTCCTGGACAGATGCAGACCATCACACCAGTATAGGCCTGCATCACTCCAGGTGGACCTCCAGTCCCCAATGAAGCCAAATCCCTGAGCTCTGCACCAGTTTTTCAACCACTGATTGAATCCCATGGTGTGGAGCACCCTAGCCTCACTCTACACCATAGACAGGCAGCACCTCCAGAAGGTTACTGCATGCTACTTGGTCTAAGGCCCCTCCAACTCCACAAACTCTTCCTGCACTGCTCTGATCCCTTTCTTAGCCAGGTCATTTGTCCCTAGGTGGACAATGACATCCAACTCCCTCCCCTGTGCAGCTGCTCCGGTGATCCTGCGGTTTCGCTTCCTGTCCCTCCAAGCCATGCTGCCAGGCAGGCACCTTACCTCCCTCTCCCCTTCCTCCCCCAGTTCAACCTTACTAACAATGGAGTCCCCCACCAGGAGTTGTTTCCTTCCACTGTGGGGTCCCATGCCACCCTCCTGTGGATCTCCTTTGTGGAGGTTCCCAGCATCCTCCTTGGCCTCCACTGTGGGTGCCTCCATAGAGGAACCACGTTTTGCCAGAATGGCATATGAATTGTGGAGAGCTACAACTGGAGGGATGTGCCTCTGTTCCACCACCCTCACCCTCCCTGAGCCCACTGTGGTCCAACCACTCCTCTTTCTTGGCAACCTCTGAGGCAACGGCAGTGGCCCTGGTGGTCCCTGGATGAGAGAAAAGGTCCCACAAATCCTGGCCAACTCAGCCTGGAGATGAGCAACCTCCTCCCTCAGCCCAGAAAGGTGCCTGCAGATGGGACAACACTGCATTCTCCAGAACGTCTTCCGGAAGACTGCTGCTCCACAACCACCGCACTGCAGCACTCCCATCATGTCTTATTTCTGGTACCTTCACTGTTGTTCGGAATACTTACTGTTTCCTCAGTACTAAGGGTGCTCAGGGTACAGGACATTAATAAATCCACTAGGCCTTATGGTCTGCATCTCAGGGTGCTAAAGAAATGGCACAGGTAATGGCTATGCCCATGATAGACCTTTTCCTAGACAGAGAACTAAATCTGGATCTTTTATGCTGGTTGTATCTATCCCACGAGTGTGGGAATTGATAAAGAAGCACCCTAATCTTAATTCAGTGACATCTATCACTCGATTTAAAACAATAATTACTAAAGCATTTTATGACTGTTGTGATTGTTTGGGGCGAATCGTTGTCAATGTATGAATTACTTGAACCAAATGTATTTTATATTGTATAGTACTGTATTGTATTGTCATGATTCTGTATATTTTTTTTTGTACTGGACACAGTTGAAAAAGAGAGTTTTACTCTCAATCTTGCCTTCCAATGAATGAAAAAAAATGAAATGAAATAAAAGTGTTCCTTGGTGACTGGAGAGGTGCTGCTTCCCTGGAGAACAGTAGACACAGTACCTCTGCATAAAAGTGGTAGAAAAGATGAGCCAATGTATTACAGGCTGGTCAGTTTGATGTATAGGTGGTATACTACTGGAAACCATGATCAAGTAAAGATGTCTGATCCTTCTAATGAGGCATTAAACTGAGGTCCCTTCTACCAGTCACTGAGCACTGTCCTGGTGGAAGTAAAAGACCCCATGGCACTTATTGTATCAAGGAAGTGTAGGATAATTTTTATTAATAAGCAAAGAAAAAACACTGCTTTCAGAGACAGTACAAAGCCAGAACAAACAAAAATACATATATACAGTGGCAGCAACAAATACAAATCCTAAAGGAAACCAGAAAATAACTAATGGAATCCACTTGGCACTTAACTGAATGCTACACAGTGTACCTAACAAGAGTAAGGGAATTTTTACTAAGCAAACAACTGAAATAAATTTACAGTAAAGTCACAACAAAAAAAAAAAAGAAAAAAAATAGTAGAGAAATACTGATAACAAAAATTAGAATTCAAAACAGATATGGAAGAAAGAAATCAAACTGAGACCATAAGAAATCATCTAATAATGGGTGCTGCTGTTAACAGCGAAAGAGGCCAGAGCCACGGCAGAAAAGGCAGCCATGGGAGCAGATGTGAAGGAATCACTTTACAGCAGAAAGCCTGGTACCAGATCTCATGCCCCATTTCTTTCTTGGAGACTGTGGACAAGATGCAGAAGCATTCTTGTTATTGGATGAAAAAGTCCTCTGTGATGATTGCACCCGAGGAGGAATCAGAATCTTTGCCCACCTCAATGTCGTCCCATTGCAAAGTCTAATACCTGTTCTCTAAAGAAATTTGATCAAGCAGAGGCACTGTTTTCTTCCTTTTGCCTTGGCTGTTTCCCACAGTCTAAAAATGTTCTATAGTCAGAACAGGTGGAGAAGCACATGAGGTCACAAGTGGGGTACCTCAGGGATAAGTCCTGGGGCCAGTCCTCTTCAAAATCTTCATCCGTGACATTGCAGATGGACTGGAAGGTAAGGTTTTTCTGTTTGCAGATGACACCAAGATCTGCAACAGAGCAGATGATCCAGATTGGGGCGGGCAGAATGAGAAGAGATCTTGATAAACTGGCAAAATGGTTGGAAGAGTGGCAACTGGGGTTTAACACAAAGAAGTGCAAGATCATGCACATAGGGAAGAGAAACCCTGAAGCCACCTATAGGTTGGGAGGGGAGTTGCTGGCAGTCACAAGGGAAAAAAGATATTTGGGCATCATCATCACAGGTGACATGAAATCATCCAAGCAGACCACTAAAGCAGTAAGTAAGGCTAGGGGGTTATTGGGGTGTATTAGTAAGGGTATCACAAGTCATAAGAGGGAGGTAATAATCCCTCTTTACAAGACACTGGTTAGGCCCCATCTGGAGTACTGCGTGCAGTACTGGAGGCCACTCATTCACAAGGACATTAACCAAATTAAGGCAGTCTAGAGAAGGGTAACCATAATGGTGCAGGAACTGCATCAGAAAATTTATGAGGACAGATTAATGGAACTCAATATGTATACCCTGGAGCAAAGGAGGGAGAGAAGTTATATGATTGAAACATTCAAACACCTTAAGGGCATTAACAAGGTGAAAGAGTCTAACATGTTTCAATATAAGAAAAATAGCAGGACAAAAGGACACAGCATGAGATTAGAAAAATGCCAATTAAGGGGTAATGTGAGGAAGTTCTTTTTCACAGAAAGGGTGGTGGATGCATGTAAAGGCCTACCTCAGGAAGTGGTGGATAGGAATACAGTGCAGGGCTTCAAACAGGCATGGGATAGGCATAAGGGAGCAATACAGATAAGTATGAATAGATGGGCCATTGACAGAGCAAATGCCGATGGCATATTCATAAGGTAGAAAAAGAAATTGGCAGACTGGATGGGCCTTGCAGTCCTTATCTGCCATCAACTTCTATGTTTCTATGTTTTATGAGGTGTGACCTCCATCGGTGTAACCACAATGTATGGGGGAAGGGGACAGAAAGTTGGAGGGTAGATAACTCCAGTGGCCATTCATGGGCATCAGTAAATGTGGTATTAAGCAAAGTAGAGTATCTGAAAATTACTGATACATCAACCGGTATCAAGGAAGGTTGTGGGGGTGTAGCGAGAGTAATATGGGGGGAGGGACATAGAAGCAGCAGTCTGTGCAGAACCTGTCAACTTTGTCACTTTTTGGATGTAGAAATCCTGCTTCATATAATCAGAGTTGTTCATATAGTGGGCAGCCCAGGGGCGTGATCTAAAAGTATGGCCCTCCTCATCACACAGATTACACTAGGGGGCAAAGGTGCAATGGACACCAGAGTGACCAAGAACTCTACAAAATGTACATTTGGACTTGGTTGTATGCATTACTACGATGTTGGAGATAACCACATTTGTAGCAGGACATGGGTTGACCTGGGTAAAAGAAGATGCCTCTGTCCCTCCCCAAAAATAAGTAACTAGGCAAATGATGTATACTGCATTCCATGTAATAGAGCTTTACATGGAAACGCCATCCCCCAGTGCAGAATTGTTCACTGTCCATGATAGGATCTGGCATACCCTGGATCTCTCATTTTTTCTCCAACCACTAAATGTTGTCTGTAACATTCACCCCTTCATTATGAAAAAGAATGGCCTCAGTTTTAAATGAAGGTTTTGTATATGATATGACTGGGTCCAGAGGGGCGTGTCCTTGATCATATAATGTAAAGTCCAAAACTGGGCCAGTAGCAAAGCCGTCCAAAAACTAATGTCAAAGGACTGATCCCTTGGTGCATGAATAAAGGCATAAACATCCAATTGGGAAAAGTGCAAAGACTGTTTAATCAATGGTTTGCCATTATAAAATCTGTCAAGAGGAATTTTGTAGTCCCCCTTTATAATAGAGATGAACTGCATGTCTCCATTTAGCTGATTCTTCCAGTGGATGAAAAAGACTAGCAAAACTGGGAGGTTTTGAGCTGCCAGTAAAAGTGGTAGAGTCTGAAGTGAGGGAGAACAGTAGCAAAACTAGAGGACGTGGCAGGTACTTGTGGGATTGGTTCTGTGGCCTAGCCAGTCACCATGTCAGCTGGGCCTATAGTGGAAGACTGGTTCCAAGCAATAATCTGGGCAGCAGCAGCAGTATCCAATCCCGAAGCAGCAGGATTCCCTGTAATGACACTGACAGTAACAGTAACACTGGGAAAATTCATACTTGCAGAGGCTGGATCCTGAGTTCAACTCTCAGGGGTCAGTGCAGCTGCAGGAGCCAGCAGCAGTGGTCCAGGAAGATGAAGCAGCACAACTGGACTGTCAGCAGCATCTGTCACAGATAAATTAGTCACGATAGAGTCAGGCAAGGGAATGTCATCTGCATAGGCCCAAAACTTTACAATATATGGACACTGAGAGTACAAGTGTTCCTGAGTTTCCAGTTCAGTTTCCCAGCCTTGTCTTATACAACACCTTTCAGTGATTTGCTTAAGCTTGTGAGCATTCCTCACTCCTAGTCTCCAATGTACACTTAGCCATATTATGTTCCAAACATGTGCTGGGATCCTGTTACTATTTAAATGTCTGACAACAGTATTCTGCTCGTCTGGGGGACAATGTGGAATATTAATGCCACTGTCATCGTTTTTCATCATGGTCTCACTATATAGTTGTTTCCTTGTGCATGTTAACATGAAAGTGTATGTTATCTTCCATTATTTTATTTTAGTAAAGGGGCTGACAATATAGTCTGGAAGAAAGAATGATTTCTTAATATTCATCAGATTCTGAGCTCTCCAATCTGCTATATAATGTTTTAGCCATTCGGCCATTGCATCTATCCACCCAGAGCTGCTATTATGTAAGGATGGGCCAATACTGGTGATAAAAAACTATAAAATAGCAAAATACCACTGGGCCAATCATTCCCAGCCCTCCTTGTTTTTTTTTTTATTTATACATAGTGTTCCTCTTTACTGGGTTCAATTGACTGTACCACAAAGCTTGAAAAACACATGATATAATTTGGTTTCTAGACTAGATGGTGGTGGGAATAAATATCTGACTTCTAAAAAGACTGGTAAAACCAGAGTCTTTATTAATACGATTCTTTTCCATTTTGAAATAATTTTTCCCTTCCAAAAATTTACCTTATCTTCTGCAGTATTCAGACATATGGTCCAATTTGTCTCTGCCATATTATTTATTTTAGAGATGATACCTAATATTTTTATATCAGTAAGTGCCACTTCTATAGAAGCAATTGTCTGTGGAGGATTTTGCATGGAGTTGCCTGAAGAGAATCCTACACTTTTCTCATAATTTGTCCGAGATGCTAATACTAAGGAAAAGTCATCTAGGTTCAGTCTCACTTCCTGTCCAGATCCCTCATTTGCAAGTATTATTACAACATCATTGGCATAAGCCAATGTTTTAACTGATGGGGAACTAGGTGTTAATGGGATCCCCTCTATATTTGGATTTGAGTGGATACTCCTTAACCGGGAATCCAGTCCAAAGATATACAGTAGGGGGTTGAGTGGGCATCCCTGTCTGACTCCCCTCTTGAGTGAGCTAGGAGTACCTAGCCATCCATTGATTAACAGAGTGATGTATGTTGTCTTATATAGGCATTCAATCCACTGTACAAATGTGGGAGGTAAACCATATGCCCCCAAAACAGAGAAGAGGTGCTCATGAGAAATCCTATCAAAAGCTTTCTCCTGATCAACATTGAGGACATAGCCCTGTATGGCACAATTGTTTCCCCTACAGAATAATTATCTTAATAGTATCAGACTATCATGTATACTCCTTGTTCGAAGTGCACAGGTTTGTGAGGGACTTATAAGAAATTATGCTGCACCTATTAATAAAAAATGTGTTAACATTTCATAATCCATATTAAGTAGACTGGGTGGTCTCCAATTGTTTAAATCTGATTTATTCCCTTTTTCATGTATACAAATTTATAGCCCTTGTGTCATGGAGCAGGATAATTTACCAAGTATTAAACATTGGTTTTAAACATTTGCTAGTGGAACAGCTAATTGTTCTTTAAATGACTGGTAGAATTCTGAGCTAAGGCCATCCAGCCCTGGAGAAGTGCTCTTTTTCAAAGAATCTACAGTATACTATTTTGTACATCTTGTGCAGTAACAGGTTTGATCAAATTGTTTCTTATTTCTTCTGGTAAATTAGGAATACCTAACTTATGAAAAAGGATGGATCTGGTTTTCTCCCTGCTGCAGTACCAAATGTTTGTACATGTCTGTGGACTTATTGCAACAAATCAGTTTTAATAAAAAAGGTTTGCCCTTGTGGATTACTAAAACATTGGATAGACCTGCTATCAGCCCTCTTTTGAGCCTCCATCCTCTTATCAAGTCCCAAAAGAAAGCTGTTTACAAGGTGCAGGACAAGTCCGTTTGCTGATGATACAAATATGGGAGCTGTGGTAGATGACATTGAAGAGTGGAAGGGGATGGAGGACCTGACAAAACTACAGGAGTGGTCAGAGAAATGGCACCTGGGGTTCAATGCCAAGAAGTGCAAGGTACTGCATTTTGGAGCTAGGAACCAGAGGAGGGGCTATCAGCTGGGGGGTTGCAGCTGGAAAGCACCATGGAGGAAAAGGATCTGGGGTGCTTATAACGGGTAGCATGAACAACTCAGCTCAGTGCAATAAGGTGGCAGTAAAAGCCAACAGGATGCAGGAGTGTATAGCAAGGGGAATCTCCTCCAGAAATAGGGAGGTTATCCTTCTCTTGTACAGATCTCTGGTCAGGCCGCACTTGGAGTACTGCAGTACTGGTGCCCATTCCTGAAGAAGGACATCAAATTGTTGGAGGGGGTGCAATGTAGGGTGACCAAGATGATCCAGGGATTGGAAGGAAAGTCCTATGTGGATAGATTGGGCGAGCTGAACATGTACTCCCTGGAGGAGAGGAAGGATGGAGGGATATAATTGAAACCTTTAAATACCTTAAGGGGATAAATAAGGCTACTACAGAAGGGATTTTCCAGCTTAAAGAGGGAGGGATATGAGAGGGCATCAGCTGAGACTGGAGGGGGAAGATTCAAGAGGAAAATTAGGAGACATTTTTTCACTGAATGGGTGGTGGACAGGTGGAATGCCCTGCCTGAGGAGGTAGTATCCTGTAGAATGGTGGGCAGCTTTAAGAGGGGTTGGGACAGGATGAAGGGGATTGTGATGAAGAGGGGTGGGGAGGGGGCAGCTGCAAGTTGAGGGGCTAGCTGCACAATCGAGCAGACTCTATAGACTGTAAGACCTGCTTCTGTTGATATGTAACATTGCCAGTAAAAGTGTCTATTGGCATTCGTGCCTGTGAATGGCAATCAGGTCCTGTGGTTCAGTTTCTATCTGCCTCAGTTCTGTAGCTTTCACAACAGTGGTCGTCCAAGTTCAAAGATTCCTTTCTTTCACTGTTACGGTCTAATATCCATCAACATGTTCATTTCAAGGCTCGACTGCATTGCAGTAGTAACTGAGGAGTGTATCTCAGCCCTGATGTCCGCTTCTCCATCCTCACTCTGCTCTACAGAGACCACCATCTTGGACATGTGGCTTCTCCCTCTGGAACAGTAGTGGAACTTTCCCCAGTGTCATAGCCAACATTCCCCCTGTTACTGAAACAGGTCCAAGTAACCCCCTCCCAGGAAGCATCTTGAAACAAGCTGTCAGAGCTTAGTATGCCTTTCCTGGTCAAAAATTTAAAATCAATCAATCAAATAAATGCATTAAAAAATTGAATTTCTGGGGGCAAATGGGCTGCAACATGGTAGACAGCATGGTTTTGTGGCAGGAAAGTCTTGTCAAACAAATCTGATAAACTGTTTTGAGGGGGAACAAGGGTGGTAAATAAATCACATACAGTCGACATACTGTACCTTGATTTTGGCCAAGCATTCTACTCTGTCCTGGGGGACCTGTGGGTGGGGGACAAATTAACAAGCTGGGTAGAAAACTTGCAGGATGGTAAGACACAGAGGGTGGATATTAATGAGGAATTCATAGGAACAAGGGAAACCACCATGGGGAACCACAGGAGCTGGTGCTGGGGTTTGTGTTTCTTAGCATCTTCATTACAAATGCAGGTGTAGACATCAGAGGGAAACCCTGCCTATTTGCAGATGACACCAAATTCTGTGGCAGAGTTGACTCTAAGGAAGGCATACATGAGTTAAGAGAAGATGTAGAGAGGCTCAAGAGGTGGTCAAAGATCTGTCAGCTGTGTTTCAGTGCCAAAATTGCAAGCTCATCTACATGGGAAATAAAAATCCAGGAACAAAGTAGAGGTTGTGGGAGTGTCATTTACTGTGACTAAGGGTGAAAGGAATCTGAAGGTGGTGATGTCAAACAGCTTCAAATCATCAGCACAATGTGATAATGAATAGGGAAGGTAAACAGAATGCTTGGGTGCATTGGTAGGGGGTTCAACAGCAGAAAAAAGATCATATTGCCCCTGTATGAGACTCTGTTGTGACCACACCTGGATTACTGTGTACAACACTCACCTAAACAAGACATCAACAAACTGGAGACAGTGCATAGGACAGGACTGGGCGGACTGTTCCATGGAAGATCTGGACCCCTGGATTGAACCCGCAATCCACAGACCCGGATAAATATGGACTTCACTGTAGAAGTCTGGTTCTGGATCCGTGAAGAAGCCATTTCCACAGTTTTGTTGTCTGTTGCCATGGGAATGCCACCAGCATGTACAGGAGGCTGGTGGCATCCAATCAAGCAACAAAAGGTCACATGATTCATTTATGGTATATAACCATGCTGAGTGCGCAACGCGGCCCTAGACGAGCAAGGAGGACTGGAGGAGCAGGAGCAGGAGCTGCGATCAGCAGAGCCAGGCAGCCAGCAGAGACAGTTGCCAAACAAAAGTGCCAAAAAAACTCAAAAATGCCAGAAATATATGAGCCAATGGGGAGGGAAAAGAAGAAATTAGGGAGAGCAAGAGACAGGAGGGGGAGAGAAACTGATCATTGGGGTGGGTGAAGGTGGGTCATGGAGTCGGGACTGGGGAGATAGTGGTGGCCTGGGTGGCTGCCGGGGGTGGATGCAAACTAAGACAGTGTGGCAATACTGTGTGACTGCATGTATGAGCAAGGGCAGACTGGCAAAATCTTTGACTTGTGCCATTCCACATCCAGAGGCGAAAGGGAGAGACTACTGGGGGCTCAAGAGAGATTTTACAGTTACAGAAAATCCCAAATGAAAGTTTTTTTTCTTTTCTTGGCCTTAGACAGTGTAGCAGTGTATATATGAGAAAGTGCAGACTGGCAAAATCTGTGACTTTTGCCATTTCAGATCCAGAGGACAGAGATAGAGACTACCAGGGGCCCAAGAGAGATTTTACAGTTACAGAAAATCCCAAATGAAAGGTTTTTTTTTCTCTTCTTGGCCTCAAACAGTGTCACTGACTGTGTATATGAGAATGGGTAGCCTAGCAAAATCTTTGACTTGTGCCATTCCTGATCCAGAGGAGAGACAGACAGACTATTGGGGGTCCAAGAGAAATTTTACAGTTACATAAAATCCCACATTTTTTTCCTGGCTTCTGTGTGGCTGTGTGTACAAGGCAAGGGCAGCAGGGTGGCAAAAAAATATATGACTTGTGCAATCCAATCACAATCACAATCACTTGTTAACATTCATTCATGATCTCATCGGGGAGAGAGACAGAGAGATACTGCAGGGGGCTAATGATAAATGTAACAGTCCTAGAAATCCCAAATAAAATTTAATTTCCTGGCTTCGGTGTGGCCGTGTGTACAGGGCAAGGGCAGCAGGGTGGAAAAATAAATATTCGACCTGTGACATCCAGAAGGGAGAGAGAGAGAGAGAGAGAGAGACTGCGGGGGCACGATAAATGTAACAGTCCCAGAAATCACCCCCACATTTTTCTTTCATGACTTCAGTGTGGTTGTGTGTACAGGGCAAGGGCAGCATGCTGGCAAAATAAATCTTTCACTTGTGCCATCCAGAGGGGAGAGAGAGAGAGAGAGAGAGAGACTGCAGAGGGGGCACACAAGAAATGTAACAGTCCCAGAAATCTCAAATAAAATGTTTTTTCTTGGCTTCAGTGTGGCTGTGCGTACAGTGCAAGGGCAGCAGGCTGGCAAAATAAATCTTTGACTTGTACTGTCCGGAGGGGAGAGAAGGAGACTGCAGGGGGGCCCACGAGAAATTTAACAGTTCCAGAAATTCCAAATAACATTGTTTTTCCTGGCTTCAGCATGGCTGTGTATACAGGGCAAGGGCAGAAGGCTGGCAAAATAAATCTTTGACTTGTGCCATCCAGAGGAGAGAGAGAGAGAGAGAGACTGCAGTGGAGCCCGCGAGAAATGTAACAGTCCCAGAAATCCCAAATACACTTTTTTCCTGACTTCAGTACGGCTGTGTGAACATTGGGAAGGGCAGCATGCTGGCAAAATAAATCTTTGCCTTGTGCTGTCCAATCAGGCTCACTTCTTAACGTTTATTCACAATTTCATGTATTAAAAAAGAAACTGTTCAGGCAAACAACATTCAAGTTGATGTGCCTGTACTGCTGGTTGTTGGTGGCCAAGGGGATAAAATCTGATTTTGTGACTCACAGCAGGCTGTTTATACTACAACACAAGTAAAGTACAACTGCACATAAGTGTCATCATCATCATCATCAACATCACTCATTCACCATTATTCCTCCTTATTATCATTAGTTTTATAGTATAGTATATGTCGTTACATTACATATAAGCATTAACCAACCCCAGTGTGGGACTGTGCTGCGTGTGGTGATGCACCAGATGTGTCTGCATCTCCAATTCAAATTCTGAGGCACACTTAACAATTGCTGAATTTGATCACTTAAGAGTAACTGTACTGTAGGAGTCAGTCAGGTAATCTTGGAAGAAAGTGGTGGTGGACTGCTGTGCTGTCGTTGTGCTGTGTACAGTCATGAGTCAGAACAGTAAATTTGTACCTGGCCTGCGGGTGTGGGTGGGAGTCATCCACAAGATATCATGTTAGTTAGAGGGCTCTTAGTTTTTTTACAGGTTAGAATACTAATGATATAGGTGTTTGCATCTGTCTCTCTGTCTCTCCCAGCACACTCATGTCACGGACCCGAGCTGGATATGCCACCATTAAAGGCCAGCCATGAATGAGCTAGTAGTGGATGATTGCTTTTCAATTTAGCAGTTTTACATTAATGTTTATACAAATAGTCCATTACATTTTTTTTCTTTGGGCATCTGTGTCAAATGTAACAGACTTTGGCCACTTTGATGCATTTTGTTGCATTTTTTCAAATATTTGTCAATAAATCAGAACTAATCAGAACAAATCAGAACTTCACCATGTCCCGGTTCTTATTTAATAAGGGTCAGAACTTCACTGAGTTCTTCCAGCCCTAGCATAGGAGGGAGACCACAGTGATTCAGTGACTGCAGTGTCAGTGGCTCAGTAGGTAGCACACTTGCCTCTGAGACCGGGGGATCAGAGTACCGTGGGTTCAGTTCCCACATCTGGCACTTGGGTTAATATCCCAGTACTGACACTAGTGCAGCATGAGAGGGGTGCAGTACTTCTGAGGTGCCGTCTTTCAGATGAAACGTTAAACCGAGGTCCCATCTGCCTGGATTGGTGGTAGTTCAGGTGGATGTTAAAGGTCCCATGGCACTTATCGAAAAGAGTAGGGGAATTTCCCCGGTGTGCTGACCAAATTTACCTCATTCACTATAAATACCACCAACAGCTTAATCTGGTTCAAAGTCAGTTGCCATTCATCTGTATCCCCCTCCCCTGGGTCGTGCCTGAAAATAGGCAGGATTTGTCTAGTGCACTTACCCGGCCAACAAAAATGAAATCAATAAAATAAAATAAATAAAAAAATTCAAGGGCAATAGGGAAGGACATACTAATAAAGATCAGAGTGCCTTAGCACATACTTATTGAAGGCCAGAAGGGAAAAAGGGGACATGATTGAAACATTGAAATACATGCCAGTCATTAAATACCAGGGGGAATAGTAAGAAACTGGTGTGTGCATGTGTGTGTGTGTGGGGGGGGATTTCAAGAGGGACAAGAGGAAATACTACTTCACAGACAGGGTGGGGGAGGGGAGGAACACGCTTTCTGAAATACTGATCAGTGCAAAAATGGTTGTGAGGTTTGAGGAGGAGTAGAACAACATAAGGAGATGGTCAAGGGACTGGGTGAGAAGAAGGAGGAGGAGGAGGTTGTTTTTGACACCCTACGGGATGGACAACCTTATGGGGCCAACTAGATAAATCATAATGCCTTTTTATGAAGCAGTTTTCCATGTTTCTGTTTCTATGAAGAGACTCCACAAGTACAGTGAACCTTAGAGTCAGTGTGAATCATGACATATGAAGAGAGACTTAAGGAGCTGAATATGTATAGCCTCGAGGAAAGGAGAGAGAGGGGGGACATGATAGAAACTTTCAAGTATCTCAAGGGAATCAACAAAGTCCAAGAGGGTAGCATCTTTCAAAAAAAGAGGTGTGCAAGAACAAGGGGGCACAATGTGAAGATAGAAGGGGGGCGGCTCAGAGGTAATTTAAGGAAGTATTTTTTCACAGAGAGGGTTTTGGATGCATGGAATGGCCTTCCGGAGGAGGTTGTGGAGTCAAAAACAGTGGTGGAATTCAAGCATGCATGGGACAGTTATAAGGCAATTCTATGGGGTGGGAGTAGGAAGAAGTAGGCTGCTGGTTAACTAGGATCTGCAGCTTATCCAATAGGTAGGGAAATGGGCAGACTGGGTGGGTCAAGCGGTCCTTATCTGCCGTCAAAATCTATGTTTCTATGTTTCTATGTTTCTATGTCTCAGGTAGTGCTGGGCAAAATGTTTATGATTCCATGTCTTTTGAGCGAATCTATTTGAGCAAATTTTTTATAGCGACTACAAATTGGGTGACACTACAGATGAGCGAAGCACATTTCAGCTAAATAGTTACATGCATACATCTCCATGTTTTGCAGGGGGGCTGAACCCCCCTGCCCCTCCCTATCTCTAGGATTCTAACTCCATGATTCACAGACTCTAAGGTTCACTGTACTTGTGGAGTCACCTTTATGTGCCGGTCGCTGTAATGTAACTGTTGCTTATTTTGCTTTCGCTCATAATTCCTTCGCTCAAATGCCTTCGCCGAAATTGGATTGCTCAATTGACGTGCTACCAATTTTTATTACTTTTACAAAATTACACAAATTTGTCAATTTTGCATTTGCACACTTCATTGCTTTAAATTTCAACTGCCACATTTTAGGCAGGTCCTCCAGGTTCTTCAGACCCCCCTTCATGTTAGTTTTCCTCTCCTCAGGGCCCACTCTTCTGCAAATCTTGGAGTCATCTCAGAAGATGCATATCTTCCTTGGACACAAACACCTATAACACAAATAAATATAGTGAAGATAACATCCACAAGACTAATACCTGGGGCATGCCACTGCAATTTCCCAGATCTCTGCTGACTCGCCATTCGGCATTACTCTTGAGGCCTCCTGCTCAGCCAGTTTTTTTAACCTACATAGTTATTTTTTCTCCAGTCCCTAAATCACCAATTTACTTCACCAACCTTCCATGAGGGATGGAGTCTAAGACTTTAATAACATCTAGGTATAGTATGACAACAGCTAATCCCTTGTCCACTGCTGTAGTCACCCAATAAAAAAATCAATCAGGTTTTTCTGATGTGACCTTCTGCTAGAGCAACTATGTTGCATGGGGCTCTGCATCCCATTTGCCTCCTGGAATCCCGCATTCATCTAATTCATAAAAGATTCTATATATATTTCCCACTATAGATGTCAGACTGACTGGTCCATAGTTATCCTTTCACAGTGTAGTACCGTGATCAGCATGAGTAGGGCCAGTGCAACACCACAACAGGCAGCCAGCCTGAACTGTCAGTTAAAGAACTCAATGACCACAAATGCAAATGCAGGTCCAGCAAATAATCAATGAATGTTTTTATTTAAATTTGAATAAAAGCGTTCATTGACTATTTGCTAGACCTGCATTGCCTTTGTAGTCACTGAATATGACCACCAACCTTTGCTTTAACTGGTCCATAGTTGCCTGGCTCCTAACGACACCCACATTCATCATCATCTAATTCTCTGACCTTCTCCCTACTCTTTGTTACAGGCTCATTACCTTCGCTCATGCCTCAAAACCCAGTCTGTCCAAGTGGAATGTTGCTTATAATAATATTTGCTGTTTTGCCCTCTCTGCTCTGTGACTTACTCATCATTGTGGGTTACATGACAAACTGGAATGTCTCTCTCCAGGGAACCACCAAATGTTTGTGATGGGCTACTTCACTGACGTAATTGTCAGAACTGCCACCCATCCTGTCTTAGTGGAGCTCCTTAAGCCTGTAAACTCAGCTTATCTTCTCAGGTCAAATGACTCAACTCTCTTCCTTGTCCCAAAAAACAGAATACTTATGGGTGATCGGGCCTTTGCTGCGTATGCACCTCAGACCTGGAATTCCCTTCCTGCGCATATTTGCAGTGCCACCCCTCACAACTTTAAAAACACACTTTGGAATCATCTAAGGCTCACCGTGGCTTGTAACTGCACCTAAGCAATGTATCCTCCATTGTGTCTATGATAATACTTTATTGTTCCTATATGGTCACCAGCCAGGGCCGGCTTGAGTCTATGCTTGAGCATAAACTCTAAATTTGTGTGCTACTTTATTATGTTGTGACAAGCTGTAATACTGTTTACTTTATGCTGTCTAAGCTTGCTCCATTGTACCCTGCATCATCTGTATATCCCTTGAAATCATGTTTAATCCTATGTAAACCTTGAGCCTGATTCTTAAAGGGTAACACCTGGCATCAACTGACTTCACCCAAAAAAAAAATTGTGCAAGTAGCAGTTTACACCAGGAGTTGCGACATGCAGTATTCTGCAAAGCAGCTTGTGACATGTCGCAGGCAGCTTGTGCCAAAGTGGACATACACCACCAGTTACACCATAAACCCCCAGTGACATGGCACTAGGGGGGTTATGGCAGTAGTTGTGCTCTATTCTGGAAGGACAGTCTCCAAGTCCCTGAATTTGCTATTCTAAAACAACCCCCAGAGGACATCCATCAAAGTACAGTTACATCAGCAAATAGATGGTGTAAGAGTACTTTGCATCCACATGGGGTGGCGCCAATGTGCCACCAGCACCTATTGCCCAGTATATGTAACCCCCTCAAGCCCCATCCCCATACTAATAGAAAAAGCCCCAAAGGGCTATCAACCACCTCCTGCTCCCGATCCCCCAATAATGATTAAAATAAGCCCCACAGAGCTATGGGACCTGCCTGCCCCCATCCTGCAATATCATGCACATAAAAGCTCCACAGGGCTATGTGGACCCCCCACCCCATCCCCCAACAGTGTGCACATAACAGACCCACAGGGCTAGCACCCCCCACGCCCAATTCCCAAAACACATGCCCTATGCCCAGCAGAGCTAGCACCCCTCACTGTGCCTGATTCCCTGAACACATGCTATATGCCCAGTAGGGCTAGCACCCCCCTCACCATGCCCATTCCCTTCATGAATAGTAAAAGCCCCGCAGGGCTAGTACCTCCACTTACTAGTCCTTGGAAGCGCAATATGCCCAAAAAAAAATTTACAAAGCCCCAATCTCCCTGGTAGTCTAGTGGCCCCCCATCCCGCAGTGCTAGTCCACCCCACACCAACCCCACCCATCCCAGCCAGTGACTGGTACAGCCCACCTCTCACAACCATGGCCAGCCACCAACTGAGCTCCATATGAGCGCATACTACTGTAAATAATATGCGCTGTCATTCATTGAGTGCCTACTATTTACCTTCTTCAACCTGATCACTCCTCCTCCTCCTATTTTGTAATACTCCTGAATATAGTGAAAGAATGCCTTATCACCCTCCCCGATCCCTCCACCAGCCTTAGTTCTGCTCCTGCCTCTGCCTACTCCACCACCCTGTTAGCATTTCACAGCTGTTCCTGATATGCCCCCTCTTCATCAGTTTGACTTCTCATATATTTAATGAATACCTTCCATTCTTCTCTCACTGCCTCAGCTTTACTTTTTGAGAACCATAATGGTTTAATTCTCTTCCTATTGCTTCCTAACATTTTTGCAGAGACTAGTTGCCTCTAATTCTCCTTTTTTGAGCATATCCCATTTTCTGCTGACTTCTACAACTGCCACTGTCTGTCTTGATTTTTTCCTGCAACAACTCCATCATCTTTCTAAAAGTAACCCAACTGAAATCCTGAACTTTGATCTTGAAGTGTACCCTCTCAACCTGAAGTTTGACTTCGGCCCACACTGTTTCTTTTCTTTTATTTTGTTAATCAACATTTTATGCCCCGAGGAGCTGGCAGGTGGGCTTTGCCCCAACCCCCCGGGGGCTTCACATCTGCTTGCAGCTGGGGTCCCCATCACCAGGAATGTCACTGGGACTGTCATGAAGCCTGCCACCTCCATTTTCTCCCTGCCCTACTGTGGCCGCTCTCATGTGTGTAGAGGCATGTGCATGCTGCAGTCCCACAGCGCCCACCCTATCCATGTCATTCCCTGATCTGCACTGCCTCCAGTCTTCCACCTGGGGGCAGCCATGCAGTGGGAGTGACAATGTCCCACCCCAGGAGAGGAGAGCTGCCTTGTGGTTTGATAGATTTCATTGATAGAATCAAGCTTTATAGATGTACGTCCTTTATGCTTGCTAGTTTGATATATATTTGTTACCCATATTTAATTTCATCAGTCATTTCATTGTCCAGTCTTGTTTTAAAGACATTTACATTTTTACTGCTTATTACCTTTACTGGAAGGTTGTTCCATAGGGTAATAACCCTTTGGCTGTACCAGTATTTCCTAGAGAGCATATTCCATTTGTCAGAGCATAGCTGCAAAGGGTGTCTCCTACCACTGGCTCTGTCCTGATTAAACTTTAAACCGAATTCTGTCATGAAGGTGTCATATCCAATTACCCTGTGCAACATACACAAATCACCTCTTATTCTCCTATATTGTAGTGAGTATAAATTAAGTATTTTCAGTCTTTGTTCATAAGGTATCTGTTTTAAACCCGTAATAAGTCTTGTAAATTGGTGTTGGACTGCTTTGACCTTTTTTATGTTCTCCTTTCTATATGGTGACCATATTTGCACACAATATTCCAACTGGGACCTAACCAGTGCTACATAGAGTGGGAGTAGCACCTCCTTAGTTCTGCTAGAAACATGTTTAATAATACAATTCAACATCTGATTAGCCTTTCTCACCTGGTTTCTACAATGTGTATTAAATTTAAGGTCCTGACTTATAGTCACTCCCAAATCCCTTTCACATGTGGTTACTGTTAAGAGTTTATGATTAAGGGTGTATTTACACTGTCTATTTATTGGACCCAAATGCATAACTTTGCATTTATTAATATTTAATTCTAATCTATTTTGTGTCATCCAAGAGAAAATTTGATTCATTGCATCCTGTAATATTATACTGTTTTCAAAGGTGTTAACCACTGCTCCCAATCTGCAGTCGTCTGCAAATTTAGACAACCACACATTTGGTAACTCTATTTTTAATGAAGAGATATACATATTAAATGAAACTGGACCCAACACTGACCCCTGGGGAACACCACTCATAACTCCAACCTAATCAGAAAAAAACTCCATTCACCACCGCCCTCTGCCATCTCCCTGTCAGCCAATTTGCAATCCAGTGTGTAATGCTGGTACATAATTTAAGATTCCTTAATGAATTAACTAATTCCAAGTGAGGTAGCTTGTCAAATGCTTGTTCAAAATCCGAAAATACCATGTCAACTGAGTTTTTGTTGTCAATCTCTTTGTTTACTTTTTCGTAGAAGCTTAACAGATTAGTTAGACACAATGGGCTGGATATTCAAACTGCGCCATTCTGAAGCAAAAACCCTTGCGCTACACCAATAGTTGCGCTGAGGGTGTGGCGAGGCGATATTCAAAGGAGTTCGCTATTGAGCAACTCGCTTGAATATCACCCCCAGCCACAGTTACTGTGCATGGCATTAGTAGTACTTGCGCCACCGCAGTTGTCAGAGTGAGCATTCAACTTAAGGGTGCGCGTACCATTGCGCCATGTGCAAAATCACGATATTCAAAAGGTGACATGCAAATGGGGCCATAATTCATGCAAGGTGCAGGGGCCATTTGCATCTGATTATGGCCCATTTGCATGCGTTATTAGCATGTAGGCTCCGATCCTCGAGGTGGCTGCGCCTGGCACCCCTGCCAGGCAGCAGCCGCCGGGACCGATGCACTGCAGCCTGATCGCAGGCAGCAATGTGGCTCACCCACTCCTCCGTACATATCCCTGGTGGTCCAGTGGATCGAAATGCCCGATCATGGCGGTATGTTTAAACTCCCCTCCCGTCTCACATCCCTGGTTGTCCAATGGATCAAAATGCCCGATCACGGGCAGAAAGTAAATAGAACTCTTAACATCACCCTTGTGCCGATCACAGGCAGTAAGTAAATTGAACCTCCCCCCCCGAACATCTCCCTGGTGGTCCAGTGGACCAAATGCCCGATCGCTGGCAGTAGTAATGAACTTCAGACTTTCCCTGGTGGCTAATGTCTTCACCCACCCACCGCAGCCCACCACCACTCCTCAGCCGGTGGGCGGCATCCACCCGCCGCTGCCCACCTCGCCGAGCCGACTGCTCCGCAGTTGCATGCCCACAGAGCAGCCAATACGCAGCCATAATATACATGAGCGTCCAGATCGGTACGATTCGCCACAATCTGACTGTCATGGGCTGTATCAGCTGCACGCCCATTGGCTCTTGCCTGCACCAATGGCGGCAGTTCTACCGGCAGTCATCTGGCGTGGTGCGGGTGGCAGGCGGTTGATGCTGCCCGCCGCTGCCCGGGGAGCGGGGTGGTGGGCGTGGTGGGTGGGGACACCAGCCACCAGGGAGATGTTTTTGGGGGTTCAATTTACTTACTGTTCACGATCGGGCACAATGGTGATGTTCGGGATGGGGGGTTCAATTTACTTACTGCCCGCGATCGGGCACAAGAGTGATGTTCGGGGTTCTGCTTACTTTCTGCCCACGATCGGGCACAAGGGTGATGTTCGGGGTTCCGATACTTTCTGCCCGCATCGGGCATTTCGGTCCACTGACCACCAGGGATGTGAACGGGAGGAGGGGAGCGATACTGATGCCCGCGATCGGGCTGGTGGGGGAGTACATTATGCCCATGATCGGGCTGCGGGGGGCACAGGGACTGAGTTGGGGGCCAGCCACAGGTGGCAGCTGCTGTGTTGCGCCCTGCAATACAGCAGCTCACCTGTGGGTGGCCCTCGACTTAAGCCTTTTTTTGGCTCAAAGTCCTGCAGGCACAGGTTGGGGGTTGTGCCTGCATAGCTCTGCACAGCCCGGCTGAATATCGGGCTGTGCAGTTTACGCATGGTTCCTCCCACTCCAGTTGAGCATGCATTCATTTGCATTGCGCTGTTGCTCAGCCTGTTTTCAGTGGCGCAACTGCCTCCTGCTGAATATCGCAGAATGGTGCAATTTAGGACTTGAGCATGCGCAACCCTGTTGCGCATGGCGCAACCCTTTTGAATATCTGGCCCAATCTGTTTTTGGTGAACCCATGCCTGTATGGGTCTACAGCCTCTAAAGTTGATAAGTATTCTTGGATCTAGTCCTTAATTATCCCTTCCAGTATTTTGCCCAATAGGGAAGTCAGACTTACTGGTCTAAAATTTTCCAGTTTTGAAGTAGGTCCCTGTTTGTGAAGTGGTACAACAATGGCTACCTCCAACTTAGTGGAATAACAACAGAATCTAGGGAATGTTGGAATATATTGGTCAAAGGTTTATGAATGTAGTCTGCAAGTTCTTTCAAAACCCTGGGGTAGAGATCATCAGGGCATGGGGATTTATTAATATCTAATGATTTTAGCCTCTCAAGGACTTCAGTTGGATTAATCTTTACTGTTCCAGGTATGGATACTTGCTCATCCTCCGTCATAGTAAGATTGGATTTGTTAAATACTGAGGAAAAATATTTATTCTGAATATCAGCCATTTCCTTATTATTGGTAGATACTCCTGTATTTCTGGTAAATGGTCCCACTACGTTTGAACTTCCTCTTATTTTATTAATATGGGAAAAAAAAGTTTTTAATTGTCTTTAACTTTTGTTGCCATAAGTATTTCCTGATCAGCTGTTGTTTGTTTAATTTTAAGTTTAATTTTTTTGATCAGTACTCGGTATGCTGGTAATAAATTTTGGTTGCCTTTTTTAATGCTTTTAAACATTCTACTCTTTTTATTTATAAGTTTCTTTATAGAGGGCTTCATCCAGCTTGGGGATATTCTTTTAGTGGTGTATTTTTTCAAAGTAGGTATATAGTTTTTAATCTCTCTTTTGATCTTTGAGGTCAGCAAGTCCCATTTCCACTAAACAGATCGATTAGTGAAATCTTTTTCCCAGTCCCATTTTGTTATTTGTTCTTCTAAAGAAGTAAAGTTGGCCTTTCTAAAGTTACATTTTTTGGAAAATCCCATCCCTGGTTGTCCTGTTTGACCCTGCACCTTAAAATTTACACATAAATGGTCACTGTTACCCAAGGGCATCGTAGTAAGAATAATGTTTGCTTTAGTCATAGAACAATGTCATAAACTTGTGCTAGCTTGTAATTGACTTCAAATATTTACTATAAAAACCTAGAAACAAGATGTACTAATATTGACTAAGTAGCAGCACCTTATCTTTATGGCAGCCCATTAGTATTGCTGCAGTAGAATAAAACAAGTTGTCTCGATCTAAATGTCAGAGAAATAACTACATCCTTTTTTATTCAACCTAAGTGTTATTTAAAGTTATATTATTATTTGTGTCACGAGGGGCTAGTTGTTGAATAAATTAATTAAGGGCCAGTATAAAATATGATCTCTGACTATCCTTTGCCACACCCCCTGAGAATGGGTCTTGTGACCCGAAGCGCTGGGGAGAGAATGTGGCATTGCTGGCTAACTCTCACTGTGTTTTTTGGGCCACTTATTTGTTTTATATTTTGAAATGAATTTGCTACATCTTCACAACTGGGATCTCAGCTGTCTCCTCGAGTGCGTACTACTTTGGTTGTTCATGATACTATATGGGGTGGCCCCCATTTGTTGCACACCAACCCCCTTTTGGATTCATGGTTCTAACACTGAGGAACTTGTTGCGGCTGCTCAATCCAGCTCCTCCCTTCCCCTCACCCTCCAACCCCTGACAACCCAGGCTTGTTCCCGCACCTGGGTCACAGGTATAGTGCGAGGTGTGGCGTCCAGTGCCTCAACCCTCAGTGCCACTGAGCTGGCCTAACCCACACTGTTCAGAGATTGCACAATTACAGTTGTTTCCTCATGTATACCTCCTCTACACTATCCCTGCTTGTAAGGATAAGGTCCAATATGGTCCCTTCATTTGTGGTTTACATGACCCTATGGCTCAACAATGCCTCCTGTATTCTGTCTAGTATGTTCTGGCTTCTTGCAGTTCGGGTGCTCCAGTCCACATCAGGCAGATTAGAGTTCCCCAATATTAAGACCTCACAAGCTCTACCATCCTGTTAATTTAGTTTCCAATCTCAGTGTCTGCCTTCTCCCTTTTCTGCTGGAGGCCTGTAGACTGCTGCTATCCTAATTACCTGGTTCTTGCTATGGCTTATATCCAGCTTGTCTTGATCCCTTTAGTCCTGCTCTCATCCTGTATCTCTGAGGCCAGGAAACCCTCCATCACGTATAACACTACTCCACCTTGTCTCCTGTTTATTGTATCCCTCCTGTACAGTGTGCATTCTGGGACCTCCACATCCCACTAATGGTACTGTGTCACTCATATTTTAGTAACAAACATCATGTCCAAGTATGCTTTTGTAATTATTGCCTTATGGTTACAGATTTTGTTTTCCAGGCATCTAGCACTGGCAAAATCACCTCCCATACCTGCTGTGTTCCTCCTGATAACTATTTTCTGATAGTTGTCCCCAATTACCTCTGCTGCCTGAATTTTTCTCCTTCTGCTGCAATCTGTTGCTCCCACACTCCTGTTGACCCTTTTACTATTATGCCCAGATTGGTCCACTATAATATTCCTCCAAAATCTAGTTTGATACACCTACCTGCACTGGTTCAAGAGGGAGGCTCTCATGTCCCCTTCAGCTGAATGTGTAATCCAGATGCCATGTCCCAGTGAGCTACTTACCACTGCCTGGCAGGTCACACCAAGGTTGAGGGGCCTGGGTTCCCATTACTGAGTTGAAACTGGTTCTTTCCCATTAGATAACATTATTGTGCAGTGCCTCTGCCCAGACTATACTCCTACATGGGCTAGATAAAACCTAGTACAACCCCCTGTGATGCTATACCCACCCACAATACCATAATGGCACCCCACATGTAACCCAATAACCAAAACCCCACATTTCAACCATCTTGAATTAAAGGTTCACTCTAATAATATACTCATGACACAAGATTTATAAAAAACGGTTAACACAACAGTTTATTTACAAGGGGTTAAGGGTTAGAATGGAAATAGAGGTTGAGGAACAGTTGTTGAGTGTCATTCAGATTGGCATGATCATAGTTGGCATCAAGATAATAATTTTGTATTTTAAATTCAGACTTTAATCAGTATTGGCCACCCACCAATCTTCTGATGGATTCAGGTTTTACTTTCTTTCTAGCTATCTAGCTGCATATATAATCAGTTGACACATTTCCCACACTGGTACCAGTCCCAGACTATTATAGAACCCCGCAGTTCTATACTCTAAACCTGGGTACCCAGTATGAAGTTTTTAGCTGCAAACTTGATGCAGTTACAGCTGAGTTGGCCGGTGTTGCAGCTGGTTGGGGCCCTTAAGGAACATTAAGTTAGCATTATTTCTTTCAATTATCTTTAAACAAATCTGTCTGATCTTGGAAAGCAGAACTTTAATCTTTAACACTCTAGACCTCACATTTGTATTTAATAGAACTTGGATTAACTATTTACAGTTCCTTTTGAGGGTGGCAGAGGGTGGCTCTGCCTACTTATGGTTTTGATATTATCATTAGTGTAGAGAAGCTTTAGCTGAGGTGCAGGCAGGAGCTTTGTCTGACCCCTCTTTACCAGGCTCTTGCAACTTGCAGGCTGGAACTTCTCAGCATCTTTCATGGATTGAACCTCTCTCTGGGCTTGCAGTCACATTCTGGAGAGGCTAGGCCAGGCCCAGGGCTGGCATGCTTACGTCTGGGCTGTGCACACCTCAGGGGAAGCGTACTATGGCAGTTAGTGGTGGGCGAAGTGGTCTCAGTCTGCTCCGTGAAGTGATTTGTGGAGCAAAGGCAGATTCGCAGAATGCTCCGCAACACGAAATGGAGTACTGTAAGAATTATAATGAGGAATGCGAAGTTCATTGGAAGCAATCACTTTGCATTACTCTGCCTACCCAGGCTACTACTCTGCCAAATTTAAGGTGACGTGCATTGCAGGCAATGTACTTCTCCTTGTTTTTGAGCTCCAAAGGCGAATTTTGCAGTGATTCATGGAATTTCAGGTCACATGGGCTCTATATTGATCTGCATAACCTCAGTTTGGGGTAGTATGAGAGAAAGGCATAGGAGACAGTGTGCTCTGATAGCTGTCTGTGATAGGAATCTTGTAAAATCTGTTCAGAAAGCATTTTTGCTTTTTTGGGGGAGATCCAACTTTAGTTCATCGATTGTAGGAAACCCTCCTGTGCTCATATCATCGAGCATTTTTGTTTTTGTGTGGATTTTGAATGTTAATTTACAACATTGAGTGTGTGTGGTGAAAGACAGTGAAAGTGTGCTTTGGGGGAGAGGCATATCTGTGGTGTAGGTAGATTTAAGTTGGAGAAATAGTGATTTCTTAGTTTTTTGGTTATATTTTTGTTATATAACTGACTGTGATAATGACACATAGTAATATTGTCAGTAATAGTGGAAATGTTCTTGCTGTTTGTTGTGTGGATGTGGTGCAGCAGTTCATAAGTTCAGGTTGTTTACATTATAAATTTACAATACATAACGCGGCATAGTACTGAACTTTTGCATTTGTGGCACATTCCTCATTCAGCATTGTACACAAACTGTTCTGTGTGTGAGTGTGTGTGCAGTGTTGCGTGCATCAAATAATACATCTTTTATTGTGCCAAAGACAAGTGTAATTGCAAGCACAGCAGTGTGAACCTGCTATCCACTGCAGCTGCCTGACTTTGTAGTGTGATTATGGTATCTGTTCTTACTTTTACTACTTGTAGTGGCGTTAAAATCAACACTGTCTGTTTTCAGTGCTCCCCCCACCCCCATGTTCAAAAGGTATTTTTTACCAGATTGGATTGTTTTTGTGACCTCATCAGCACCGCTGGTTACTGAAGTTGTTTTAATTATGTGACAGTCTCAGAGTAGTCTCTTATCTGTTGCTGAAGCCACAGTTGTTTATTTGGCTTCACATTCAGCATCCCTACAATCAGAGAGTGAACGTATCAAAATCTGAATTTGGTTATAATATTTGTGGTTGATCCTCCAAAATGCCTGCAAAGAGACGTGCAAGAAAAGCTGTTTCTAGCCATGGCAACTTTGGCAGTAAGATGGTCTGTGGGTGAGGTAGTAGTACACAGATGCAGAAGTGCATTGCTGATGTGAGGAAAGGTATTTCTCCTGCAATGTTTTTTACAGCCCAATCAGTAGCTTCACTCATAGTTGGAGGAGATGATGTTTTCCCAGCCAGTGGTGTTAGCGTTACTGGTGTTAGTGGTGGTGGAGGTAGTATTAGTATTGTTGCGTCAAGTTCTGATTCCGACCAGTGTACCATATCCAAAAATATTGAGTGTGAAGCAGTGCAAGTGAGTGGCAGCGTAGATGATGTCATACTTCCCAGTAACATCCCAGTAACTGAACCTGAGAATTCTGATGATCATGTCAACGATAGCATACAATGTGATATTCCATCCACTGTGGCACTTAATGTCATGCATTTTCCATGTAGTGATTCACAATGTGGTGAAAAAATACCAGGTGATGGTGGTGTAGATGCTGCTGCTGCTGATGATGATGATGATGTTGCTGTTGTTGCAACATGCAGTCCACATGCTAGCATCCAAGCAGAAGATGTGGATGTGTGTGGCATTGATGAATATGATGATGATGATGTAATTTACCCCAGTTGGGAACCAGAGAAAAAGAAATTAAAAGTGGCTGTGTCTGAAATCTCTGAATCTGTTTGCAGGAATCCCCCCCGTAAAAACTTGTGATCTACCGGTTTTAGTTGATGATGATGATGACCCAGTAATCAATATGATAGGCAGTCGCGGTGGTCAGTTGCAGTCCAGGTGTGCAGTGCCTGAAACATCACATGCCCCCCTCTTCAGTGCTTAAAATAATGGACTTAAATAAACCACATCATGGACATGTTAAAAGTAGAGCATTACAATCCCTTGTTTGGGATTTTTTTGTTCAAGATGCAAATGATGATTCAGTTGCAATCTGCCAGGTTTGCCATGTGTGTGTGAGTCAAGGTAAAAAGTGGAGCCATCTGGGCACAGGAGGACAGCATATACATCTTAAGAATTGGCACTTGGCACTGTGGACCCAGCACAAGCTGGCAGCTAATACCACAGTGGGATGTTCACCCACGTCACCGGCAACCATAGCCAGCATGTTGTCCCCTTCCATGACTGTTAAGCCCAATAGGAAATTAAATGTGTGCAGTAGTACAGTAATAAGGGCAGAGGATTACTACAGGCATGATGAGGTGGAGGACCATAATGACTTTGAAATGTTGTCCAGTGCTGGTGAGAGTAACAATTTTTGTGGTGGTGGTGGTGGTGAATGCAGTATGTCTAGTGCAAATGGTACATCAACCCCGGTTAGCAAATCTGGCAAAATAACAGCATTTCTGGGTTTGTCATCATCACCTGTGCAACCGTCTTCATCAAATATCCACACTCCATGCCCTGCCAATGCCATTCATCGCAGAGCACAACCATTTGTGATCAACACACCCTGTGTAAAACGTTTAAGTCAGCCCAGGTTACAGAATGTTTTTGTGCATAAGCTGAAGTACCCCACCTGAATCATACAGTGTCACATGAACTCAATGCTGCTGTAGCGGAAATGCTGACAGTTGATCTTTTGCCCTTCTCCTTTGTGGAGAATTCTTGGTTCTGGTGGTTTGCTACACGTGCCTGTGCAAAATGGAAAGTCCCATCCAGGACATACTTTTCTACCCGTGCTGTCCCCAAGTTGTTCCACACTGTGTCTGACTCAATAAGACATACCCTTCAACATTTCTCCTCTCCATGCATCCATTTAAGTATGGATATGTGGACAAGTGGCAAAACAGTGGGAAGTTCAGGTGCCGGGGGGTGTTTGTGATGTTGGTAGTGTGAATAATCAGTGCAGTAAGGTGGATTGTCATGGTAGCAATCTTCCAGGAACATGGTACTAACTGAAATTGACAGATGGCTAAGCCCTTTGTCCCTGAGAGCTGAGTTCATAACAAGTGACAATGGGTCAAATGTGGTGAAATGCATCACGCATGGTGTTTTTTTTCATGTTCCATGCATGGCCCACTGTTTAAATCTTGTGGTTCAGGAGTTTCTGCAGCACCATGATATAAAGGAAATGCTGACCATTGCACGACATATCTGCTCTCACTTTTCAAGATCTGGAAAGGCCCATGACCACTGCGGCAGTTGCAGATACAAAACAACCTGCCTCAGCACCGCTTGAAGCTGGAAGTTGTCACCCGATGGAACTCTACTTTATACATGGCAGAGAGGTTGTATGAACAATGCAAAGCTATCTCAGAATATCTTGTTATGCACACTAGCCTTGACAGTTCCGGGGCCTCCATGTCTATGACAATTGAACAGTGGCGCCTCATGGACTCTGTAATAACAATTTTGTGGCCTTTTGAACATGCCACACAGGCAGTTATTGGCGAGTCTGCCTCCATTAGCCAATCAATTCCACTGCTGCGGGTGCTGAGGCAGACATTGGTGAATGTACAGCATAGCCTTGATGTTGCCGGAGATAATGGTAGCAGTATGTTGCTGCAACACATGCTGACAGTATTCGACCAGAATCGTCACATTGTGAGCATTCAGCATAGTGACAACTTTGCCATAGCAACAATGCTGGACCCATGATACAAACGTGGAATTGCATCAGTACTGGGAGGGAGGGCCTGAACAGGTAAAAAATATCAGTGGTCAACTGGTGCACTTGGTTCATGGGGCAGAGAAGTCACGTGCCAAGGTCAGCAAACCTCAGCAGCATAATCCGGTTGAAGGTGTACCTGGAGGACCATCAAGTATATCCTGCATGGGGAAGGGGACTACAGTTCCAGGTGGTCTGTCATCCAAAGTGGCTGGCATCAACCTGCTTTGGGAGGCTTTGTCCCAAGTGGGTATTTGTGAAATAAATGATTCGGGAGAACAGGATGATGCATCAACAATTGGACAAAGTGTGGCACAGAGAATGGTTGAGTCATATTTGTCTGAAACGGGCATCTGACAATAACTGAAGATCCTCTTTTGTACTGGAGTGGAAAGGTCAGTGAATGGCCAGAGCTGACTGCAGTGGCACTGAAGTACCTCACATGCCCACCCTCCAGTGTAAGTGTTGAGAGGGTATTCAGCTCAATAGGTGCAATAGTCAGGGATCGTCGGACAAACCTGTCTCCTGCAAATGTTAGTTTGCTAACATTCATTAAAATGAATGAGAGGCACATACCAGCAGAGACTGCAACCTCGTTATTCGGACCCCGGCCTAGTCTTGGTGGTCTTGCTGATGTGGAAATGGAGCATCCTGGTGGCACTAGCAGTGGCTGCCTGAAACGGCCCACCACTGATGTAGATGATGACACAATGGAGAAAGAATTTCCCAGTGGTCAGACTTCAGACATCGATGATGGTGAGTGCAGCTTTCTTTATGAGGATGATGATGTGGTTAATGTTGGCAGGTTTTAACTGAAGTTTTTAAAAGGCGGTGTGCACCCCTGGACCACCACCACCAGGACTGATGGTATCTACTGCCACCACTGCCACCATGAGTCTGTCTGACCCCTGAACCACCACCACCACCACCACCACTGGGACTGATGTTATCCACTGCCACCATGAATCTGTCTGTCCCCCGGACCACCACCACCGGGACAGATGTTAGCCACTGCCACCACTGCCACCATGAGTCTGTCTGCCCCCCGAACCACCACCACCACCACCGGGACTGATGTTATCCACTGCCACCATGAGTCTGTCTGCCCCCCTGAACCACCACCACCACCACTGGGACTGATGTTATTCACTGCCACTATGAGTCTGTCTGACCCCTGAACCACCACCACCACTGGGACTGATGTTAACCACTGCCACCACTGCCACCATGAGTCTGTCTGGACCACCGCATCCATCAGCCAGAGACACAAAGCTTCTTAATATTTAAACCATAAAGTGAGTATGTGTACTCATGTTTGTTATGCTGCTTCACTTCCTTTAGTTGTATGCTTTGTTTTCTGTAGCTTTTCAGAGCCACAATGGTAAAACACATACAGTACATGTCTTTTGTTTCTTTTAAAGGGTAACAAAAAAGGCTCCATCGCTAAAACTCGTTGGGAATTGTACCGTAGCTGTACCGTACAGAGAGGAAGTGATGTAATATCCATGTGAAATCCATTCTGGTAGGTATGAAGATTTTATTTCATCTCTTTTATTGTTTTGTAAGGACTACAGCAAATATTGCCCACAGGTTGTGTTAGTTGACAAGATGTGGGTTTGAAATGTAACTTGACTTTAGGGATTGAGATTTGAGAACCAGGAAGGGACACATAACAATTAAGTTGTAAAAAGTCATTCATTTCTTTTTTTAGGAAACTTCCAGTTGCTTTGTTGTTCTGGCAAAGTGGCCTTATCCAAACACGATCTTCAACATCAGGTCCCCCGGCTGGGGCGCACATGGAACAATCAGAAGTCATTTCATTAGATGACTATGACCATCATTAACAACCAGACTTGAGAAGGATGCATATGAAATCTGTGAAGAAGTAACAAAATAAGAAACCATTACAGACAAACCTGCAAATATGCTTCCCCTCCACCCAAAAAAATAAATACTTACCTTCATGTGCTTGAGAGTTATCCATCGCAAATTTCTACACAAAAAGTTCTCATCAAGCACTGGAATGTGCACACCAACAGTATCTGTGACCTGTGATACAGAACAATACCATGAGTACATGTCCATGTCAACCCCCCTCACCTACAAAATACAGAAATATATATCTCTATATATATATCAATTCACCAAGGCTACTATTAGTGTACAGACAAAGGGCACTCTTCCATCCAGTTGAGATGATCACATTGCATTTGCTCGAATTGCAGTACACATTGCACCAGCAACAGTTCGCTCACGGTCTTCATTTTATTCTGGGGCACTGCGCGCATGAGTGACTACGCACTAAACTCTGGGGAACTTTACATGTGGCGCGATGATCCCATTTCACTTCCTTAGCACTTGTCAATTTTCTGGACACAAGGCGGATGCATTTTGGGCATGCAGAAAAAATCTGGGGACTCTGTGCCACCACTGCGCGCATGACTGAGTGCACCATTAATTGTGGGGGACTTTGTATGTGCTGAAACAGTCCCATTTCACTTCCTTACCCCTTGTCAATTTTCTAGACACAAGGAGGATGCATTTTGGGCATGCAGAAAAAATATGGGTACTCCGTGCCACCACTGCATGCATGACTGAGTGCCCCATTAATTTTGGGGGACTTTGTATGTGCTGAAACAATCCCATTTCCCTTCGTTACCACTTGCCAATTTTCTGGACACAAGGAGGATGCATTTTGGGCATGCAGAAAAAATCTGGGAACTCTATGTGACCACTGTGCACATGAGTGACAGCGCAATAAATTCTGGGGGACTTTGCACGTGGCGTGATGATCCTATTTCACTTCCTTAGCACTTATCAATTTTCTGGACAGAAGACAGATGCATTTTGTGTGTTGTGATTGTGAGCACATAATGTCATACTCAAATTACAAATTAAAGCAGCATTGCAACAAGATGTTCTTTGATGCTAATTTCTAGTTGTTATGTGATGTTATTCTACCTTCCAATGCTGTCATGCCTATCTGTTAATTGATTGCTCTCAGTCCAGCTTTGAGCCTGCCTGCACCATAAGCTGTACCACCCACTTGTCGGAGCATGTGGCTCCTGTATGTTACCTCAACTGTGTATTATGTCTGACTGTTACTTTGTAACTCTCCCGGGTCGCACCTGAAAATAGGCACTTGGATGTCTAGTGTGCTTACCTGGTTAACAAAAGCAAATAAATAAATAAATGTGCTGACAATTTTGACCCATACTTTTTTATACTATTTTACATTGCCACCATTGCCGGCCACTGGTTACCTCATGACTTGTATGATACCCTTCTTTTCACAATTTGTGTCTGCTTTACTACTTTTTCTCATGTCTGAAAATAAGAAAGGAGCACGCCATTTAATATTGTTCTGACCAGGTTCTTATCACTATTTGCAGCTGTTTTTGAACAACTATTGTTCTGTGATGTCATAAAACACTGCCTGCTGCATAATTGTTAATTTGACAACAAAAGTATATATAACAACTGATTGAGAAAAACAGTGCAAAATACTGACGAAGACCTGGTCTGCACCATATTAAAAGGAGTGCTTCTTTTATTATCTCAGACATGAAAAAAAGTTCTAAAGCAGACTCAAATACTGGAAAGAATAGTATCATACAAGTCAAGATGTAAGTAAAGTGGCAATGTAAAATAGCATAAAAAAGTATAGGTTAAAATTTTCAACAGATTGCTGCACTGCTGCTTTAAAGAGATTCACCAAGTTACTTAGTTATGGATGGTATTGCACCCTATATATTGGTGCCTAACCTCCAGGGGAATCTTTGTTGCTCCACATGTCCTTAAATAGTGCAATACTTTTCTGGCAAAAATGTTTGTAATTCCGGTAAACCGGGTCGCAGAGGACTTCCCGTTCTGAAGAGCCACCCAAGTTTCACCCCCCGTGCTCAGCAACTTTATGGTGAAATGTGGGCACGCTTCAACTAACAGGAGCCTTCTTAGTGGAAACGTGCCCATGTTTCACCACAAACTGACCATTATAACATAAAGAAACATTCAGAAAGCTGCCGGCCATTCACTATAATAAAGCATGCCCCTGTGCTCTCCCTGGCATCACATCATAACATTGCTGAGCACGGTGGCGGAACTTGGGTGGCTCTTCAGAACGAGAAGTTCTCCGGGAACCAGTTTACCGAAATTATGAGTGTTTTTGCCAGAAGAGTATTGCACTATGGAATATAAGGACATGTGGAGCACGAAAGATTACCCTGGAGGTAAGGCACCCATATAAGGAGCATGTATGACTGTATGTGCATGTATATATTTAAAGGGAAGCAGTCAGCAACAGGGTTCCTGCATCCTGGCCAATCGGGCGGCCCCGGTTAAGTTTTTAAGTATGTTGCAGTGTTTTTGCAGCAACATACTTCATTTTAATGAAGAGGTCAGTGACCCAGAAGGATGGTGGACGCTATGGGGGCCCCATTATTTGTAAAGGAAAGGTGTGTCGGAGACGCACCATGCGCTTCAAATACTTTTGTATTGAAGTGCATGGTGCATCGCCGTTGCACCTTTACACATAATGGAGCCCCCATAGCATCTGTCATACTTCCAGGTCACTGACGTTTCTTTATTACAATAAAGTATGCTGTGTCGTGAGAAAAATGCTGCAACATACTTAAAAGGCTTAACCGGAGGGTAAGCCTTGCAGGGGGCAGGATGCAGGCACTCCTGTTGCTGACTGCTTCCCTTTAAACTAATACTGTGGCCTTCCCTCTGTCTGGTATTAAACAAACAAAACACAAAACAGTACAGCAGTGGTGGGGGGGTGCAGAAAACAAAACCTAATGCTTGATCCCATGATGTTCCAGCAGCAGATGAAGCGTCAACACTATTTGCAGCTGCTCTTGCTCGATCCACTCCATCTGCTGCTGGACAGCACCCATCCTCTGATTGTTTTCCTCCATTGCAGCCCACAGAAGTGCTATTTCTGACTGGGTTTCAGGCATTGTGGTGGGGTTCACTGCTGCGGGAGGAAAGCCAGGTAGTGGTAGTGGTGGTGGTGAGGGTGATGCTGGTGGCAGTGGTGGGGGTAGTGGTGGAGCAGCAGCTGCTGCTGTGGCCCTCCTCCTGCTCTGGTGATGCACAGCAGCAGCACCCACTGCCACTGCCACAGAAGGGCCAGCAGGTGGAGGCCTGGCCCATTCTGTGGCAGCCTGCCACTCCACCTTGTGGTGGTTAAGCATGTGTCCTCTGGCCCCCAGTCCCCAGATGTGTCCACTGGGGCCACGGCGCACCTGCACACCACAAAGCAGGCACACCACAATGCTCCTGTCCCCCTGTCACAGTTGAAAAACTGCCAGACTATCAAGCTGCGGGAGGGACCAGGCACAACGGGGACAGATGTATTGCCGGCAGCACTGTCACGCACCTGGAGGGCTCCACCTGCTGCTGTGGAGTGGGAGGTGGTGCTGCTGGAGCTTCTGCAGCTGGTACAGATGGTGGTGGTGGTGGTGGCAGCAAACTTGCTGGATGTGGCAGTGGCACTGGTGGTGCTGCTGCTCCTGGAGAGGGGGCAGGACCAAATAATCGGGAGCGGTTCAGTGACACCCTTCCACACTGACCCCCATGTGTCCGCACACCCCTCTGGCCACCACAGGCCACAGACTGTCCCTGGTGCATAACCCAGCAAAACTCTCCTTCCATCTCCACTCCGACGTGTCACGCAATGACAATGACCGACTTCACACACAGTCACAGACAGTCTCACACATGCACACACACACATCACACACAGACACACACACACACACTTACACAAAACAAAACTTATAAAACAAATCAGTCACAAAAAAAGAACTCGCAAAACAGTACAACAAAAACTAAAGGATTAGCTTTTAAAAAAAGCTGTTGGTTTTTATGAAGTTTAAGAAAGCAAGCTAAGCAAAAATAAACACTCCTCTCCTGCAGTATCCTTTCTCCTTCTACCTCTGCAAAGGAGAAAGTAAAAGTATCTGCAGGTATGACTCACTTTCTTCCTGCCTGGCTAAAGCATGTGACTTACAGTACTGTAAGCCATGTGACGTGTGTGGGGGGGCTGCCTAAAGTGCTTATTGTTGTCATTCCACCTTACTTCACGTTAAGGCGGAATAACAACGCAAAGTCAAGTTATAATCACAAGGTGAAGTGAGCACTCCTCAATGGCCACTTCGCGTAGCATTGCACTACCGTGAAGTGGCCACTTCATGTTCACTTCACCTGTGGATTTTAAATTTGCTGCATCTCTAATGGCAGTGCATAGCTGGCACACTACCACGCTGACTCCAAGGCCGATTTGGAAAACACAGTCTCTTTCTTGCATTCAGCACATTCTGGTTGCTTTAAATGATTGCAGTCTCTTCAACCATGTGGCTAGTGTGGCAGGCAGTGTTCTTTTAGCTTTCAAGATGCAATCTCTCAATATGGGTGCATTCCCCTTGGGCTAGGGTGGACCCAAAGCTTGCATAGTCCATGCATAGGCAAATTCTCTTTCCAAAACAGAACTCAGAAGCTTAAGGCACGAGTCCTAACCAGGACAACACTTTACTTGTCAGTAAATCACTTTCTCAGATGCTTTTCAAAGCTCAAATCACAATATCAAAGCCCATCTTGGCCATGCTGGCATTTGCAGCTCCAATTGGACATTCACAGTCCTCACAGGCAATGTCAGGAAAAGCTCTGACCTCAGGATACTCCCCTTCCATTTCTCTAGGCACTTCTAAACAGTCACATCAAACATTTTCAAACACTGGACCCTTCTTTGGTCATTTGCAGCAGATGTCCACCATATAACAAATGCTGACTGGACACAGGATGCAGACAGAACTTGAGCACCTCTTGACTTTCTGGGCTTTTCGGCCCCAAGCAGGTCTCTAAATAACTTGCACTTTAAATAGAAGTTTACTCACTCAGAATTATTCTGAAAGTTTTTCATTTCCTGAAGTTACAGGCTTCATCAGCACTCTCACTGCTGAAGCATAACGTTCATGCAGCTCTCTCACAGCAGAAGATTCCCCACATTTTCCTAAATGTGGAAAGGCAATTGCTAGCCCTGGGGGACAATGACTGGCAACCCCCAGGCCAGCAACTATAATTCCTTGCAGCCACTTTCTTTCAGGAAAACAGAGCCCCCATCCCCTGCAGAGGGGCTCCCGCTGAACTGAGTAGACCCATTTTCTTCAGCAGGGTGCCGGAGCCCCCTACCTCTGAAGGGGCTCATGCTGAACTGAAACAGCTAGAAATGTCTCTGGGGTTTGGGGAGCTCTTTACAGCTCCAGATTGGCTGAATCTACTTGTCTGTCCCAAAAATGAATATTCATTAGGCCCCATTGATGCCTGATAGGCTCCCTGGTTAATCGCCTAAATTTAGTCCCTGCCTTTCCCCTACAAGTCCTTGTTACTGTCCCATGAATATCTGGCAAAGTCCCAAAAGTCCTTGTAATAGATCCTGGCTTTCTGATTGGCTGAAAGGCTGAAAACATGGCTGCTATTCTTTACCGTCCCCATGCAGTCCATACAAATTTCAACATTAAGGTTCTGGTGCAGCCAGTATAAATATTATTTATTTACATAGCCCCCTCTATTTAATAGCCCCCCTTGTGCCCTTATTAGAACTCACATTTATTTATGCTCCTGTGCCTGTTACTAGTGCCAGTATTTAATGTGCCTTTGCACCAGAACAAGCTGGTCATGAATTGGCCCTTGACAACTTTCTAAAAGCATTCACCCCACTTCAAGACAGGCATGCTCCCCTCACAAGCAGGAGAGTGAGGGGCACTGCAGCTAAATGGCTCCATGGAGGCCTGTATACTCTCATGAAGCAAAGGGATAAATGCTGGGTGAGGTACAAGAGCTCACTGTCCAGCACGGATCTCCAGAATTACAGGCAGCTGAGGAACTCATGCAAGAGAGCCATTTGCTCAGCAAAAAGTGAATACTATCAGTCCATCCTGCTCTCCACAGCCAAAAATCTGAGGACTTTCTGGCAGAGCATTAAGAAAGTGGTGGTTGGGGCTACGAGAGCGCAGGTCACTGACATGCTCTTTGATGGGGTTAACTGCAACAACCCCCTCACTATTGCCAATGCCTTCAACGTTCAGTTCACAGACTTGCCTGCTTTAACCAAACTGCCGCACTACCCTGCTGGCTGGGACTCCTCACCCAGAGGGACAACCCCCCTACTGCCCTTTTACCTCAAGGCAGTAACAGACATGGAGGCCCAGAAGCTCCTTGCTGGTCTATCCCCATACACTGGAGCAGGGCATAACTGCCTGGAGCCCATGCTGCTGAGGCTAGGGGCATCAGTACTAGCCCGGCCCATAGCCCATGTCTTCAATGCATCACTCAGTTCAGGCATAGTCCCAGAAATCTGGAAGATGGCCAAGGTGATACCTGTACCCAAGCAAGGGGACACAAAAGACCTCAAGAACTACTGTCCCATTGCAATCCTAGCAGCGATCAGAAAGCTCCTGGCAAAGATAGTCACCTCTCAGGTCACCCACTACCTACAGTCCCACAACCTTCTCTCCCCTGCACAACATGGGTTTAGAAAGGGGCATAGCACCTCCACGGCCCTAGCAGTTGTTACCTCAGAGATCAGGTGTGCTGCTGACCGAGGTGAACTGACCGGGGCCATCTTTGTTGATCTCTCAAAAGCCTTTGATCGGGTTGACCACACATTACTGTGCTTCTCTCTCCTGTCACTTGGCTTCTCCTCCCCAGCTCTTACATGGATCAGTAATTACCTCACGGGCAGGCATCAGTACACCAAATTCAACATGGTCCTGTCTGAGCCTGCTCAGGTTAACTACAGAGTCCCCCAGGGCTCTGTCCTGAGGCCTCTCCTGTTCTCTCTTTTCATAAATGAGCTACCCTTGGCTCCGGCTCTAGGATCCTCAGTGTTGTACGTAGACGACCTAGTCATCATGGCCAAATCCCAGGACATCGCTACCATTAACACCAAACTAAACTCAGACTTCGACCACATCCACACTTGGTTGCAGGACCATAAACTTGTTATTAACCTACAGAAGATGCAGGCCATACTATTTGGCTCAGCAGCCAAGTCAAAAGCCTCCCCAGACTTACTACATATCTCCGGGGCTGATGGGTCACCGCTGACTGTTGCAGGTATGGTCAAGTACCAGGGGGTAACACTTGACCCGCAGCTGGATATGAACCTCCACATACGAAATACATGCAAGGCCTCAAACTGCAAGCTGGGTCAGGTTTACAGAGCAAAAGGCTGTCTAACTCCAGCTACCCATCTTGCTCTAGCCAGGGGAGTCCTCCTATCCACGCTTTGCTATGGACTAATCACCTTTGCCCACGTTGCAAAAACTAGTCTAGTAAAGTGGACTCAGCGTACAACAACATATGCCATTTTCCATTCTCAGCCCCCCACCTCACTCACCGCTGTGAGCTTTACACCCGGCTTGAGTGGCTTCAACCGGAAACTCACCACTCTTATGTTGTGGGCAACTTCACTGACAATATTGTCAGAACTGCCACCCCTCAAAACCTTGCTGATACCCTTGTTCTTGCTACACCCTCCTACAACCTGCGATCCAGTGGCTCCCATGACCTCCTGGTACCTAAAACCCGCACACAAATGGGTGACTGAGCCTTCGCTGCGTATGCGCCCAGAGTTTGGATCTCTTTTCCAACTAGCACTCGCTCCTCTCCCTTGCACCTGAGCTTTAAAGCCTCCCTCTGGGGTTTTCTCAAAATGGCTGCCACCTGTCTCTGCACTAGACAAACCCTCTCAGCCTGAGATGCCCCAAATAACTGAGATGCTACCTAAACATTACGACTTGGGCAGAGCACAACTGTGTTCATACTCCTCCTGTTCTTACGGCAAATATAAAAATGGACCATTTGGGCCCACCGGCAAAAGAGGGTGAGCACTACAACTGTGAACTCCTTTCTCTCACACTGGGCCCACTCTATCCCAGCTGTGACTCCTCCTCCTTATTCTAACTGCTAGCCTTACAGCTTGCTGCCTGGAGCGATTAATTCACACTGCACTTCTTCCTACTGACTGCAATGTTTAATACTGTATTGTAATACCTGTTTTTGGTATTGTTGTCTTACAATGTCCCTGTGTTCTGGTCACTTTATATTAACTCTTCACTACTATTTGCCTGATGAAATATGATGCTTGTAAAGTCCCTGTTGTGCTAATTCTTTGTAATGTAATCCTCCACTTGTATTTGCCTGATGTTCATGTATGTACCTTGTAATGTACCTTGTAATCTCCTGGGTCGCACCTGAAAATAGGCACTTGGCTGTCTAGTGTTCTTACCCGGTTAACAAAAGCAAATAAATAAATAAATGAATGAATGAATATTAATGCTGCCCTCATTAATATTCATGAGCCAAAATTGAGATCACTTGATGTTCTTTATTTACAAAAGAAAGGAGGCTCCCAGAACCTTGTTCTGATCGCTGGCCCCTGACCTATCCCAAATGGTAACCAGGAAAACCGTATGTTTGACTGCGATCATGGTTGGTAACCAGAGCGAGCTTCTGCACATGTGCAAGCTGCCTGCCAGTCTGGACGTGAGCTGGGGAAATGACGGTGGCTCCGCTATGGCTCCTGATGCCCATTATAGGCAGAACAAATGTAGGGGCTGCTTGAAAGCCCCTGGGACACATTTGGACTTGGGCTGTGGCAGTGAACAAATGGAAAGAAGATCGGGGGACACCACAGGCATTAGGAGACATGCGGGAGAACAGGACAAAAATAAGGTAAGCCCCACAGGGGGGTTACACATGGATGTGTCTATCTTCAACTGTACTGTCCCCCTCCTCTAGTTTAAAGTTATTTCTAGGAGTCGTGTGCACCTATTCCCCAGCACCCCAGTGCTCTCACCATTTGAATGAAGGCCACCCCATCCCCACCAGGTGTGGCCCTAATCCTATAGGTACTAGAAAACCTTCCCTCAACACCAGCCCTTCAGCCATGTGAGGAATTGTTCTATTTTCAGCTAATCCCTGTGATTACAGCATAGCTGCAGTAGGGTCTCAGAGAAGGTCACATTTTCTTACCTTTCCTTTAACTGAGCATGCTGCTTAAGGTGTAGAAGCTGTCCTTAACTTCCTCTATACCTCTCCTGTCTAGATCATTCATGCCTTCATGCTATCACTATTGTATCCAGTCCTCCTATCTGTACCAGCGAGCAAGCTACAGATCTGAGGCCATGCCCCAGTGGTGCCACATAGATG